>CM077254.1:30640014-30697514 GCA_039654775.1 Spinibarbus caldwelli | reverse complement strand
CTATCTGAATATCTCTATCCATCTATCTATCTATCTATCTGAATATCTCTATCCATCTATCCATCTATCTATCTATCTATCTATCTATCTATCTGAATATCCTTCCATCCATCCATCTATCTGAATGTCATCTATCTATCTATCTATCTATCTATCTATCATCTGAATATCTATCTATCTGAATATCTATCTATTTGAATATCTATCTATCTGAATCTATCTACAGTGGGGCAAAAAAGTATTTAGTCAGCCACCAATTGTGCAAGTTCTCCCACTTAAAAAAGATGAGAGAGGCCTGTAATTTTCATCATAGGTATACCTCAACTATGAGAGAAAAAAATCCAGAAAATCACATTGTAGGATTTTTAAAGAATTTATTGGTAAATTCCTCGGTAAAATAAGTATTTGGTCACCTACAAACAAGCAAGATTTCTGGCTCTCACAGACCTGTAACTTCTTTAAGAGGCTCCTCTGTCCTCCACTCGTTACCTGTATTAATGGCATCTGTTTGAACTCGTTATCAGTATAAAAGACACCTGTCCACAACCTCAAACAGTCCAACTCCAAAGTCCACCATGGCCAAGACCAAAGAGCTGTCAAAGGACACCAGAAACAAAATTGTAGACCTGCACCAGGCTGGGAAGACTGAATCTGCAATAGGTAAGCAGCTTGGTGTGAAGAAATCAACTGTGGGAGCAATTATTAGAAAATGGAAGACATACAAGACCACTGATAATCTCCCTCGATCTGGGGCTCCACGCAAGATCTCACCCCGTGGGGTCAAAATGATCACAAGAACTGTGAGCAAAAATCCCAGAACCACACGGGGGGACCTAGTGAATGACCTGCAGAGAGCGGGGACCAAAGTAACAAAGGCTACCATCAGTAACACACTGCGCCGCCAGGGACTCAAATCCTGCAGTGCCAGACGTGTCCCCCTGCTTAAGCCAGTACATGTCCGGGCCCGACTGAAGTTTGCTAGAGAGCATTTGGATGATCCAGAAGAGGATTGGGAGAATGATGAAACCAAAATAGAACTTTCTGGTAAAAACTCAACTTGACGTGTTTGGAGGAGAAAGAATGCTGAGTTGCATCCAAAGAACACCATACCTACTGTGAAGCATGGGGGTGGAAACATCATGCTTTGGGGCTGTTTTTCTGCAAAGGGACCAGGACGACTGATCCGTGTAAACGAAAGAATGAATGGGGCCATGTATCGTGAGATTTTGAGTGAAAACCTCCTTCCATCAGCAAGGGCATTGAAGATGAAACGTGGCTGGGTCTTTCAGCATGACAATGATCCCAAACACACCTCCCGGGCAATGAAGGAGTGGCTTCGTAAGAAGCATTTCAAGGTCCTGGAGTGGCCTAGCCAGTCTCCAGATCTCAACCCCATCAAAAATCTTTGGAGGGAGTTGAAAGTCCGTGTTGCCCAGCGACAGCCCCAAAACATTACTGCTCTAGAGGAGATCTGCATGGAGGAATGGGCCAAAACACCAGCAACAGTGTGTGAAAACCTTGTGAAGACTTACAGAAAACGTTTGACCTCTGTCATTGCCAACAAAGGGTATATAACAAAGTATTGAGATGAAATTTTGTTACTGACCAAATACTTATTTTCCACCATAATTTGCAAATAAATTCTTTAAAAATCCTACAATGTGATTTTCTGGATTTTTTTTTCTTCTCATTTTGTCTCTCATAGTTGAGGTATACCTATGATGAAAATTACAGGCCTCTCTCATATTTTTAAGTGGGAGAACTTGCACAATTGGTGGCTGACTAAATACTTTTTTGCCCCACTGTATCTATCTATCTACCTATCTATCTATCTATCTATCTATCTATCTATCTATCTCTTTCTCTGTCTGTCTATCTATCTATCTATCTATCTATCTAATTTTTTGAACTTTTGGACTGAAGGATCATGTGAAGACTGGAGTAAAATTCAACTTTGATCACAGCAATAAATTACAGTTTATCATAGGGTCACATAGAAAAGAAAGCCGCTATTTTAAAATGTAATAACATTTCACAATTTTTACTGTATTTTTAATCATATAAATGCAGCCTTGGTGAGCAGAGGAGACTTCTTTCAAAGCATTAAACATCTTGCCGACCGCAAACATTTGAACAGTGGTGTATTGATTATTGATGCAGTCGATACTCTCAGGCTTCATGACTGTGTTCAAGCTTCTCGGGGATGTTTCTGGGCCTGTGGTGGCTGTAGAGTAACACAGTGAAGACTGCAGAGCGCAGCATTCTGTCAGTGTTTGACAGCAGAGTGTATTTTCAGTAACAGATTTGCATTTTAAGAGCATGATACCATCAGCTATTTATAGAATTGGGACCAGCTTTTAAAATAGTACAGCATGAGGGGTGTTTATATGTAAACTCAAAGGTGGTTTTGTCAGTTAATGCCTGCCGGTTTTCTCTACCAGCACAATGATAATGACAGATATATAGAAGAAAAAACCTCTAGGAATATAGAATTAAAATGATTTCTAGTAACTCTTCATGTCTTTTGTCTTCTAGTTACCTACATGCAAAGAATATTATCCATCGAGACATGAAGTCAAACAGTATCTTTTACTTATTTTACATCATCTTATTTGTGTATTCCATTGATTGAAGTGGTGAAGCATTGCTGCTACAGTTGCCTCTATAGAGAAGGTTTGTTTTTGAAGCATGTTGTATTTGTGCTCAGGTGAATATAGAGTTTAAGCTGTCATGAATTGCCTTAACGGAAGCTCAGATATCTTCCTGCATGAAGGGTTGACGGTGAAGATCGGTGATTTTGGTCTGGCCACAGTGAAAGCGCGGTGGAGCGGCTCTCATCGAGTGGAGCAGCCATCCGGATCCATTCTGTGGATGGTGCGTTAGAGGAAGAGTTCAGCCAGAACTGAACATTAGCTGAAAATGCACTCACCCTCAGCTCATCCGAGATGTAGATGGATTTGTAGAAATGTGTCATTGCATCACTGGTGAATGGGTGCTGTCAGAATGAGTCCAAACAGCTGATAAAAACCAAATATAACCAAAATAAGACTCCACAATCCATATTAACGCTTCTTCCAGTGACAAGTCCATCCTTGTAAACGCTGCTTGATCTGTGCAGATTTCTCTTCTGATTCAGACCAGAACACTTTCTCACTGGAGGAAGCCTTATTATGGATTATGGACTGTATGGAATTTTAGTTAAAAACGTCTTAATGCTGGATTTGTTTCAGCTTTTGTCTTCTCCAGATGTTAACTGATGGACTGGAATGGTGTGGATTACTTGTGGATTATTGTGATGTTTTTATCAGCTGTTTGGACTCTCATTCTGACAGCACCCATTCACTGCAGAGCATCCATTGCTGAGACACTGATGCAGTGACACATTTCTCCAAATCTGATGAAGAAACAAACTCATCCTAATCTCGCATGGCCTAATAGTGAAATAGTGTCTTGTGTAATACTTTATGAATCTGTCACTGATGCTGATGTTTTGTCTGTAGGCTCCTGAGGTCATCCGGATGCAGGACAACAATCCGTACAGTTTTCAGTCGGATGTGTACTCGTACGGTATCGTCCTGTATGAGCTGATGACAGGAGAACTGCCTTACTCTATGATCGGAAACAGAGATCAGGTGCAATAACACGATCAGTCTGTTGATATTACATGATCAGTGCTTACATTAACTCTTTCACCATCAGAGTTTTTGCAGATTTTCTCTAAAACTTCATGGCCTCAAGAATATTTTTTTGTATGAATATCTGAACATGCAACATCTGAGCCACCCCAATCCCTGCAGCGATGGTGGCAGCGGAGAGACATCTGTGGCTGACCCTGTCAGATGTGAAAGCCAAGGACAGGGTCTGCCTACTGGATGCCCTGCTCTCGTCTTCTGGCCTGTTCGGCGACACTGTCAACTCGGTCGTCGACAGGTTTCAGGAGGCGAGGAAGCAAGCGGTGGCGTTCCAGCGGTTCCTCCCTCGCCACTCTCGGGCTCAGGGGGCTGCTGGGCGGGAGCAGCCCTCGATGAGTACCAGCTGCTCATACAGGGAGGCTTAAAAAGAGAGCGCTGCCTCTCGTGCCCCCCTGCGGCGGGGCCAGAAGCAGCGCTACTCGTCTGGGGCTTCGAAGTCGAAGCCGGATCTGAGGTCTGTACTTACAGCTAGGAGGTCCCAGAAGAAAAAAGTCCTGACACATGGGGGTGCAGGACTTCTGAGGGCAGGCCCCTCTGGGGAAGAGAGAAATTACACGGTGCCCTCGACGCTGCGCTCAGTCCAGCACAAGGGGACTGAGATGCGCGTCACCCCTGAGGGGGTCTATAAAACGGATAGTTCGGGCCCCGCTTGGCGGTGCGCCGTCACAGGGGTCCAAGCTGACGCCTCTAACACCAGAGGCCAGCCTCGAGAGGCTGGTTCCCTTAGTAGATTATTTAGCAGCATGGAAACTACTGCCAAATGTGTCTCAATGGGTCCTGCAGACTGTAGAAAAGGGGTATCGAATTCAGTTCGCTTTTCCACTGCCACGTTTTAGCAGCGTGACTCCCACGCAGGTGGGCCCCAAGCAGGCTCTGGTCATGGAACAAGAAGTGAAAACCCTATTAAGGAAGGAGGCCACTGAAGTGGTCCCTCCTCACAAGAGGGAATCCGGGTTTTACAGCCGGTATTTCATAGTTCCCAAGAAGGATGGGGGGGTTGCGTCCAATCATAGATCTGCGTCACCTGAACCGCTCAGTCGGTCAGCTGAAGTTCAAGATGCTCACGCTGAGGCAAGTCGTGTCACAAATCAGGTCCGAGGACTGGTTTGTCACGATAGATCTAAAATACGCATACTTCCACATATCCATCCTGCTATGTCACGGGAAGTTCCTAAGGTTCGCTTTTGGGGGCAAAGCATACCAATATCGGGTTCTTCCCTTCGGTCTAGCACTCTCACCGCACGTTTACAAAAGTAGTGGATGCTGCACTAGCTCCGTTACGGCTTCAGGGCATCCGCATACTAAATTATATCGACGACTGGCTGATTCTAGCTCAGTCGGAGATGGAAGCGGCGAGACATCGAGATGTAGTTCTCGCTCACATGAAACAGTTGGGGTTGAGACTAAACACTAAGAAAAGTGTGCTTTCTCCGGTACAGAGGACCACGATGCAGGCATGAATGTCTCCTGCTCGGATTGAGTTGATCCTCACGTTAGTCAAGAGAGTGAGAGAAGGCCAGTCACTCACTGTCAAGCAGTTTCAGAGATTGCTGGGTCTGATGGCAGCTGCATCCAACGTGATACCATTTGGCCTGCTGTACATGAGACCCCTACAGTGGTGGTTCAAGACCAAGGGATTTTCCCTGAGAGGAAATCCACTTTGCACGATCAGTGCCAACTGCTTGTGTGCGTTGGTCCGCCCAGGAGAGGTCTCCCTGCTACCAAGCAGACTATCAGCCGGTGGATTGTCGAGACAATCACGGCCTGTTACGAGTCCTCTGGCCTCCCCTCGCCTTTGGGGGTCAAGGCACACTCCACTAGAGGTATGGTGGCCTCCAAGGCCTTCTCTGCAGGTGTCCCTGTATCGGACATCTGCAACGCTGCGGGTTGGTCCACCCCTTCCACCTTTGTCCGGTTTTACGGCCTAGACATCGGTACTACCCCAGGTTCATCAGTCCTCTCGTCCTAGTTGTTTATGTTCAGACATACACACAGGGCAGGGACTTGTAAATCTGGCGGCGTGGGCATCTCATTCCCAAAGCGTTGTGACACAGCTCGAGTTCCCGAGAAGGAACGTCTCCAGGTTACGCATGTAACCATGGTTCCTTGAGGGAACGAGATGCTGCGTCACGTTGCCATACTTCTGGCATCTCTGCTAGCGCAGTTCTTCATGACTTGAGGCTGACGCTGGCTTTGCCGCACGTGCTTTTATGCTTCCTGGTCTCTGATGTCACCCACCTATGACGTCGTGCCCTTCCATTGGACAGATTACACAGCAGATTCAGAGCCGGTCACGCAGGGGTGTTCCCAAAGCATTGTGACGCAGGATCTCGTTCCCTCAAGGAAACATGGTTACATGCATAACCTGGAGACGTTTCTGCGCCTTCCTCGTCTGTGTTTTTGATCGGTACTTTATAGACTCATTCAGGAGATGCGTAATAGCGTCCCCTAGCGTATAAGAGTGAAAACACAGAAACCTGGGAAATAACTTGTTTGGCGGGGAAAGAGTTAATCAGGATTACGTAATCAGATTCCAAAAATTAAGTACTTGTAATTAGATTATATTACATTTCAGTCAGATTAAAGTTACTTTTTAATTGATTACATGATTACATATTCACACAACAGCAATAATTATTATTAATTCAATTAAAATCACAAACCTCAGTTTGAAAACCTTGATGTAATGTTTAATGCTCTTCATGTTGTTAATAACAACAAATGGAATATATTTTCTTTATTTTTGTATTATTCTATCAATATGGTACAAGATTATTTAAATCAATGTGATAAATGATTTAGGTTAAAAGTAGTCTGATTTTATTACCAAAAATGTGTAATGGATTAGAGTTTGTAAATAATCTACTCAGATTTCACATGATCATGGACATTACACAATAATCCACCTGTTTACCATGCATCAAATATTATTCATTTGACTTTTAGATGCCTACTAGAATCATATTTTTATTTTTTATTTATTTAATTTTTTTTACAATATAATTAGAAATAGGAGTCAAGTTTGTAAGGAAGAATGTTAAAATTTTGTGCATTATTTTTGTGATAATCAAGTTCATTTGAAACATTCTTCCTCAAACAGTGAAGTAGATCCTAATAGAATAGACTTCATAATTTTATGTTTTTTATCTTTCAGTTTTGAGCTCAAATATGAGGTGGGTATTTCTTTGCAAGGTGTAGGCTGGGCATGAGGCAGTGTGTTTAGCTCCGTGCGTGATAATAATGGTGTTTGCTCCGTGTTCACAGCAGCGTGACTCTGAAATGATGTTGAGCGCTCCGGCCCTCAGGAGCCCTGCTGCTAAATTTAGGCGCCCAAAGGCTAAAGGTCCTTTTGAAGGCACACTCGCTGCTTGTGTAGCCTGTAACACTGCTTTGTTGTTTAGTGAGGAGGTCAAACGAAGGCCATTATTATCATTTTCCCCCAAGTTTTTTTTTAGTTATCTTGGGTGAAATAGTTACAAAGTTACTGTTGAAAATCAGGGATTCTCACTCAAAGTATTAGTCTATAGTATAAGTATATAATATGTTCTGTATTGTTCGTTTATGAGAGTTGTGCTATTGCTTTCCCAAGACATCAGACTTGCAGAAGGCACAGAAAGAGAGACCCGAGCCACTGGCTTTTGCTCCGACAAGCGTTCACATTGTGCGTGAAGTGTAAGAAGCTAGTTCCTGTTTTAGTTCTGAGTAAAGTAAGCTGTTCCCTTTCGCATCGCATGCAGATCATCTTTATGGTGGGGAGAGGCTATCTGACCCCTGACCTCAGTAAACTCTACAAGAGCTGTCCCAAAGCCATGAAGAGACTCGTCGCCGACTGCATCCAGAAGTCCAAAGATGAGCGGCCGCTGTTTCCACAGGTGAGCTTCACTGCAGGTGTAAACGCTCTCCTGACCGTCAGAGGAGTGTCTTTACTCGAGCACAGTCATTTTACACTGTTTATATAAATCTGTAATGTACTGTTTGTATACTTAAAAAATATATTTCAAATGCACTACAGCAAATTTGTACACAGCTGTTCATGTCCGAAATGTGAAATATGTAGTATTTGCCCAAAACTGATAGAAAATACCAATCTTTTGGATCACAAAACAGCTCGAATATAACAAGCCTATGGTAGTATTAACTATAAATATTTTGCTAATAATAATGCATTTTGTGTTTATTGTTGTAGTCTAATGCTCAATTAGTTGTCACAAAGCAGAAATAAAGAATTATGTCAGTTATCTGAACGAAATGAAATAATTCGTATCAGTATGATATGGCAATATCAGTTGACTGATATCTTAAATGTAAATACTTTTTTTTCCCCCACATTTCAGTATAATTAATTGTAAAATTAAATGTCTTAACTGTACAGAGTGTCAAAAAAGCCAATGCAAAAAAGCTTAATGTCCTAAAATAGGCTTAATTGTTTTATTAATATTATTTTTTGATTGCGTGTTTGACCCATTATTGAGTCTACACTGTAAAAACTGTTTAGTTTTTTTTTTAAGTTGCAAGATTATTAGAGTATGATTTACGATGAAATACTAGTTCAGTCTTTCTGCTTCAAAATGTCATGTTTAATTGAATTCCATTTCTTTGTGCAGTTAAATTGAATTCCATTTTGCTGCAGTTTTCTACAAATTAGTGTCAGTCCTACGCCATGTTTCAAATAACTTGTCCTCCTGTAATGTGTAGGTTTTAAGTGCACGCTAGCTGTTTGTTAGTGACTGTTAGCTCAGATGTGTGTGTTTGTGTGCGGTGCTGTATAACGAGGGTGTTTGCCTGTGCTGGTTTCTCTCACAGATCCTGTCCTCGATCGAGCTGCTCCAACACTCGCTGCCCAAGATAAACCGCAGCGCGTCCGAGCCGTCGCTCCACCGAGCCTCGCACACCGAGGACATCAGCGTCTGCACGCTGGCACTCTCGGCCGCCTTCAAGTGAAGCGCTGCGGTTTCTCTCAGTGCTCGAGGGCTCTCGCTCTACATGCTCACACTCTGATCTGTATCACAGCGCTCCGGTGGGATCCTTACTCCACGCTTTCTCATCCTCCTTACAGTCACGTGCCTGGAAGCAGTGTATTCCCTAAGTGCCAGTGCCGCTGAAGGCCGTGGAGTCGCTCGTGGCTTATCCAAACGCCTCCCAGCACTTTACCATTTTGTGTTTAGCTGTCTCTTTGACTGTGTGTATGTTACAGGAATCCAAGAAAGAAGAGTGGGTGTTAACTTTATGATGAGACTTATTAGGGATTCGTATTTTTTTCAGCTTTTAGTGCTTGTCATGGAAGATTAACTTGTAAACTTGACAGATTGTTTATTCATTGTATTTTAATAAAATTAAGTTAAATACACCACACAAGCTCGGTTTTTATGATTTTTGCTTGACGTTCTAACTATAAATTTTTTTTTTTAAAAAAGCAGCAGCAGCGATATTATACAAGATGACAGCGTTCAGTGATTAGAGGGATAGTTCACCCAAAAATGACAATTTGGTGAACATGCACTCACTCTCAGCTCATCCAAGATCAGGATGAGTTAGTTTCTTCATCAGGTTTGTAGAAATGTGTCTCTGCATCAGTGTCTCAGCAATGGATGCTCTGCAGTGAATGGGTGCCGTCAGAATGAGAGTCCAAACAGCTGATAAAAACATCACAATAATCCACACCACTCCAGTCCATCAGTTAACATCTGGAGAAGACAAAAGCTGAAACAAATCCAGCATTAAGATGTTTATAACTTCAAACTGTTGCTTAACACTAAAATACAAATCCGTAATCTTGCTTTCTATTCTTTTAATAAAAAATCTGATGTTGGTCTGAATAAATGCTGCTGCACTCGTGCTAGTGTGATATTGCTTGAATTCAATATTGAGTATCTGATATAGGTTAAATATGACGACCTGACAGAGCCGTATTTGTACACCACAGATCCGTACTGTAGGGCCACAAATGTGCAATTAACACCAAATACAGTATAGGCTTTTCCACATTCTACTCCGTTAAAGATGTTAAAAAGCAATTGCTAATGGCACTTTTCCTGAATATGGTATAAATAATGTTTACTTTTCATGTTAGAGAAACTTTGATTAAAATGAACATTGCATAAACAGTAGTTTTTAATATGTGGAATGCTTGTACCACCGCTCCTCATTAAAAGTGTGATTTTGCTGTCAGTGGTCTTGACTAAAATAATTCAACATCATGAATTAGACATAGCTTGATAGTCAATTAGTTGTACTAAAAATATAAATTACTAACAGCTGAACGCTTAATTTTTGAAATGTAACGTTCTTTGAAATAGTCGCACCCAAGAAAATCATCTCATTCAATCTTTTTACACAAATTCTAGTGTTGACTATTATTAATAAACTCAGCAAATCAACTAAGAATTTACTGCAAGACTAAACGTTTTTCTATTAAAAAAAAAAAAAAAAAAACACATGGAAAATAAAATCAGTAAAATTAAGTAGTTTATTACAAATGTAAATAAAAACTAAATTACCAATTCAGTATTTAATAGTTCAGTTTGAATTACTAAGAATAATTGTGTGGATTACATATTAAATTAATTGTGCAGCACTAAGATGCTTTTTGTTTCAGTGTTTTCTGTTTATCACTGATTCCGTCTGAATTAAATGACATAAAGAGTCAGTGGTTTACATTTGACTGACATTAAAAATACCACCAAACTCTCACCGAATCACCAAACTAGTGCTTCTAAACATCTGTGCTGCCATAATTCATGACTAATTACTTTTCTCATATTTACACAAATTGTAGATTTGACTCTGCATTCTTAAAGTCAGTGCTTGAAACTAAATTATTTTAAGACAATTTTTTTCTGGAAAAAAGTGCCTTTCAGAGCTCATTAGTCTCGTGTTATTAGCAGGGCTTGAAGGAACTGAATAAAGGCTCAATGTATTTGAGCGATTCCTGTGCTCCTGACACTCTAATCAAGCGATTGTTTCAAAATCACACAGGCCACTCGATCACTAAAGTGTTTATTACACTCGCTCGAGTGTCACTCAACAATACAATTCAGAAAACAGAGTATAATAATCCATAATCAGATTCAAGAGTAAACCAGATGAGTGAATTCAGTACTATGATATCAGCTGAGTCCAAAATGAAGTAACTAGTATCCAAATGATCCTAAAATATTGATATACTGACAAAATCAATTCTTACCGTTTTAACCACTGCCATATTGCATGATGCCCAAACGTTATAAAATTGTGAATGTGTGTTATCTGAACTAAGTGCAACGATTACTATTTATTTATTTCATTTTTTCCACTTAACAGTATTTCTGTAATACACTTCATACACTACTGGAGTGCATTTGAAAACGTGACAGAGAGATTTCAGTTCCCATCATACATTTGTCTTTGGGCATGACGTTAAAAAATCTGGCAAAATCCCAATGCCTGTCAGGAGGATACAGCAGCCTACAGAGACCTTACAGGTGCTTTAATAGAGTCACGTGTGGTCAGCTGTGGATACACATGTACTGGCCAGATGCTGGAGGTGGATCAGCGCGCCGCAGACGAGCCACTCGTCTCTCCGGCTCCGGACAGCTGCATGAAGAGCTCTCCCAGCTCACTGACCTCGTCCTCGTCCGTCGGCGTCCCGCGGTGCTCGCGCTCCTCGATGAAGTCCCACAGACGCACCGAGCTGAGGAACTGAGCAGCAGAGAGAGAGCGGCGTGAGTGAAGAGTGTCTCAGCTTCTCTGAGCAGCAGCTAGCATTCTTACAGAGCTAGGCATATAACCATATCCATATCTCACCATACAGTAATATCGTGATATGAAGTGCACGATACGATATTTATTGTGATATTTAAAAAAAAAAAAAAAAAAAAAGACATGAAGAATTGGAAAGAAAAAAAGAAAATTGTGTACATTTTAAATTGAAATTATTCTATCTAATGCACTTGGAGAGTTCAAAATTAAGAGCTCAAACATGTTCTTAACTAAAAAAAAATCTTAAATCAGAAAAAAGTCATTGAATTGACTTGTACCTGAACTTTAAAGGGGACTCAACCCTCTTTTTATTTGTGGTATACTGTCTTAGTCTAAATTACATTCACACTGGTGTTTTAGGAAGCCAAACAAATTCAATAATAATAATACTAATTTTAATAATAACAACAACAACAACAACAGTAATGACAGTACCCAGCAAACACAGAACGTCCCCCTAACATTAGTTTTTGGTTCCCATTTGGTTATTTTTTTTTTTTTTTGGGAACCAAATACTAACGGGAACATTCTTTTTAGGTTATTTTTTTGTAATCATAAAATAATGTTCCCAGAACATTGCAGGATGGTTATTTTATATTGTGTGTGTGTGTGTGTGTGTGTGTTACCCGCACGTTCCCCTCTGCGCTCATCTGTTTGCGGGGTTTGTCTGGTTCTGCTCGTGTCCCGTCAGCGTATGCATGCATGTAGAAACACTTTCCTCCAAACGGACACGTTCCTCTTCCCTGATCGAAGTATTTACAGGGCTTCTTACTGTCAATACAGAAACACATTCAAGCAGATGATGACAAATCCCACAAATACAGAACACACACATTTGAACCAGAATGTCAAAGAAATCTGTCTGCATTCTGCAAATATGATATACAGGTAAATAAATAAATCAATAAACGGATGGATGGATGAAAACAGCTCCCAGCTACTGGTCTGAGTGCAGATCAAAGGCAGATGAAAGGCTGCTAACAGACGGCATTATGGGAAGACTCCAAACATTTAACCTTTAGCCTCATATTCTATTCATTTCTGATTGAACAGTGCAGCTGCTCTTTAAAGTGAAGTGGAGCAGACCGTCCCGTGATCTGGGAGGCTTTAGTGAAGACTAAAGGAGATATGAGGAGAGGAAACCAGAATGCAGAATTTAATAAATCAGAACTGGCCAAAAATCACTGCATTATCATCTGATTCAGTCATCATATCACCAGGTTCTTATTATGGTTAACTCAAACAATAAAAAAAAGTTGCATAAAATAAACTTTACATTGAAAAAAAAAAAAAAAAAAATACATGCATACATACACACACATATATATTCCCTTTCAGTCGGTCACTCTCGACATCACGCCAGTATGACCGATGAATTGGGATCTCGCTTAGAGAGACCAATCTACTTCGAGTGTAACTAAACGAGCCAATGCACATTAGTATGCTATGATTGCATCCTGCTGCTGCTAATCGCAGCGCGAGTATAACTAGCCAGCAGGTGCAACATATACTCAGCTTTTCGCTTCGAAACCGAGCAATCACATCGTTTTGCTCCTGACTACTCTACTGAGAGAAGACTGAATGAGTTCAGTTCGCTCTTTGGAGCTCTTGGTGTTGGCGGTACGGCACTTCAGCGGTGGTGGTTTCCCGTGTCAAGTGGGTTGCACACATCAGGCTGCACTACCCCCGTTTGTGTTGCAGGCGGCCATCTCCCCTGTGTGTTTCAGCACGCTAAAAGAGCTTCTTCCCTAAAAGAGAATTCACGAGTGCGTCTTTTTAAAGACGACGTTGCGCCTGGCAAACTCGACGTTACGTCTTTGTAAAGACGACGTATCACCCGTGCATTTCTGGATTTTCTGGCGTTTCTCATTACCTGGCACCGGGTGGTGGTCACAATCGCTGCCTCACGTGTCTGGCCATTAAACACGCTGGGGTGGCGTTCGTGGATGAGTCATGTTCTCAATGCGGGAAGATGATCATCTGGGAGTTGCGGGCCAGGCTCTGTTACCTCAAAAGGGGCAGAGCTCTGTTGCCTCGATCTGGTTCTCATCCTGGCTGCAGCCAGGCGAGGACTACTTCAGGCGGTGGCACGGGTGGTCTGAGGGTAACAGTGATGGCAAACCCTCCAGGGAACCAACCTTCGAGGGACCATCGCTCCTCTTGCAATCCGCAATCAGCTGCCAAAGGAACGTGCTAGGCCCTCTAAAAGGAGCGTACCAGCAGAATCCTTCGGCGCTCCTCCCGACGATCGGATGTCGATCACTGCATCGGAGGGCGAGTCAGAGCTTTCTGGAGAGGAAGATTCGGCTGCGCTGCTGCCCTCCAGGATGTTAGCAATGCCTGAATCGGATCTGGAAATGATGGCTGTGCTTTCCTAGGCTGCCGAGAGGTAAAGGCTTGAGTGGAAACCTCCACCGTGTCCCGAGACCTCGAGGTTGGATGATTGGTTTCTCAGCCTGGCCCGCACTGGTTGTCAGCGCCCCACCCTGGTGCCATTCTTCCCGGAGGTGCATGAGGGGCTTACCAGATCATGGACAGCACCTTTTTCTGCCAGAAACTGGCCTGCTAGCTCCTCCTCCCTCACCACTCTCGACGGTGGGGCAACTAGGGGGTATACAGGGGTCCCCCCGGTGGAGCGGTCAGTTGCGATGCAGTTGTGTCCAAATACCGCCAAATACGGCAGGGCAAACCGTGCCCCCCTCCCGGGCCTGTAGGTACTCGTCTGGTCTGAACGCACCTCTCCCTCCCCCAGAGAATGGCCGGGTGAAGAATCTTTTGTTTACAAAAATCTTGACAATAGAGCAGTTTTTTCTATCTCTGGGTCTCAAGAGGACACGGAGAGTTGTGGACGGACCTACACTGGACCACACTCATCCTCCAGTGGGTGGTTCGAGATCACCATCAAAGGCCCTACTCACACACCCTCTGCCCAACCGTGGAACCAGGTAAGCATTGGACCACACACTCAGACTCCTCTTCGGCCCACCCACGAGCCACCCGAGCTGGGTCCCTGCGTTCCACCTCGCTGCCCCACTGCGGGTACATCGGTGGTTCCGCTGGTCCCGCTTGTACAGTATCTGGGAGCCTGGCTAGCACTGCCCAGTCAGTCTCGCTGGCTCCTTCGGACCATAAGACTCTGCTATGTGATTAAGTTCGCCCAGTGTCCCCCCCCAAGTTCAGGGGTATCCACTTCACATCAGTGAAGGCAGCTGATGCTCATGCCTTGCATGCAGAGATTGCAGTCCTATTGGCGAAGGATGTGATAGTGCCGGTCCCTCCAGCCGATATGAAGACGGGGTTTAGCAGACCTTACCTCAATGCACCCAAGAAAGACGGTGGGTTACAACCGATCTTGGTCTTAAACCGGGCCCTTCACCAGTTACCTTTCAAGATGCATCCATCCCCAAGATTGGTTTGCAGCGATCGACCTGAAGGACGCATACTTTCATGTTTCGATCCTTCCATGCCACAGACCATTCCTGCTGTTCGCCCTCGAAGGATGAGCATTTCAGTACAAGGTCCTGCCCTTCAGGCTGTCCCTGTCGCCCCATGTCTTCATGAAAGTTGCGGAAGCAGCCCTCGTTCCCTTGAGAAAGCAGGGTGTTTGCATTCTCAACTACCTCAACGACTGCCTCATACTAGCTCAGTCTCAGGATCAGTTGTGTGAACACAGAGACTTGGTGTTCTCGCACCTCAGCTGGTTGGGCCTTCGGGTCAACTGGGAAAAGAGCAAACTCTCCCCGATGCAGAGGATCTCTTTTCTCGGTGTGGAGTTGGATTCGGTCGAACAGACAGCACGCCTCATGGAGGAACATGCTCAGTCGGTGTTGAACTGCCTGTATATGCTCAAGAGCAGGACGGTGGTCCCACTGAAACAGTTTCAGAGCCTCCTGGGGCATATGGCAGCTGCAGCGGTAGTCACGCTGCTGGGGCTGCTTCATATGAGACCGCTTCAACACTGGCTCCAAGGCTAAGTCCCGAGGTGGGCGTGGGAATGCAGGACTCACTGGGTCCAAGTTACACAGGCCTCCAGCCAAACCTTCACCCCGTGGCCAGACCCTGCGTTTCTCCGGGCAGGAGTGTGCCTAGAACAGGTCTCCAGGCATGCTGTGGTTTACACGGATGCCTCTACCACTGGCTGGAGGGCCACGTACGACGGGCATGCAGTGTTGGGGGTTTGAACGGGCCCCCAACTGCACTGGCACATCAACTGCCTAGAGTTGTTAGCAGTAAGCCTTACCTTGAACCGTCTCAGAGGGCACTAACGAAAAGCAAGCACATGCTGGTCCGCATGGTCAACACTGCGACCGTTGCATACATCAACTGACAAGATGGTCTACGCTCCCGTTGCAAGTCTCAACTCGCCCGCAACCTCTTCCTCTGGAGTCGAAAGCATCTGAGGTCGCTTCGTGACATTCACATTCCGGGTCTGCACAACCGTACGGCCGACGAGCTGTCACAAGCTGCGCTCCCCGAAGAATAGAGACTCCATACCCAGACATGGTCCAGCTGATTTGAAGGCATTTCGGAGCAGCTCAGGTAGACCTGTTTGCCTCTCCAGAGACCTCTCACTGCCAGCTGTTTTACTCCCTGACCGAGGGAACACTTGGCATGGACTCATGGGCACACAGCTGGCCGCGGGGCCTGCGCAAGTATGCGTTTCCCCCAGTGAGCCTTCTCGCACAGATGCTGTGCAAGATCAGGGAGGACGAGGAGCAGGTACTGCTTGTGGCGCTTTACTGGCCCACTCGGACCTGGTTCCCAGAACTAATGCTCCTCGTGACAGCCCCTCCATGGCTGATTCCTGAGGAAGGATCTACTGACTCAGAAACGGGGCACCCTGTGCCACCCACGTCCAGACCTCTGGAAACTTCATGTCTGGTCCCTGGACGGGACGCGGAGGTTCTATGTAACCTACCCCTAGAGGTAGTAGACATCAACACTTCGGCACGGTCTACAAGACAGGCTTATGCCTTGAAGTGGAACCTGTTCATCAAGTGGTGTTCTTCTCACCGAGAAGACCCCCGTAGATGCCCGATCAGAGTCGTGCTTTCCTTTCTGCAGCAGGGGTTGGAGCGAAGGCTGTCTCCCTCCACCCTTAAAGTCTATGTTGCTGCGAATGCTGCTAACCATGACCCCATGGAAGGGAAATCGGTAGGGAAGCATGACCTGGTCATCAGGTTCCTTAGGGGGGCGGGAAGGTTGAAGGTTGGGACCTATCTCTAGTTCCCAGAGCACTACAGCAGGGCCAATTTGAGCCTTTGCAGTCAGTTGAGCTGAAGTTTCTATCAATGAAAACTCTGCTCCTGCTTGCACTGGCCTCCATCAAGAGTGTAGGGGACCTGCACGCATTTTCAGTCGATGAATTGTGCCTAGAGTTTAGGCCAGATGACTCCCAGGTAATCCTGAGGCCCCGGCCCGGCTATGTGCCCAAGGTTCCTACTACTCCCTTCAGGGATCAGGTGGTGAACAAGCAAGCGCTGCCCCTGGAGGAGGCAGACCCAGCCCTAGCTTTTCTCTGTCCCGTCCGAGCCTTGAGATGGTACGTAGATCGGACACAAAGCTTTAGGACCTCAGATCAGCTCTTTGTATGTTACGGAGGCCGGCAGAAGGGGAATGTCGTCTCCAAGCAGAGGATGGCCCACTGAATAGTGAATGCCATCACCCTGGCTTATCAGGCTCAGGGTGTGCCCTGCCCGTTCACGTTGCGAGCTCACTCCACTAAGAGTGTTGCATCCTCCTGGGCGCTGACTTGTGGTGCCTCGCTAACAGACATCTGTAGAGCTGCGGGCTGGGCGACCCCCAACATGTTCGCTAGATTTTATAGCCTTCATGTTGAGCCGGTATCCTCCTGTATTCTCACCTCAAATGGGTAGAAATACAGAGAGGCCCCAGCTTAGTGTCGGCTTGCTAAAACCGCTCCAGAGAGTCCGTACTGTAGACCCTGTCGAGCTCCTCCATCCCCTCGGCAGCCAGATGAGGTGGAATGTCCGGCGCCAGGCCCTCACTCAATGAATCCGTGAGAACTGGTAGAGGGCTGGGTGCTATGACAACAGTCTTCATGTTGCGAGCCCTGGCCTATGTCAAAAAGGGGGCTCAGGAGGCTCACACAGGGCACTGGAGGGGGGCAGTATCCATGGTGCTTTGGTAAGGATCCCAATTCGTCGGGATCAACATGACGTCGAGAGTGACTGACCGAAAGGGAACGTCTTGGTTACATATGTAACCCTCGTTCCCTGAAGGAGGGAACAGAGATGTCATGTCCCGTCGCCACATATGCTGTACCACCGGCTCGGCTCCTCAGCGAAAAGCTGAGTATGCGTTGCACCTGCTGCCTAGTCATACTCGCGCTGCGATCAGCGGCAGCTGGATGCAATCATCGTATGCCAAAGTGCATTGACTCGTTTAGTTACACTGGAAGTAGATTGGTCTCTCTAAGCGAGATCCCAATTTGTCGGTCATACCCACGTGACGTCTCTGTTACCTCCTTCAGGGAACGAGGGTTACATATGTAACCGAGATGTTTTCAATTGGTTTAACTTGAAGTACTGAAAAAAAAACAAAAACTGAAATTAAAAAAAAAAATAATTAACTAAAATAAAAAAAAAAAAAATTACTAAAACTTTACCTAAAATTTAAATTAAAATGGAACAAAATGGAAATCTTGTAAAATAAACTATAATTGCATCTCAACAATACTAAAATGACACTGCGCATTACTGACTATGTTTGTAACACAGATAAAAATGAAATCACAATTCTGGTGTAAAATATGCTATTTTTATAAAAATAAAAAATGAATCCTGCTGGAATCAAGTTCCTTTTGGAGCCCCGTGTGTATTGCCAATTATTTGGCTGCCTTGCAACAATGGAAATCGGTTTCGTACGCACCTGACTCCAGACTTGAACTCCTCAATGAGCCGGTTCTTCTCCTCCTGGTCTTCCACCCAGTACATGCTGGGAATAACGAACTCGGACACCACGCGGCACTCGGGGCAGGACCTGCACACAATCACACGTTACCTCACGGCGTTTGAGACAGCAGGGCTAACATCAGTGCGGCTCTAGACTCACTTGCGGATCTGGTTCTGGAACTGCTCGGCGCAGCGCCACTGCCGGATGCAGCTCAAGCAGTACGTGTGGCAGCAGCTGGAGAGGATGCCAAAGCGCCGCTCGGATGGAGAAGCCTTCTCATACACCACATCCAGACAGATCTTACACTGCTTGTCCTGACTCTGCTGCGCTGCAAACGCTCTCTCCATGTCCAGCTCAAAGGCCATCATGCACATCTGAGCACAGACAGCAGCAGCATCACATACTCTTCCTCACAAAGGAGTGCAACAGTGACCGTCTTAGTATGAATCTTTCTAATTCAATTTAATAATTGAATTTTTAAATGAGTTGAACCAAAATGCAACTAGTTCAGAGATGAATCACAATCTTGCAAAATTTGATCAAGTCAAAAAAGTATAAAAATTGGAAAAAGCTGCAAGCATAGTGAAATTTATGAGAATGAACTATGACACATATACATACATACATACATACATATATATATATATATATATATATATATATATATATATATTTTTTTTTTTTTTTTCTCATCAGACAAGGTATTTTAGAGAAGAAAGAACAGAACTCAGTCAATCACCTTCTCATGCGCTGCTCTTTGTTCAGGGTTGTGTGGATGCAGAACCTGCAGGCGGCATATTTCACACAGATCGCCGTGGAGATATGGGCAGCTGTCGCCGTAGTGACAGTGTCCCGTCGCTAGGTAAGGGCAGAGCTGCTGGTGGTCTTGATGCGGGCTGGCGCCGGGCGAACTCTGCAGCCCGCAGCGGGTGGCCTCCAGATAGGAATGAGGCTTGCTGTCGCCGCTGTAATCCCAGCAGTCCCTCGGTCTGCTGTCAGAGCCCAGTGCTGAAACACAGCAACACAGCATCAGCTAACAGTCATCTCAGCATTGTGTCTGTCATATACAGTCATGCAGTGTATCTGACACCTTTGTCTCTGAGCACCAGAGGCTTGCTCGCGTGATTGCTGGTATTGGGCGGGGGTCCGGGGACCTGTGCTGATGCTCCTGCACTGCTGCTTCTGTTCTGCTGCTCCGCCGATGATCCTCCACCACGACCAGGAGCTCTGACGTGATCATACCTGTCAGAAAACACAGCACACAGCACTAAACCACTGACATATCAGCACACTGACATATCAGCACACTGCACTAAACCACTGACATAGCAGCACACTGCACTAAACCACTGACACATCAGCATACTGCACTAAACCACTGACACATCAGCATACTGCACTAAACCACTGACACATCAGCACACTGCACTAAACCACTGACATATCAGCACACTGACATATCAGCACACTGACATATCAGCACACTGCACTAAACCACTAACATATCAGCACACTGACATAACCACTGACAGATCAGCACACTGCACTAAACCACTGACATCAGCACACTGCACTAAACCACTGACACATCAGCACACTGACATAACCATTGACATATTAGCAGACTGCACTAAACCACTGACACATCAGCATACTGCACTAAACCACTAACATATCAGCACACTGACATAACCACTGACAGATCAGCACACTGCACTAAACCACTGACACATCAGCACACTGACATAACCATTGACATATTAGCAGACTGCACTAAACCACTGACACATCAGCATACTGCACTAAACCACTGACACATCAGCACACTGCACTAAACCACTGACATATCAGCACACTGCACTAAACCACATACTGACATATCAGCACACTGCACTAAACCACTGACATATCAGCACACTGCACTAAACCACTGACACATCAGCACACTGCACTAAACCACATACTGACATATCAGCACACTGCACTAAACCACTGACATATCAGCACACTGCACTAAACCACTGACACATCAGCACACTGCCCTAAACCACATACTGACATAGCACACTGCCCTAAACCACATACTGACATAGCACACTGCACTAAACCACTGACACATCAGCACACTTCACTAAACCACTGACATATCAGCACACAGCACTAAACCACTGACATATCAGCACACTGCACTAAACCACTGACATATCAGGACACTGCACTAAACCACATACTGATATATCAGCACTCTGCACTAAAACACTGACATATCAGCACACTGCACTAAACCACTGACACATCAGCACACTGCCCTAAACCACACTGACATATCAGCACACTGCCCTAAACCACTAACATATCAGCACACTGCACTAAACCACATACTGACATATCAGCACACTGCACTAAACCACTGAAATATCACACTGCTAAACCACTGACATATCAGCACACTGCACTAAACCACTGATATATCAGCACTCTGCACTAAAACACTGATATATCAGCACACTGCACTAAACCACTGACACATCAGCACACTGCACTAAACCACTGACATATCAGCACACTGCACTAAATCACTGACATATCAGCACACTGCTCTAAACCACATACTGACATATCATCACACTGCACTAAACCACTGACATATCACACTGCTAAACCACTGACATATCAGCACACTGCACTAAACCACATACTGGCATATCAGCACACTGCACTAAACCACTGACACATCAGGGACACTACACTAAACCACATGCTGACATATCAGCACACTGCACTAAACCACTGACATATCAGCACACTGCACCAAACCACATACTGACAGATCAGCACACTGCACTAAACCACTGACAGATCAGCACACTGCACTAAACCACTGACACATCAGCACACTGCACTAAACCACTGACACATCAGCACACTAAACCACATACTGACATATCAGCACACTGCACTAAACCACTGACACATCAGCACACTGCACTAAACCACATACTGACATATCAGCACACTGCACTAAACCACTGACACATCAGGGACACTACACTAAACCACTGACACATCAGCACACTGCACTAAACCATTGACACATCAGCATACTGTACTAAACCACTGACACATCAGCACACTAAACCACATACTGACATATCAGCACACTGCACTAAACCACTGACACATCAGGACACTGCACTAAACCACATACTGACATATCAGCACACTGCACTAAACCACTGACACATCAGGGACACTACACTAAACCACATACTGACATACTGACAGGTGAGTGCATCATTTATAAATTCAAATTTATTTTAACTTTTATTTACAACCGATCAACGCACATACAGATGTGATAAAGTAAGCTCAAATGTGGATGTGTGACACGCTAGAACCAGTGAAGTTTTGGTCACGTAATATATGCACTTGCATTTCATACAATCGAATATTAATTGAATTTGAATTAAGCAAGAGTTTTGCTATATTAATTTAAGTATCAATAATATGAAGGGAATGTTTCTGCCGCCCTGCCGACCGCTAATATGAAGCAGCCGAGAGAGCGAGATTTATATTTAATGCTTTTTCTTTGATTATCTGAGTCTGAAATCTGAAAACAATCTGAGAGAGAGAGAAATAATAACGTGATTTTGTATATTACTTTGACTGTTAGAATAAAACTTTACAATAAATAAACAATTGTTGCATTAATTGCGTTACTTCAGTTGTATTTTTTTTTTTTTTTCAAACTCAGTCAAAATGTAACCTATGTTCCCAGTAACCAAGACGTTCCATTTTGAGTCATTGTGTTTGCACTGAAAAGATAAGAAGATTTGAATATATTTTCATTGTATTACTTCAGTTATATATTTCTTTTTCTCCAACATCAAAATGTAACCTATGTTCCCTGTAGGTTTTTTTTTTTTTCAGTTTGATACAAAGATATTAAGATATAAATTTGTTTTTATTATTATTATTTTCTAATAAAATTGTTTTCAATTCACATCTTTTGAGGCTGGTTATTTGTCACCTACGGTATCGATTTAGTATCGATAGCGAGGTATTACATTCTGGTATCATACCGAAGTCAAAATTATGGTATCGAGCCATCCCTGCTCTCACATGCACGCAGAGACACACTCACACACTCTCACATGCACGCACACACACTCTCTCACACACACAAACACACTATAAAACACACACACACACTACTAGGGCCCAGTACCCCTTAGTACTTGACTAACTAGGGCCCAGGTCAGGAAGCAGACAGATTGGCTAAACCGACCGTCTGCTAGCCGCCTCATGCCACAGAAGTCAGTTAATTCTCAGCACATAGAGACTCCTTCACCTAGATATCACACTATATAGACTGTGTATGTTCCCCGTACTAGAAAATACAGAAAACGTCCAAACCAAAGTAATAGTAACAATTTAATTAATGTTCAACAAATAAAAAATGTTTACAATACAGAGAAACAATTGATAAAACTTGGCTTACTGAATAACAGGTCTCTTTCAACAAAAGCACTATTTGTAAATGATTTGATCAATGATCATAACCTAGATTTGCTCTGTTTGACAGAAACATGGCTAAAACCAGATGAATACATTACTTTAAATGAGTCTACCCCCCAAGATTACTGCTGTAAAAATGAGCCACGTCCAAAAGGTAAAGGGGGAGGTGTTGCTACAATTTATAGCAATATTCTCTGTATTTCTCAGAGGGCAGGCTTTAAGTATAACTCGTTTGAAGTTATGGTGCTGCGTATAACATTATCCAGAGAAACATGTGTTAGTGATAAATCCCCTGTGATGTTTGTACTGGCTACTGTGTACAGGCCACCAGGGCACCACACAGACTTTATTAAAGAATTTTCTGATTTTCTATCTGAGTTAGTACTGGCTGCAGATAAAGTCTTAATTGTTGGTGATTTTAATATCCATGTCGATAATGAAAAAGATGCATTAGGATCAGCATTCATAGACATTCTGAACTCTATTGGGGTTAGACAACATGTTTCAGGAACTACTCATTGTCGAAATCATACTCTAGATTTAATACTGTCACATGGAATTGATGTTAGTGGTGTTAAAATTCTGCAGCAAAGCGATGATATCTCAGATCATTATCTAGTCTTGTGTAAACTCCATATAGCCAAAACTGTAAATTCTACTCCTTGTTACAAGTATGGTAGAATCATCACTTCTACCACAAAAGACTGCTTTGTAAGTAATCTTCCTGATTTATCTCAATTCCTCAGCATATCCAACAGTGTAGAAAAACTTGATGATGTAACAGAAACTATGGACTCTCTCTTTTCTAGCACTTTAGATACAGTTGCTCCTTTACGCTTAAGGAGGATCAAAGAAAACAGTCTGACTCTGTGGTATAATGAGCACACTCGCACCCTAAAGAGAGCAGCCTGGAAAATGGAGCGCAGTTGGAGGAAAACAAAACTAGAGGTATTTCGTATAGCTTGGCGGGAAAGTACCCTATCCTACAGAAAAGCATTAAAAACGGCTAGATCTGATTACTTTTCGTCTCTTCTAGAAGAAAACAAACATAACCCCCGGTATTTATTCAATACAGTCACTAAATTAACGAAAAATAAAGCATCAACAGGTGTTGGCATTTCCCAAGAGCACAGCTGTAATGACTTTATGAACTACTTTACTTCCAAGATCGATACTATTAGAGATAAAATTGTAACCATGCAGCCGTCAGCTACAGTATCGCATCAGATAGTGCACTATAGATCCCCTGAGGAACAATCCCATTCATTCTCTATTATAGGAGAGGAAGAATTGTATAAACTTGTTGTTGGTTTAGATGACTTAACATGTATGTTAGACCCTATTCCATCTAAACTACTAAAAGAGCTGCTTCCAGAAGTCATAGATCCTCTTTTGGCTATTATTAATTCATCATTGTCATTAGGATATGTCCCCAAAACCTTCAAATTGGCTGTTATTAAGCCTCTCTTTAAAAAAACACAACTTGACCCCAAAGATCTAGTTAATTACAGACCGATCTCAAATCTCCCTTTTCTGTCAAAGATACTAGAAAAGGTAGTATCCTCACAATTATATTCCTTCTTAGAGAAAAATGGTATCTGTGAGGAATTCCAGTCAGGATTTAGACCGTATCATAGTACTGAGACTGCTCTCATTAGAGTTACAAATGACCTGCTTCTATCATCTGATCATGGTTGTATCTCTTTAATAGTTCTACTGGATCTTGGCGCTGCGTTCGACACTATCAACCACAACATTCTTTTGAATAGACTAGAAAACTTTGTTGGCATTAGTGGAAGTGCCCTAGCATGGTTCAAATCGTACTTATCTGACCGCCATCAGTTCGTAGCAGTGAATGAAGAGGTATCATATCGATCACAAGTGCAGTATGGAGTACCTCAAGGCTCAGTACTAGGGCCGTTACTTTTCACGCTTTACATGTTACCCTTGGGAGATATTATCAGGAGACATGGTGTTAGCTTTCACTGTTATGCTGATGATACTCAGCTCTATATTTCTTCACGGCCCGGTGAAACACACCAAATTGAGAAACTAACGGAATGCATAGTCGATATAAAAAACTGGATGACGAGTAATTTCTTACTGCTAAATTCTGAAAAAAACAGAGGTGTTGATTATCGGACCTAAAAACCCCACATGTAATAACCTAGAACACTATCTAACACTTGACGGCTGCTCTGTCAATTCTTCTTCATCAGTTAGGAACCTAGGTGTGCTGTTTGATAGCAATCTTTCATTTGAAAGCCATGTTTCTAGCATCTGTAAAACTGTGTTTTTCCATCTCAAAAACATTTAAAATCTTGTTAATTACTTATAAAGCCCTGAATGACTTAGTTCCTCAGTACTTGAGCGAGCTCTTATCACATTATAGTCCTCCACGTCTGCTGTGTTCTCAAAACTCTGGCCATTTGATAATACCTAGAATATCAAAATCGACTGCGGGTGGCAGATCCTTTTCCTATTTAGCGCCCAAACTCTGGAACAATCTACCTAACACTGTTCGGGAGGCAGACACACTGTGTCAGTTTAAATCTAGATTAAAGACACATTTCTTTAACCTGGCTTACACATAACACACTAATACACTTCTATTATTCAAATCCGTTAAAGGATTGTTAGGCTGCATTAATTAGATCAACCGGAACCGGGAACAGTCCTCATAACACACAATGTACTCGTTACATCGTAAGAAGAATGGCATCTACGCTAATATTTGTCTGTTTCTTTCTTATTCTGTTTCTCAGTCCGTGTCCGGATCAGATGGTGGATCGGCGCCGGGAGATGATGTCTGCGACCCTGATCGTCAGCGGAGGCCGGACACCTGGATGAGCCCCGGGGACATATCCCCAGTGAAGACCTCGACTTAAATACAGTAAAACTAAAAATAAAACAAAATAACTAAAAATATAATAAAATACCTAACTACATAATACTATTATTGTTAGAAATTGCAACAATATAAAAATAGAAATATAATACATTTATACATTTAAAATTTAATTAAAACAATAAGTAAAAAAATAAATAAACAATAATATCCTGGCCAGAGGAGAACTGGCCCCCGACTGAGCCTGGTTTCTCCCAAGGTTTTTTTCTCCATTCTGTCACAGAGGGAGTTTTGGTTCCTTGCCGCTGTCGCCTCTGGCTTGCTCAGTTGGGGACACTTAATTTCTAACGATTATCGTCAATTTGATTTCATAGATGCTATTTAAACTAAACTGAGCTAGACAATGACATCTCTGAATTCAATAACGAAATGCCTTTAACTGAAAACTGAGTGTTTAATCTTATTATTATACATTACTGACACTCTATCCTCCAATTTGATACTGTTAAGTGCTTTGACACAATCTGTAAAGTGAAAGTGAAAGTCGTGACGTATTGTCAAGTATGGTGACCCATACTCGAAATTGGTGCTCTGCATTTAACCCATCCAAGTGCACACACACAGCAGTGAATAGTGAACAAACACACACACCGTGAACACACACCCGGAGCAGTGGGCAGCCATTGCTTCAGCATCCGGGGAGCAATTGGGGGTTCGGTGCCTTGCTCAAGGGCACCTCAGTCATGGTATCGAAGGCAGAGAGAGTGCTGTTCATTCACAATCCCCACCTTCAATTCCTGCCAGTGCGAGAATCGAACCGGCAACCTTCAGGTTACAAGCGCTATATAAATAAAGGTGACTTGACTTGACACACTATGAAACACACACACTCACACAGACACACTCACGCATTCTCTCTCTCTCTCTCTCTCTCTCTCTCTCACACACACACAAACACACACACTCTCTCACATGCACGCACACATGTATTTAAATGAAAATGCATCAATTCCTTTTTTGTCAGGTTTATGCTTTAAATTAAAAATTGTGTGATACTCATTAACAATAATGTTTTAATAAATTGTTTCATTGTTATTATTAATTTGAAAAGTACATTCTGTTGTGCAATGGTATTTTATTTCTGGCATAATTTCAAATTAGAATAAACTTTTATTTTGAGCGGTTTTAGTGAAGACCTTTCACTTTCTCTTTGTTCAATAAACTGTATTTTTATTATTATTATCATCAGCATTATTATTATTACTACCATTATTACTTTGAGAAGTACATTCTATTGTGCATTAGTAACATATTTCTGTTATAATCCTTGATATTTTATAGATTACAATAGTTATAGTACATTATTCTTTCTAATTTCACCATCAAGAACTTACATATATACTATAATTAATTTGTGCATCATTTCTAATCTTATAAGAGAAGATTCACAGACACCAGGCATGTTAGAGAACACAGAAACAGAAACCAAATAGAAATATTTGATTCAAATAGAAATCTTTCAGAGGAGGGTCATTCTGTGTCCCCGGCTCACATTTTTGATATTGCTTATTTTTTATTTATTATTTTTTTACTGAATAAAGATAAACATGTATGGTGAGGAACGCCAAAATATTAAATGTGATGTATGAATATTGACTGAGTAATCCACTGTTTTGTAGAGGGGCCAGATTACATGACTTCAGCATCATAATAACCGCATTAGCAGTCATACACAAGCACTGTGCATCAGAAGCGTTTCAATAACTGACCTGCACCTGTCTCCGTACGCACACACTCCTCTCTGGTAGTATTTACAGATGGTTGAAGGTTTGCTCGTGGCCAGATCATGAGAGAACATGCACCTGCTGCCCTCTCGACAGACTCCGTGAAGAAAATACCTGCAGACAGACCACAACATCTGATCACTCTTATTATCATACACTGTGAATATGACACATGGATGTCTGTGAGCGCGCGGAGATGCTGAAGGAGAACAGAGATGTCTGTCTGCTGAAAGATCAGTGTTTCTTGGTTCTATATGAAGAACAAAGGTTTGCTGTGACATCATTTCTCTCGAGTCAAAGTCATGATGTTATCAAAGATCGTATGTAATACAGAGATACGGCTATGTAATGCTTCTCTTTACCTGCAGGTCACTTGTTTCGTTGACATGTTTCATCCGGCTGCGAATGTGATGTTTTTCTGTGAAATCTTACCGTCTCCACGGTTTTGTGCAACCTGAAAACACCGCCGGCTTCATCGCTGCGACGCCGATCATTGCTTCCGCCGAGCGACGCCAAGAGCGACTCGTTTTCGCGAATCGGTTCTTTCGAACGGTTCGTTTCATAACTCTGGTTCAGAACTGATTCATTTACATCCCGTGAGTAAGCACGGAATCGGTTCAACTGATTCACTACAGACAGAGGTCCGACTCAAAAGAATGATTCGTATATCGCTTCTTCCGCCTGAGTGATGAACACAGATGACAAACACCGGCTTGCTTTCACTACAAACACGTGTGTTGTGAAAAGTGTAGGACATGAATTGAATGATCACTCCTAAAGAGCGACTGAACCAGACAACCGACCTGATAATAAGCGATAAATAATAAACAAAAGTATCGAAAAGTGGGAAATTGTCGTCGTAATGAAACGAATAGACATTCGTATTATTTTATAAGTATTTTAATGTTATATTTGTCTTAAGGTATCATTTTGCGTGCTGTTTTTGCGCCCTCTGCTGGAGCGGGTCTGAACACAATGACGTCACCGCTGAGCTGAGATTTATTTATTCTTTTATCATTTATCAGATGCTTTTATCCGAAGCGACTTACAAATGAGGACAACAGAAACAATCAACTGTAGCATTAAAACAACTGAAACAGATCCAAAACCAAAAGCTAATGCATACAACAAACTTTCAAAACTTAACATTTAAATGAAAACAAGAAAATAAAGCTAAAAACAATTCAAAATATTAAAGAACAAAAGGTATAATAGTATAATAATGATTCTAACATAACACTAAGCCAAACACCAAAAAACAACTACATATGTGTGTTGTGTAAAACTAAAACTTATTTATTTATTTATTTATTTATTAATCTGAGATCAGCTTCAGAGATTCATAGGAAAGCGGGAGAAATGAATTCATCCTAAAATCCTTCACAGCTTTCCCCCCAGTAAGTTATTATTATTATTATTATTTTTATCTAAGTTTATGTATATTCACCCAGAATGCTCTTTTTTGTGGCTCTGAAAATGAATCAGTGCTTTATTTGTTCTTTACATGTCCCTTCACAGAATCATTATGGACTGAGATTTCAGTTTTGATTTTTACATCCTTTAATAACCTCATTGATATGATGGAAGAAAGGGTCCTGTTTCTGTTTTGTTACACTGGCTCTGCTCTTTTAAATAATGCTGTTAAAATCTTGTGCTTGCTTGGAAAAGGTCATATTCACAAATCTAAAGTTACAGCTTCTAAGCCAAATTTGATTGTATTTTGCTCTGAATGAAAAAAGTGTTGCTGAGTCCCTGTGTAAATTAAAAAGAAACAAAAAGTTAAAACATACCAGATTTTAAATAAGATGACTGAATCATCTGTGAACAGAGATAGAATGATTAGATGAGGTTCTTCTTCTATCCCCCACTTGAGTCAAAACGAGAAACATATTTATTATTATTATTATTATTATTATTATTATTATTATTAATTAATTAATTAATTAATTATTTTTTTTGTTTAGTTAAAATTTTATTTTTATTTACTTATTTTTTATGTTTAATTTGTTAATACTCTAAATCCCTCGCAAAAGGTTGTTTGTTATTACTCACTGTTAAATCCAGTTGTCAGATATCTTATTTTGTAATCTCAAATGTTACTTGCAAAATGCTAAAAAAATAAAAAAAAATAAAAAAATAAGAGAGAGTGGGAGAAATGAGGTATACAGGGAGGAACAGAAGGGAAGAAATAATAATATCGAGGCTTATGTTTGGACACACTGGACTAAATGAAACACTGTTCAGGTTGGGTAAACATAACACAGGGAAATGTGATTTCTGTGGGCAGCTAGAGACAGTAGAACATGTTATGAATATGAAACAGAAAGACGACATTTGATCCAAAAATTAGGAGAGATGAAAATACAATTTGATTTAATAGATATTTTGCGAAAAGAGTGAAAAGATATGTGTTATCATTTATTACTTCAACATCTTAGAGAAACTAATTTAAGTGGGAGGATATAAAAGTGAGTGAGTGTGTGTTTGTGTTTTTGTTTTTTGAAACAATATACATATTAGGCATTCTGGTCCCCACTCCACACCAGGTGGTGGCAGTAATGCACCAATAAGCCAGTAAACTCTAGAAGAAGAAGATCAGCCTCAGGTAACACCACCTCAACACTCATGGAGAAAACTCTGGTCAAATACACACATTGTGGAAGAAGCGTGTACAGTTTTTCGTGCCCAGACGCCCTATACTCCGAGCTCCAGTGTCCAGTCTGTCATCAGAATCTCTCGTTTGGGCTTCTGGACGCACCTGTTGCACTGCCCTGTCCCTTCAGAAGTGGACACACTGTCCCATGTGCTTTTCTGATAGCATCTGCTCACGGACCAACACACCTTGGGTGAGTTAATGCAGAAGGGTTTTTATTTATTTTAAACATTTATTCAGCCTTAAATTGACCAAAAAAGCATTTATAACGTTACAAAAGATTTCTATTTCAGTAAATACTGTTCTTTTGGACTTTCTATTCATCTGTGAATCCTGAAAAATAAAATGTAGCACGGTTTCCACAAAAATGTGGGCAGCACAAATGTTTTCAACATTGATGATAATCAGAAATGTTTCTTGAGCAGCAAATCAGCATATTATTATGATTTCTGAAGATCATGTGACACTGAAGACTGGAGTAATGATGCTGAAAATTCAGCTTTGATCACAGAAATAAATTACAGTTTAACACATTCACATAGAAAACAGCTATTTTAAACTGAAATAATATTACTGTATTTTATTTTTTATTATTAAAAATGCAGCTTTGATGAGCAGAAAAGACTTCTTTCAAAAACATAAAATCTTAATTATAATTAGCAGTATATGTATTATTGCTCTAACACTATTCTATAATTTTTTGTATTTATTCTGCAGAGAGTGGCACGACACAGAGATTCATGTAGGGCTGTCAAACTCAGAAGGTACGGCGCAGCTGTAATTATTGTACTGTCAGTTGTTTTGCTGTGTTTCAGCAGTGTTTGTGTTGTAGGTCTGGTGTATAACTACACCCTGTCAGGGGTCCGGAGAGACGAGCGCGGCTGGGAGCGCTGTGTGTGCATGCAGCTCTGCCCTGCGTGGAGTCAGGAGCGCAGGGAATCATGGGACAGAGAGCTGGAGCAGTTCTCCGCTCTGCCACAGTGGGCTTCAGAGCGGTATGCAGTGCACAATCAGATGCACTTTAGATAATCATCAGCATACACTCCTGCGGAAAACATGGGCCAAGCCAACAATGGCTAGATATGTAGCTTTTAATGGTGCTCAGTTTATCCACTGGTCAGGAGGTCAGATGTGCTCATGTTTGTTCACCCGCAGGTTTGCAGAGGAGAGGGAGTTTGGATCATGCTGTTACGGTTTCGCTCTGACCTTCATAAACCACATGCGCTCGCTGGATGGGAAAGAGTCTCTGAGCCGAGACGAGTTCACAGGATCTCACGTTCTACCCAGAATGAAGACAGTGTCGCTGTACATCAGCATCTATCATGCAATATTACAACATGGATTTTGCATCGCTGATACTCCGCATGACGTGTGATTTCTTCATGAAACACTATAGGGTCATTCCATGCCAAATCAACCAAATTTCAGAAACTTCCCCAGCTCAAATTTTTCATTTTGTCAATATTTTTGCTGAAGAAAGATAAACATGTATAGTGATGAAAGCCAAAATATTAAATGTCATGGATGTATATTTTCTGAGTAATCCACTGTTTTGTAGAGGGGGCAAAATGACAATTTTCACCTGAGATTCAGAGCCAAATTACAGGAGGATAAAATGACTTAAAGATGGCAGCATGCTGTTTTACAGAGATTATTGGTAGGTCTATTAGTGAAACCTGTTGACTTTAGCAATCTTTGTTGCATTATATATCAGTGGTGAATGTTCAATAATGGGAAAAAGCACTTTCAAGTTTTTCTCCAAAGTTTGCAGGCCTGTAATTCAATAAGTATTAAAGATATCTTAATGCCCTTTTAGATTTTGGTTTTTAACAAACTTTCCTTTTGACATCTTCATTTTTAAAGCTCTTTATGGTTCTATTCCAGCAATATAGGGCTCTCAATATGGATCCAGGAATAAATCGCTCAATTGTACACATTTTCAGTGCTCAAAAAGCAAATGTGGGTCACTTTGCACTTAGCTGATACTTCCAGGAATGTCTGAAGAACAAATAATGTTGAAACGAGACATGCATCTTGTTTTCCTCTATCAAAACAATTGCATTGAACATACCTGAGTGCCATGAATATTCTGACTCCAAAGTTTGCATTTGTGTAACTCAAGAAGCATTTAAGATATCTGAATGTGATTTTAGATCCTGATTCTTAATAACATTTTCTTTTGAAGTCTTAATTTTCAAGGCCCTGCATCATTCAGTCCCAGAGATAAGGGGATCTCATTGAGGCTCCATGTCCAGATTGTTGAATATTGCCCATTTTTAGTGGTCAAAAAACAAATGTTGGTCACTTTGCTAACAGCTGCTACTTATTGTGTGTTTAAAGCAGAATGTCTGAAGAATAAATAATGTTGAAAGTAGAATTGTAGCTTGTTTTCCTCCATCAAAACAATTTCATAGAACATACCTGTCTGAGTGCTAAAAATGCACTGAAATGGTCCAGCTTGCTCTCTGTAGTCTATTCATAAGATTCTGTATTTGGATCAGTTTCAGGGGTATTTGGAAGAAGGGATTTTGTTCATTTTAACATTTTCTGAAGCTACCAAGAGTTCAAATATGCAGCATTGTAACATGTTTGAAACATATCCCATGCCTCATAGAGACGTGCAGTTGATCACACATTATATTCACATCAGTAAACCAAGGTTTGTCTCACCTGGATTAAGTATTAGAATTAGTTTTATATTGTTATTATGTGAAGCATAGTCATAGATTAAGTAATATCCACTGCTAAGGGGCATATTTGGCAGAATCACTGATATTAGCTCAAACTTTGAAACCTGTAAGGCCTCACACTTGAAATAATTAACACTGGTGTTAATGGTATCTTGGGTAATTCACACTGCTCATACTCAGTTAATGAATAATCCCGGTTATTTATAATCTGACGTGTCACACTGCACATTCCTAAACACTGGGTTAATGTTATTATTTGCATATTTGCAGTGTCACTCATAACTAGATAAATTTGCATGGGCAGGATTCAGTAATCTGGACATGGAGCTGCACTGAGATCCCAATATCTCAGGGACTGAATTATACAGGGCCTTAAAAAGTAAGATTCCAAAAGAAAAGTTTATTAAGAACCAGAATCTGAAATCATATTAAAGGTATCTTTAATACTTCTTGAGTTACAGGCACGCAGATGTCAGAAAAAGGACATTTTTGGCACTCAGACAGGCATGTTCTATGCAGTTATCTTGATCGAGGGAAACGTTATATATTTCTACTTTCAACATTATTTATTCTTCAGACATTGTTCTTTAAATATAATAAGTATCAGCTTAATGTAAAGTGACACACATTTGGTTTTTGACCACTGAAAATGTGTACAATTAAACATTTTGTCTAGGAGCCACATTGAGATTCCAATATCTCTGTAACTGAATCATACAGGGCCTTAAAAATGAAGACTGCAAAAGGGAAAGTTTGTTAAAACCCAAAGGGTTTTGAAGGGGCATTAAGATTTCTTAAATACTTCAGGCCTGCAAATTTTGGAGAAAAAACTTGAAAACTGCTTTTTCAGATTTTTGATCGGTCACCATTGGCACATAATGCAACAAAGATTGCTAAAGTCAGCAGATTTCACTAATAGAGCTACCGGTCTCTGTGTGAAAGTAACATTATGATGCTGCAGTCTTTCTGAAGTCATTTTATCCTCCTGTAATCTGGCTCTGAATCTCAGGTGAAAATTGCCATTTTGACCCCCCTCTACAAAATAGTGGATTACTCAGGAAATCTATAACATTTAATATTTTGGCTTTCCTCACTATACATGTTTATCTTTCTTCAGAAAAGATACTGACAATATCAAACATTTGAGGCGGGGACCTCTGGTGGAGTTACACAGAATGACCCTACAGAAGTGCAGTATATACACTTTCAGAAAAAGCACAAAAGCTGTCACTAGAACTCTTTCAAAAAATACTAATATGTGCCTTTAAAAGAATTGTTTAGCCAAAGTTGAAAATTTTTGCTGTTCATTTATTCACCCTCAGGCCATTCAAGATGTAGGTGACTTTTTTCTTCAGTGGTACAGTAAAGAAGATTTTTAGCTGAAATCGTGGAGCTTGGTGATTCATAAAATGCTAGTCAATGGCTGCCATCACTTTGAGAGTCAAAAAAGCACATACAGACTAGAGGCTGACATTTTTCGGGAATCACGGGAATCCCACGGGATGGGAAACAAAATCACGTGATTGGGACGGGACAGGGAAACATGTCAGCGGGAGTGAGCGGGACCAGTCTTGTGCCCATTTTCGACCCCTGCCAAATTATTACCCCCTCTCGTTGAAATCGCTACCTGATTGCCTAATCCTAACCCGACCCCCACACCTAACCCTAAACCTACCAGTACTAGGGGGGTAGAAATCTGGCGGGGGTCAGAATTTGGCACAACACCGGGAATAGTAATGATACCCAACTTTATACACAAATATACCTTTTTATATAAATAAACTGTATATTTTAATTCTGAACTCAATTCTAGTTGCCCTGTCTCTTTATGCTCTCCTCCTGTTTGCTCTGGTGTGGCTGGTTAAGTGATGGACAGATTGTTAAAGGCTGGTTTATGTGGTAATACTCGGGCAGGACATCCAAACGCTCACATCGACCTCAAATATGACTTTTCATATGCTTCTGTAAAGTAAGTAAAGCAATCAGGACGCACTTTCTGCTTAGAAACTTCGAAACTCCGTCTATGAAAAAATATATCTATAGAGTGAAATGTCTACTTTCAAATGGAAAACAAAACAAAACAAAAATAATAATAATAATATAATTCAAATAGAAAACGTGTTAGCATGGGTGATTTACATGAAATTTAATGTTTGTGCAATGCACACTGTGCATTGTTTAAGCTGGCTTTCAGTTCAATATAGTAACAAAAAACTACATTTTGGATTTTTATTCAACTAAGGTGGGCACGCTGTGATCTGTATGGAAGCCTGTTTCCGCCACTGAATAAATAATAAAAGAAAAAGGTTATTGCTACTTTTATCTCACTATTCTGACTTTTTTTTTTCCACAGAATTCTGAGATATAAACTCGCAATTGCGAGTTATAAAGTCCAATTTTGAGGGGGGAAAAAGACAGATGTGTTCTCAGAATTGCAAGTTTATATCTCACAATTCTGACTTAATAACTCGCAATTGTGAGTTTATATCACGCAATTCTGAGAGAAAAAAAAAAAATCTGAATTGTGAGTTAAAAAGTCGCAATTACCTTTTTAATTTTTTTTTATTCAGTGGCGGAAACGGGCTTCCATAGATCTGTACTGTATTTTTACTGTACAAAAAAAATAAAAAAATAAATAAAAAAACCAAACAAAAAACAACAACAACATGGGAATGGGAGTCATTCTTCCGGGATTGGAATGGGACCCCCAGTTTTTTCATGGGATTGGGACGGGACGATTTTGTTTTTTGTTTTTTTTTGTGGGAGTGGGACAGGAGAGGTTTGAAAATCCACTCCCGTGTCACCCTCTAATACAGACAACACAAACTTTATAGGCTACCAGTGGCTCCTGATGATATATTGAGGTCTTATGAAGAGAAACGATCGGTCTGTGAACGAAACTGAATATTTTAAACAATTTACAACTCAGCTCTTAAATTAAGCTCATAAATTATTGGCAAGCCTGTATTCTGCTGTGAGCTGCATTGAAGCCGCTGTCTATGGCGTGATGTGTTTACAAGATTCATTTACACACGTGTGGATCAGTTACTCGAGACAGGTTGTAAACATAAATACAGGTTTCGAACAAAGACTTGGTTTTGAGTTGCAGTGACACACTGGTATCAAGTCAGAAAAACATTTGCATAGTTTATACTTTCAGCTTATTACAATACAATACAAATTTGATTTCTATAGCACATTTAAAACAACTGCCGTTGACCAAAGTGCTTTCCAGCATCATTACATACAGTCACACAAACAAAATAAAACATTAAAATTTCAAATCTAATCAATTCTAAAAGCTCTACTAAAAAGGTATGATTTCAATCTAGACTTAAACGTATTCACAGATGGGGAAGATTTAATATACATTGGAGGAGGGTTCCATAATCGAGGAGCAGCCACTGAGAAAGCCCTTCGATTTTGTTTTAGGAACACGAAGAATCATCTGACTCGAAGAGCTCATGTTTCTTGTATTTTGATAAGGACTCAAAAGGTCAACAATATATTTTGAGGCAATGCCATGCAACGCTTTAAAAACCAACAACAAAACCTTAAATTCAATTCTTAAATTTGACAGGCAACCAGTGGAAAGAAACCAAGACTGGGGTAATTCTCTCTCTTCTGTGTGCAAGTCAAAAGTCTGGCAGCAGCACATTGTACTAATTGAAGACAAGATAATTCAATGCGTGATGATACAAAGGCATGAATAATAGTCTCCAGGTCCATAAAAGAGAGAACTGATTTCAGTTTAGAGTTAATAAAACGCAGCCTTCACAACACTAGTTGTGCAGCCTTACATATCAACACAGTTTAAGTGATAAAATCAGCATACAGTATATGAATACACTGTTAGAAAGATTTGGATCGCACTGCATAAAACGTTATTGCTAAGCACCAATAAAACAGGATCATGCATCTGTATGTTTTATTTGTGTGTGTCTTGGCGAAGAATATGTAAGAGTTCAATCAGATGCCTGTGTGCTTGTGAGCGCTGATGAAGATTAATGAAGCTGCAAACAAATCCTTCTGTTCCACAGGTGTAGTGTTAGCTGAAACCGGATCAGTTCACAAACACAGCAGCTGCTCTCTGGACTCGGTCAGACCGTCCGGTCTCTGCTCTCCAGATGGATCAGAAGAGCGTCATCAAGCTCAGTCACTGTGACAAGGACATCTACTGCTTCTTTGTGCCAGATCAGTGTCCTGAGTGCGGCGTGAGCTTCAGCGGGAAGCGGCTGGAGGAAGCACCGGTCAGTGTACCGAGCCCCTTCAGTAACGGACACAAAGAACCCTGCGCTTTCCTGGTGACCTCCACAGAGGACGGAGCGCTCAGGTAAGACCTCCAGACCTCACTGAGGCTCCTCGAGAAGAAACAAGCTCGTGTAAACATTAAACTGAGATGTGACTTGTGTTCCTGGTGTTTGCAGGGACTTTGATGGCAGTTCTGATCTACACACAGGAATCACCAACACAAACGGTACTGAACACTGACAAACACATGAGACATTTAAACAGGACAATAATGTAAGAGTGCAACTGTAAGTTACACTAACAGAGGTAAAATATGTATTTTGTAAGGTAATAGCTACATGCACTTTCACAGTTATCTATTTATTTGCTTTTTAACGCCATACCAGCATCAAGGCTATTTTCATGGTGATCTCAGAATAAAGTACACATGTTATACAGTTAACGAAAAGACATTTCAGATCTACACCAGGCAACAATTCTAAAATACATTCAGGTGATACATTTTTTAATAAATCAGTTAAACACACCTCTGAATAAAACCACTGTCTATTTACATTAAAAACAGTACAATCTAATAAAATATACTTCATAGTTTGGCAAGTAAAGCGTGATGGTGATTCTTCACTTTTTAATAAATAGTCTATCCTTGTGTAAGTCTTGTATGACCTAAAAGACACACTGTAAAAACAACTTGGTCATACCTAGATTTAAAATAAGTAAAAAATATTTTTCTTACACAAGGACTTATTTCATATAGCTTAGGTGTCTTATTTTCACGAAATTCAAGTTCAAGTTTATTTATAAAGCACATTTAAAAACAACAAGTGCTGTGCAACTTATAAACATTATTAAACAATATATAAAAGCAACAACAAATAAATAAAAACGCATAGGATACAAATAAAAGTATGCAAGATAAACAACATTTTCATAACCCCAGTATTCTCAGGTAACACCATAAATTAAAGGGAATAAATGGGTCTTCAAGCTAGATTTTATTTATATAGTTTCTCATGCCGTCCTGTAACTGCTGTGTTTTAAAGCCAGTTTCTTATATCCACAGATGTTTTTACAAGAAATTTAACAGATTTGTTTTTGCCATAGTGCATGCATTTCTTTAGTTTTCTCATAATCTGGGTTACTATAATTAACTAAAACTGAAACTAAACTTAACCCCCAAAAAAGTTACTTGAAATAAAACAAGTGTTAACTGAAAAAAATAAATAAAATAAATAAATTAAAAGCTTTTTATTTTAGCTAGTTGCAAAGGTAATATTTAAATTTAGTTTAACTTGATGTACTAAAATAATCAAAACTGAATTAAAAATAAAAACTAGACCTTTTTTTTTTTTTTTTTTTTTTTTAAAGTACAAATGATAAAAACACTACAAAATTACTAAAACATTTAAATGAAAACAGACAATATAGTCCAGGTGATATGTGACAATAATGTTAACTTTTTCATAAAAGCATGAAATTTGGTACACTTGTATAGTTTGCAGCTCTAAACATTTTCAGAAATGGAGCCATGGCAAAAACACCTTGTGGTTGCCATGACGACCATATTACTTTCTGCCATAACCAAATGATGTATTCTGTGTCATATCTCCTGAACCAAACATGATAACACAGAAAAGGTGATGTCTACCCCTATGTTTTGATGGTCAAGGATTACAATGATACCATATACAGCAACATAAACTGTTCTGGTGAAGAGTTAATGGTGAAATCAGCAGTGAGCATCACAGAATTACAGCATTTACAAAAGACCATATTATGACTATTAATTTTTCTTTCTTTGATAATTAACTAATATTTTATTCAATAAAACATTAAAAGATTGTTTTCAAGAATACTATCATATATTTCAGAGATAGCCCTATAAAAAATCATTTCAGGTAAGTGTATTTTTCCTTACCTCTCAGGCAGAGTCAGGTGTGTTTCCAATACATTCTTGTTCTCTCTCAACAACGCTCTAACATCACACACAGACGGCAACACAATCAGGTGAACAGTTAATGGTTAATTTGGTGACTTTATGAGAAGGATTACAATGAAATCTCAGAAGATGCAGAATGAAATTTCAGATATTATTTCATGTAAACTTAATTTATAATCACTCTTTGAGGCCAGAGTTGTCTATTATGTTGTCCACAAGGGGGAAGCCAGAGTCCTGCATGAGGGCGAGTACACGCAGGTGAACCGCTAATATTTGATGTAACGAGTGGAATAATATTTATGTGTATGGTGTGGTGTGGGTGCGGGCCGGACGGTGACAAGCACAGGCAGGTTGCGGGTCCAATAACCAAGACTTGGTCCAGTACACGCTAAGCAATGTAGCCAATCGCGCTGCCATTTATTGACAGCTGTACTGATTATATTAAAGGGAGTGCTCTTTGCTTGCTTTCTGTATTTAATCTATTCACAATTTGGTCACAATTTTTTCAAGATGGCGCCGCTGAGTTCGGACGCCGTCCAGGTCGCTCCGCTTAGATTGTGCTGTTATTTACTTACTTTCTTACTTTTGCTTTCTCTTTTTACACACATAACGTCTGCACTGATCACTTACGACAAAGAAACACTTTTGGACATTGGATACCACTACACTAACCTGTTTCAGGACACTTTATCCTCCAACCCGTCATGGCCATTTGAGATTCTTCGGAACATGGAGATGAACAATGGCCACTTGAATAACCTCCCAAGGCGACGGATCAAGAAACGCCGCGGGAAACACGCTGGGATTTGCAACAGACTGAGGAAAAGAGCTCACAGTCCTCCTCTACCAAGCATTCTGCTCGCCAATGTCCAATCTCTGGAGAATAAGATGGACGATCTTAGAGCCAGGATAAGTTTCCAACGGGACATAAGGGACTGTAACATCCTTTGTTTGTCTGAAACATGGCTCACGACCTCGGTCCCGGACACTGCTATAACGCCATCTGATAACTTCTCTGTTTTACGGATGGACAGAACAGCTGAGGCCGGTAAATCCAAAGGTGGAGGAGTGTGTTTCATGATTAACAAGAAATGGTGTGACCCCAGGAATATCTCCACTCTGTCGCGCTCCTGCTCGCCTCATCTGGAACATCTATCCATTATTTGCCGCCCATTCTATCTGCCCCGTGAGTTTTTATCGATCATCGTTACTGCTGTTTACATCCCACCACAATCAGACACCGGCTTGGCTTTGTCTAAGCTTCACGATGTGCTCAGTGGCTACATCAGCAAACATCCTGACGCCGCTCTTATCATCGCGGGGGACTTTAACAAAGCCAACCTCAGGCAGGTCATTCCGAACCTTTATCAACATGTATCCTGTCCAACTAGAGGACCGAATACACTGGATCATTGCTACTCTTAGTTTAAGAATGCCTACAAAGCCCGCTCACTACCGGCTTTTGGCAAATTGGACCATGCCGCCATTTTCCTCACACCAGAATATAAACAAAGGCTCGTTCAGGAACCGCCAGTGCGGAGAGTAGTGACACGCTGGTCCTCCCACTCAGAAGCTATGCTACAGGCGGCTCTTGATGACGTCGACTGGGACATGTTCTGGGCGAGTTCATCTGACGTCAGCGAGTTCACGGATGTAGCACCAAGCTTTGTAAACACGCTAACTGAGCAAGCAACTGAAACAATAACTATAAGGACCTTCTCTAATCAGAAACCGTGGGTGGACCGATCAATCCGTGCTGCGGTAAACAAACGCACTGCCGCTTACAACGCTGGTCTTTTGTCGGGGAACATGAGCGAGTACAAAGCATCGTGCTACGCTCTCCAACGCGCAGTAAGAGCTGCCAAACTCCGATACAGGGAGAGAATAGAGTCTCACTTTCAGCTCAATGACTCCCGACTCATGTGGCAGGGACTGAGGACCATATGTACCTTCGGAAATAAATCTTCTGTTGAGGTGAGAGCAGATCCGTTGCTGGCTGACGAGTTAAACTCTTTCTATGGCCGCTTTGAAAGCAATCGTGGCTGTGCGACTCTGCTGATCAGTGCGTCAGAAAGCGGCAGTCAGAGCAGCGATAATCATGTAATCACCATGTCGGAGGACGATGTTCGGAGGGCCCTAAAGCGAGTGAATGTCAGGAAAGCAGCCGGACCTGCGCTGATCAGCTCGCTGGTTTGTTTACCTCCATCTTTAATGTGTCCTTTGCTACCTCTGTGGTTCCCACCTCCTTTAAAAAATCTGTCATCATCCCTGTGCCTAAGAACAATAAACCCTCTTGCCTGAATGATTATCATCCAGTTGCTCTCACATCAATAGTCATGAAGGTCTTTGAGAGACTGGTAAAGAACTACATTTGCTCATCCATCCCTGATACTTTGGACCCTCTTCAGTTTGCCTATCGCCCCAATAGATCTACTGAAGATGCCATCTCTCACGTCCTGCACTCTTCTCTCACGCACATTGACAGCAACAACGGGAACTATGTAAGGCTGCTATTTATTGACTATAGCTCAGCTTTCAATACCATTATCCCCAGTAAGCTAGCTTCTAAACTCATAGACCTCGGCCTTAACTCTTCACTCTGTGACTGGATCCTGAACTTCCTCACCGGCAGACCTCAAGTGGTGAAAGTAGGCCAGTTCACCTCCAACTCAATCACCCTGAACGTAGGAGCCCCACTGGGCTGTGTCCTGAGTCCCCTGCTCTACTCTTTCTACACACGACTGCGTGTCTTCCCACAGCTCCACATCTATCATCAAATTCACTGATGATACTGTGGTTCTGGGCCTCATTTCCAATAATGTTGAGACCGCATACTTGGATGAGGTAGAGAGACTTACATCATGGTGCCAGGACAATTGTCTCTCTCTGAATGTGAGCAAAACTAAAGAGCTGATTGTTGACTTCAGGAAGAGACAGCAGTGGCCCTACACTCCTCTTATGATCAGTGGGACCCCTGTGGATAGGGTGAGCAGCTTCAAGTACCTCGGTGTAAACATCTCAGAGGACCTGACTTGGACTACACACATTCAAACGCAGGTTAATAAAGTCAGGCAAAGACTGTACCATCTGCGACAGCTGAGGAAATTCAGGGTCTCACCAACAATCCTGAAAACTTTCTATTCAGGGACCATAGAAAGTGTATTAATTTCAGTGTATTTCAGTGTTGTATGGGAACAGCTCCAGTCAAGACTGCAAAGCCCTGCAGAGAGTTGTGCACACAGAGTCTGCTCTCCCCTCTCTGCAGGACATCTACCTCAAACGCTGCAGAAGCAGAGCTGTCAAAATCATCATGGACTCAAACCACCCTAGTAACTGTCTTTTCACTCTGCTGCCTCTGGTAAGCGCTTCCGCTGCCTGATGACAAAAACTGAGAGACTCAGGAGGAGTTTCTTCCCCCAGGCCATCAGGCTCCTAAACTCAAACTCACCCTCTTAACATCAACATGACTCCACTTAATAATCACTTAATAATCAGTAAGATATTCATTATTCTCTACCTCATACTGACAGTGTCATTTGCACACAGCACTTTCTGTATTGCTGCTACATGACAACCATGTACAACCTTGTTTGCACATTCCTCTCTTGTACATTCCTGCGTATTTTAATATTTAAGTTTACAGTATACTGTCATGCACATTTTATTTTATTTTTATTTTATATTTTTTTCTTTACATTTTATTCCTTTATTTCATTTTATCTATACCTATTTATATATATTCCTCTGTGTTTGTATTCAATAATATTTGCACTGTCCATGGAGCGAACCTGACTCACATTTCGCTGCTGGTTATATCTATGTATATAATCGTGTATGTGACAAATAAAAATCTTGAATCTTGAATCTTGAATTTGAATATAAGTTTTAATGAGTTTTTCCTACCTCGTGTATGAGATTTAATGCAGGTGCGGTTCCTACCTCGTGTATGAGATTTAATGCAGGTGCGGTTCAGGTCCCAGTTTTTATGTCAAATGGATCGGGTATGGGATTAAATTAGTGTTGTTGTCAGATAACGTGTTGGGTATTCTGTTAATTACTGCGGGTGTGGGAAGATCATTTCACCATCCAGGAAAGGTGAATGAAAATGCCTCTCTGTGATGTTACCACAAGGCATCACTTACTTACAGATCTCAGACTTCTGGTGGGATGTGGATTTATAAGAGTGAGGAGGAAGTAGGAAGGTGCTGAGCCTGTGGCAGTTCTGTACGCAAACATCATGTCTTGAACTTGATGCGAGCCACAACTGGTAGCCAGTGCAGGGAGATAAAGAGAGGTGTGAAGTGGGCCCTTTTGGGCTCATGGAAGACCAGTCGTGTCGCTGCATTCTGAAACATTTTTCAAGGTTTGTTTGCGCATGATGGAAGTCCAGATAGAAGAGCATTGCAATAGTCCAATCTAGAAATGACAAGGAACTGGACAAGAAGTTGTGCAGCATGCTCTCAATGCAAACCTGCATGATCGAGCTGTCATTACAATATGGTCCTTGAAGGTCAGCTGGTCACCAAATAATAATTTTTGATGAACCTAGCAGGATGATGAAATCATGCTGTAGAGTTGGAGTGGCAGGAAAAACGAGAAGCTCAGTCTTTGCCAGGTTGAGCTGCAGGTGATGTTCCTTCATCCATGCCGAGATGTCCGCCAGGCAGCCTGAGATCCATGTAGCTACTATTGGATTGTCTGGTTGAAATGAATGATAGAGCTGTGCATCATCAATGGTAGAATTTGTTAGGAGAAACCATGTGCTTGTATAATGGGTCCCAGTGATGTAGTGTACTGTACTTGGTCAAGAACTGATCCCCGAGGAAAACCTGTGGCCAGTTGATGTTCTTTGGATACCTCTCCTCCCCTGGAAACCCTGAAAGACCTACCTGTGAGATAGGATTCAAACCAGTGGAGTGCAGATCCTGTGATGGTAATCACGAGAATCTGATGATTCACAGTGTCACAGTGGCAGATAGATCCAGCAGAATAAGAACTGATGATTTGGAATCAGCTTTCTCTATCTGCAGGGCTACAGTGACCGACAGCAAAGCAGTCTCAGTTGAACGGCCGCTGCTGAAACCTGATTGGTTAAAGTTCAGTTGGTCATTCTGTGAAAGAAATAATGTAACTGTATTAATAAAGGTGCGAAACAAATGGTCCATTCCATTAGAATAACAAAGGAACAGCATTCCTCAGGAACGTCTTGTAGATTGCAGGATCTCCAGCGGGAAGGTCCTAACAGTATTGTTTCTAGCCCTTTTGTCTTCAGGTATACAATTATATCCCACAGACAGAACTTTGGGAGAAGCTTGTATTCATACAAGGGTTAAGATTGTTTGAAGGAAGACATGCTAACATCGCTATTGAAGTACCGCTACACTACCATCTTCAATAAATTCTTCTCCCCACAAAAATTTTGGTCAAGCCTACTTTATGTTTTTATATTAGAGAAGTCTATTACATTGGTGAGCCACCCAAAAGATTGCTCATCAAAAATACAGTAAAGATGATGATACATGGGGCAACTTTTTAGGTTAGAAGGGGTAGTATGCACTGGACTGTCTAGACAGATATTGTCTTGACATGAAGCTAAAGTGGACTAATTGAAAGAGAACAACTGCACACTCACTTAAACATAATAAATTGCCCATGCTTAAGTGAGTTCGCAGTTGTTCTCTTTCAATTAGATCATATTTTTTCCTTCAACTTGCATCTCTATAGGTGTGTGTTTGCTTTGCCTCACCTGCTCAATGAAGTTAAAGTGGATCATAAAGTGTCAGTTGCTGTATTTACATCCAGAATGAGAAATGGGTGGGTGAGGGAAGAGAGGATGACACTACAGAGGAAAGATGGAAGGGTGAAAGGGAGCGTAGGTTTTGCCTAGAAGTAACTGGTAGAGGAATTGGTGGCACACAGGTAGTACTTTGTAGGTTAAATGTAATAAAGAAATGAGCAGAGATGTCTAGAGGTTTTATCAAATGTTGTCTGTGATACAGCTGCATGTGTAAATTAAGTCAAGCTGGTTGCCTAATTTGTTAGTGCTTGTGGTGGTAAGCTATTTGAGATCGAATGAAGCTAGGAGTGGAAGTGGAAGTCTGCAGTGTAAGGCCTCTCCAGATGGATTTCAAAGTCACCAAAGACTACAAGTGGACTGCCATCCACAGAGAATGAGGACAGAAGCCCATACAGCTCCTCTATAAAAGATACTAAGAGTAGACTGAGAAGCAATGGCCAGAATGAAGCTTGTTGACAGCTGACTGACAATTCCAGAGACCCAGAGAAAATGACAGAGGTGCAGCAAAAGAGGTGCAGATAGGACACAGCTTAGCAAGATTGCGTTGCCGTCTGCGTATGATGTTAGAGTATTGTTGAGAGAGAACAAGAATGTATTGGAAACATACTACTGCCTACCCGACTCTGCCTGAAAGGTAAGGAAAAATACACTTACTTGGGATGATATTTTTTTATATCTCTGAAATAAATGATTGTATTCTTGAAAACAATCTTTTATTGTACTATTGAATAAAATATTATTTAGCCGGTGTGTGGTGGGCGTTCTGGCGCAATATGGCTGCTGTCGCATCATCCAGGTGGTAGTTAAGATTGAGATTCCCCCTTCCATGTAAAGCACTTTGAGTACCCAGAAAAGCACTACATAAATGTAAAGAATTAATAATTAATTAAAACAACCTTTTATTGTACTATTGAATAAAATATTAGTTAATTATCAAAGAAATAAAAAAATTAATAGCCATAATATGGACTTTTGTAAATGCTGTAATACTGTGATGCTCACTGCTGATTTCACCATTAACTCTTCACCTGAACAGTTTATGTTGCTGTATATGGTGCCATTGTAATCCTTGACCATCAAAACATAGGGGTAGACATCACCTTTTTGTCATGCCCCTGGACTGTTTTGTTGTGGTTTTTGCTCCCCATGTGTTCCCTATGACGCGAGCCTGAACGCCGCGTGCAGAGCGCTGTCGTCCGAAGAGGGTCCTCGAGTGGAATTCGCCGCCTTCGTGGAGTGGACTGGAGCTTCAGCCCGAGCCCACCAATGACGGAGAGCCATTTCCCGCCACGATCTGCGAGCCACCGCGAAACCGAGCAACTGAGCAGAGGATCGCCCCGGACGTAGAGCCCCATCCGTCAGACCAGGTGTGAGAGCCGGCGACAGTGCCCACCACGAGGGATCAAGCCGTGAACGGTGTGAGCGCGGAGTGGAGCTCCGCCCCCTGCATCACGGCTGAGGGTGAGCCGATCGTGCATCTGGGGCTGCTAGACTTTGAGGGGGATCTAATAGACTGGGACACGGCTCTGGAGGCCGACATTCCCCCTCTCCTCTCTCCTTCGTCCTGGCTGGTCCCGTCCAGCCCTCCTTCGTCTCCGCTGGTCCCGTCCAGCTCCACTCCTCCAGAGCGCCCTCCAATGCCCGCTCCCCAAAAGTGTCCTCCAGAGCGCCCTCCAGTTGCTGCTCCTCGGAAGTGCACTCCAGTGCCCGCTCCCCGAAAGTGTCCTCCAGAACCTGCGCCTCCAGAGCGCCCCCCAGTGTCGGCTCCCGTTCCAGAGTTTCACCCTGAAAGCCCAGAGGCTGACAAATGCTCGCCCTCCCACCCGCTCCTGCCTCCTCCACCGCTGTCGTCTGGCACCCCCTCCGCTCGCCCTCAGCCCACCATCAATGCGGTGGAGCCCCACGGGACTGCCATCCTCCAGTGTCGTCAGGGCTGGAGTATCCCTCACCTCCGCCTCCAGCCTCCTTGGCCCGGACTCCGCCTCGGCCCATGGACCCAGCGGCTCCACCTCGGCTCCTAGCTCCCTCGCCTCCACCGTCCCTCTGGCTCCGCCTTGGTCAGGCGTCGACCCGTCATCGCCTCAGGACTCCACTCCTATGGCTGCACCTCGTTGCTCCGTCCCACCGGCTCCGTTGGGCTCCTTCCTCCCGCCAGCTCCACCTTGGTCCTCAGTCGCTCCGGCTCTGCCGTGGATCTCCGGAGCTCCGTCTCCGCCTCGGTTGCCAGAGCCCTCGGCTCCACCCTGGCTCTCCGGATCCTCGGCATCCCCCTGGCTCGTTGGCTCTCTGTCTCCGCCTCGGGCTCCTCCACCACCTGCTCCACCTCCATTGGTCGACCCCCTGGAGTCGGCGGCCATTCCTCCTCCATGGCTCCTCCCTCCATCGGCTCCACCGTGGGTCGACATCATGGCTGTGGGGTGGGTCCTGCTGGACTCCTCCTGCTCCGGATTCCTCCAGTCTCTTCCCTGGCTCCTCCCTCCTTCATCGCCTCCCTGGTCTCTGTCAGCCGGCCAGTTCGTCCTCCTCCTGAGCCTCCGCCATTGTTCCCACCCGTTTCTCCCCCCCCCCCTGTTGTTCCACGGTGTGAGGACACACCTTCCGGAAGGGGGGAGTAATGTCACGCCCCTGGACTGTTTTGTTGTGGCTTTTTCTCCCCATATGTTCCCTGTGACCCAGTTTCTCCCCAGTCTGATTGTGTTAATTTGCTCCAGGTGTGTCTTGTTTTCCCCTGATTTCCTTGTCTTTAAAAGCCCCAGTCAATTCAGTTTGTGTTTGTCGGGTCTACTTGTTGGATGTCGCGTGTTTCCTGTGTTCCTGTGATGGATTTTCCCCTGTGATTCCAGTATTAAAGACTGTTCAATGTTTCTCCACATCTCTCTCTTGTTCCTCCCAATGAATCGTGTACACTTTTCTTTGTTATCATATTTGGTTCAGGAGATATGACACAGAATACATCATTTGGTTATGGCGGAAAGTAAAATGGTCGCCATGGCAACCACGAGGTGTTTTTGCGATGGCTCCATTTCTGAAAACGATTAAGGCCGCAAACTATACAAGTGTACCAAATTTCATGCTTTTATGAAAAGGTGAACATATCACCTCAAATTTTGCACATATCACCTGGACTAATATAAAAACTAAAACTGGTTCCAAATATTAATAAAGACTGTAACACTAGCTCAGTTATACTAAAAACACTGCTTATAACTGAAATGTAAACGTTAAACAGTGCAACAATTGCACTTTAAGCATTTTGCAGTTAAAAAGTAACAGAATAGGAGCTGCAGAATCATTCATGACATAACTCAAAGGTCACAATGTGCTTGTTTTTGTCACTTAAATGTGTGAAAGCTGTTTCTCTGTCTTTAGGAGTAGTGTACAGTTACACGAAGCGGGGTGTTCAGAGAGAGCATCAGGGCTGGGAGCGCTGTGTCTGCGTTCCGCTGGTCCAGCCCGATATGTTCAGTCTGATGAGTCAGTGGGATCAGTATCTGGAGAAGTTCTCCTCCGCTCAGACCTGGGACCTGGCCTGGCAAAGGTGCACCAATACATGACCTACAATCAAAACCTCCATTAACTCAACACTTCACCTCCATTACGATTATTGAACAATTATTTATTTTTTTGCCCTCATAGTTCATTAAAGGTTTGTATTGTAAATATGCACAACTATTAAAGGTGGGATATATTTTTCTAATGAAAGAGTGCATTTCTTATCTTTTTGATTTTAAAATAATTGAAGGAAACAAACTATTTATAGCCTAGTTGTTTGTTGAATATTTAGAACAACTGAAATCAAAGCTTGCTTGAAATGAAGACGTCTTGTGAAAAAAGTTACATTTCAGTTTTATTGTAAAAAGCAAGTTTCCTGAAAAAAAAAAATTGAAAATTGAAAATAACTTTTACTTTTTGCAAACAATATTAATGAATATTGCCTTGTCAAAAGTAGAAAATAACCAGCATCTCTTTGCAAACAAAATACATTTGAAATATTGTCATGCGAAAATTAGAATATATATATATATATATATATATATACATATATATATATATATATATATATATATATATATATATATATACATTAGTGCTGTCAATCGATTAAAAAAATTAATCGCGTTAATCACAGTCCTGGACTGTGATTAATCATGATTAATCGCAAATTTAAAATACTAGGATTTACCTGTAAATGTGTTGAAATGAAATGAATGACAGACTAGTTTAAGGAAACAGAACCTTTCACACCTCCGCCAGGTATGAGACATAATCCTTATTATTCTTTTATCATTATTCATTTGTTTTTATTCAGCCATTATCAGTCTTTATACTGGCAATAAAATGTATACCAAACCACATCGCTTCAATCCCAGTTTACATTTAGCCAACTATTATCAAAAGTATTTCTAAATAAATACTACAACAACATTTTCTTGCGACCTTACTGAAGTATTATGACAAAATGCATTAAGAAGAAGAACTGCACCTGTTCTGCAGGTGCATTAGCGCTAACATTAGCATCATGCTTCATAAGACAATTTATGAGATTAATAGTACACTTTTACTCAGAACTCACTTCAAACCACCATCGAGTGTTTGTAATAACTTCCTTTTGCGATCACATGAGGAATTTGGTCGTTTACTGTTGTTAAAATATGCTCTTTATAGCCTTTTATATCGCTGCACAAATTAGCATTTCAGATGTACACATTCATCTCATGAAAATCACATACAAATATCCTATCATAATCGTGTGTTTATTATCTTATATAATCTATAGTGGCTGTTGTCATGTTTATTTCTGTTGTGTAAAAGCCTTAACGTGTGCTCTGCTGAAACTCACGTTGTTTGTGATGTTATAACCGCCTCTCTGTTCTTAAGTTGCCAGGTATACATTCCAACTATAATACACATTAGTAAAAGGATCTGTTTTAATTTTCATTTGTCTATATACACCTTGGGCGGCCGCGGTACATTATAAAAGTAGCCCAAAAAAACGCAACCCGCGGCTCTGTAATTTTTCCCGCGACTGTATTTTCAAAATAGCCCACTTGTGCCGTTACCCTGGCAACACTGGTTCACTGTAGCCTCATCACACACTGATAGATAACCTTCCGCGCTGCGATGACGGGAAGAAGTTGGGGTCAAGCATTATCACATGATTAATTTGCGTTAAAAAAATATTAACGCGTTACATTTTTTTGATTAATCGCATGCGTTAACGCGTTAACGTTGACACCCCTAATATATATATATATGTATGTATATGTGTGTGTGTGTGTGTGTGTGTGTGTATATATATATATATATATATATATATATATATACAGGTGCATCTCAATAAATTAGAATGTCGTGGAAAAGTTCATTTATTTCAGTAATTCAACTCAAATTGTGAAACTCGTGTATTAAATAAATTCAGTGCACACAGACTGAAGTAGTTTAAGTCTTTGGTTCTTTTAATTGTGATGATTTTGGCTCACATTTAACAAAAACCCACCAATTCACTATCTCAACAAATTAGAATATGGTGACATGCCAATCAGCTAATCAACTCAAAACACCTGCAAAGGTTTCCTGAGACTTCAAAATGGTCTCTCAGTTTGGTTCACTAGGCTACACAATCATGGGGAAGACTGCTGATCTGACAGTTGTCCAGAAGACAATCATTGACACCCTTCACAAGGAGGGTAAGCCACAAACATTCATTGCCAAAGAAGCTGGCTGTTCACAGAGTGCTGTATCCAAGCATGTTAACAGAAAGTTGAGTGGAAGGAAAAAGTGTGGAAGAAAAAGATACATAACCAACCGAGAGAACCGCAGCCTTATGAGGATTGTCAAGCAAAATCGATTCAAGAATTTGGGTGAACTTCACAAGGAATGGACTGAGGCTGGGGTCAAGGCATCAAGAGCCACCACACACAGACGTGTCAAGGAATTTGGCTACAGTTGTCGTATTCCTCTTGTTAAGCCACTCCTGAACCACAGACAACATCAGAGGCGTCTTACCTGGGCTAAGGAGAAGAAGAACTGGACTGTTGCCCAGTGGTCCAAAGTCCTCTTTTCAGATGAGAGCAAGTTTTGTATTTCATTTGGAAACCAAGGTCCTAGAGTCTGGAGGAAGGGTGGAGAAGCTCATAGCCCAAGTTGCTTGAAGTCCAGTGTTAAGTTTCCACAGTCTGTGATGATTTGGGGTGCAATGTCATCTGCTGGTGTTGGTCCATTGTGTTTTTTGAAAACCAAAGTCACTGCACCCGTTTACCAAGAAATTTTGGAGCACTTCATGCTTCCTTCTGCTGACCAGCTTTTTAAAGATGCTGATTTCATTTTCCAGCAGGATTTGGCACCTGCCCACACTGCCAAAAGCACCAAAAGTTGGTTAAATGACCATGGTGTTGGTGTGCTTGACTGGCCAGCAAACTCACCAGACCTGAACCCCATAGAGAATCTATGGGGTATTGTCAAGAGGAAAATGAGAGACCAAAAAATGCAGATGAGCTGAAGGCCACTGTCAAAGAAACCTGGGCTTCCATACCACCTCAGCAGTGCCACAAACTGATCACCTCCATGCCACGCCGAATTGAGGCAGTAATTAAAGCAAAAGGAGCCCCTACCAAGTATTGAGTACATATACAGTAAATGAACATACTTTCCAGAAGGACAGCAATTCACTAAAAATGTTTTTTTTTTTTTTTTAATATATATATATATTTTTTTTTATTGGTCTTATGAAGTATTCTAATTTGTTGAGATAGTGAATTGGTGGGTTTTTGTTAAATGTGAGCCAAAATCATCACATTTAAAAGAACCAAAGACTTAAACTACTTCAGTCTGTGTGCATTGAATTTATTTAATAAATGAGTTTCACAATTTGAGTTGAATTACTGAAATAATTGAATTTTTCCACAACATTCTAATTTATTGAGATGCACATATATATATATATATATATATATATATATATATATATATATATATATATATATATATATATATGTATTTTTTTTTTTCTAAGGGGAAAATATTAATAGGATTAAAAAACCAAAATGGGAAAATCATGCCAGTTAGAGTGTTCTGAGGTTTGGTTTTGATTTCTTTTCAATTAATCTTCGATTAAGCCCTACACTGAAACCGCTGAAGCAAAAATGAAGAAAACAGAGGTTTTCAGGTGTCCAAATGCTTTTTCTGGATCAGTGTGCTCTTTGTTTTTCAGCTTTAACGAGGAAAGTCACAACTGCTACAGCTACTCGCTGATGTTCATCAACTGTGTTCTGGCCACGCAGTCAAAGCAAGCGCTGAGTAAAGATGAATTCACACGCTCCTTCGTGCTTCCTCGGATCAAAAGAGCTACCAAGTACATGATGCTGTGCCGTGAGATTTCCCAGAACCACTTCTACATCGTCGACAATTTGTGCAGAAACTCAGGCGAGGGTCCGAGTGAGGACGCCTGAGACGCTCTTCCTCAAGACCCTCCTCTTATCCTTACTCATCTTGTATCAAGGTGAATGAATGATGCCTAAACGTGCCTGTCAGTCTGTACTCTTATGAACTGAAATGCCACTTTTGTAAAGCTTTTCAGATGTTTTGCCTTACATTTGTGACCCTGAAGCACAAAAAAAGTCATAAGTAGCACAGGTATATTTGTAGCAATAGCCAACAATACATTGTATGGGTCAAAATTATCCATTTTTCTTTTATGCCAAAAATCATTAGGATATTAAGATATTTTGTAAATTTCCTACCGTAAATGTATCAAAACTTAATTTTTGATTAGTAATATGCATTGCTAAGAACTTCATTTGGACAACTTTAAAGGCGATTTTCTCAATATTTTTTTTTTGCACCCTCAGATTCCAGATTTTCAAAGGCAAATATTGTCCTATCCTAACAAAAAGAAATTGACACTTTTGACTGGTTTTGTGGTCCAGGGTCATATTTAGTCATTTAGCAGATGCTTTTATCCAAAGCGACTTACAAATGAGGACAATAGAAGTAATCAAAACTAAGAAAAGAGCAATAATATGCAAGTGCTATGACAAGACTCAGTTAGCTTAATGCAGTACACACAGCAAGGTTTTTTTTTTATATTTTAATAAATAAAAAGAAAACAAGCATAGATAGAACAGAAATAGAATAGAAAATGTTAGTTTTGGAGGGTCTCTTTGTTTATAAAGAAAAGTTGAAAGAATAGAAAAATAATTGAGAACGTTAGTGTTAGAGGATCATTTTTAAATAAAAAAGAAAACAAGTAGAATAGAAAAAGAAATAGAGAATACTAGTGTTAGAGGCTCTATTTTTTAAATAAGAAGGAAGCAAGTATTGTAAAGAGTGCGAGAGTTAAAGGATCAAGTGTTTGTTTTTTATAAATAAAAAGAAAATGAGTAGATAGAATAGAATTAGAATTAGAATAGAGAGTGCTAGTGTTAAGAGGGTGAAGTATAGATGGAAGAGATGCTTTATTAAGAAACCCTGTTTCTAGAAAACATGTTAAGGTATGGATCCTTCAGTTGAGCTGAATGCAGAATATGATTTATGTTCTGTTCATAATGACACAAGAGTTAGTGAGAGAACACAACAGACTACACTCATCTTCTCTTATGTGTGTATATTTATTGTTGAACACTCTTTGGCTCGTGTCTGGACATTTCTTAAACACAATCTTTGAATATTAGCAAGGAAAAATAAATAGCAGCTTAATCTACTGAAGCAAAATAAAGATGGAAAAAGGAATGTTAGATTTCCTCCTGCTCTGTTCGCTCTCTTGAGGAGACCCATCTGCTCACGATGACCTCCTGCAACACATACTAGAGATCCAGGCGTGTTGAGAAAGCTCTGAGAACACAGTCTGCTGTGCTGTGGTACCTGCAGAGAGAACCGTCTGAGACACTCTGGAGAACACAGCATGTCTTCTGTCACGTCTGATGGAGTGATGACGAAACACAGCATCAGCTCCTGCGCACACAACACATCCATTCTGAGAGAGAGGAGGACACTATACTGCTCCTCTCCTTCACTTACTGCACTTTACACAGATTACCACTAAATCATACCACTAATGTGGTCCAAAACAGGCCCTACACTCAAAAAAAAAAAAAAAAAAAAAAACATTTAGGCCCAATTCTTAAGATTTATGTATTTCAATTGCATATAAAATTTCCATCCATTTTGATTACATATTTTTTTAACTTAAACTAAAACTTTATGTGAAGCAAATTTGCCACCCTTATGTAAATGAAACAAGTAATAAGACTTATGTAATAGTACCAATAAATCCAATTTGTTTTAAATGCATAAGAAACATGTATATGTATTATTAGGTAATAAACCCATTGTACTTAAAATGCATCACATTTACATAATTTTTATCAATAAACCCAACTCATATATTTAATCCTACCCCACCCAATCACACTGTGCTACAACAAAATCTAACTACAACACACACACAAAAGAACAGCAAGACCACCCTGTTACATTATATCAATTTATTAACGCTTCAAAGCATTTGGTTATATATGAGCTAGCAAGACATACTACTACACAGTGTTCATACACTAGTGCAACAAGAAACAAAAAGTGCCTTCATATTTAAATGCACATTAAGGTTAAACACTATTTTCAAACATTTTTGCCACAATCAACCATACTGCAGAAATAAATGCAAAAAAAAAAAAAAAAAAATTAACCATTTTTAACAGAGTGCAGAAATAAGACCAGTTTCCTCAAGAACTGTGCAAATTTGAGGTAGACAGATACAAGAGGTAAATCATGTATCTGTAAAAATGAGTACTGCTTATGTTGCACTAACATTTAAAACAAAAACTAAAAAATCTGTGACATGCAATTATTTAGAACAATAGGATAATGGTCAGAAGGTTTTCAGCTTGGATTAGGACTTGGCTTTCTGCAGACCAGTCAAGTTCTTCCACACTGACTAAATCAATCATTTCTTTTTGAACCTTGCCTTATACACAGATGCATTGTCATGTTAGAATAGAAAAGGGTCCTGTCCAAACTGTTGCTTTAAAATTAGAAGCACACAATTCCCTAGAATATCACTATATGCTTAAAAATTAAAATTTGTACTCATGGAAATTACTAAAGTAGTCAAACCTGTTCATTAGAAGGGGGTGACCCAATACTTTTGGCAATATAGTGAATATAAAATATATAAAATACTCATTTAAATCCAGACAGCAAGCTTTTTTGGCCTGACAGTATAAAATAAGAATTAAAAGTATAGCCAGTTATTTTGAACTATACTACCTTAAGGAGAAGAGAATTCTGATGGAACTGGACACAGCCAAACTTAAAAACATGAGCACTCATGTTGTTCCAGGACGGTCAAGCGGCTTGATATCACTTGCACTGCATTAAAAAAAAAAAAAAAAAAAAAAAAAAAAAAAAAAACATTGAGTACATTTTACAAGAAAACACCATTTCAGTATTTTACTTCAAAAGGTCATATATTTTTAAATTTATTAATCAAATTTTCTTTGTAATTATTTGTACTTAAACTTTACTCTGCATTGTCATAATTTGTAACCGCTGCAAATGTGCTATTATTTCTCAAATGAGCTGTAGAGAACAAGCTTATTAAGAAAATTGTTTTGAATTCAATGTACTTAAATCTTTGAGTTGACTGAACTTGTAAAACAGTCACCAATACTCAAGTTTTCATACTAACTTCTAGTTACCTCTACTAAGAGATAGTGAGTTTTATCAAATCAAAAATGAGCTAATCTGCTGCATACTACACACACATGGGCAAAGCCAGACTGTGATGCCAATAAGAAAATTAACATAACTATCAATGTAAATATTGCCATAAGACATTTATAATGTAAAACGAGCAGGTTGACATACACTTACCACATATTCTTTAACGAGTGTCTCCATGTCTTCATTGAGGTAGATACTTGGGCTCCTCGGAATTTCAGTTGATTTTAGTCTTCATTCTCAAACATGCAGAACAACAAGATCCCAAAAACACGACATTAGTCACTGATTTACTCAGACATAAAGCTAAAGCTGAGTTAAAAATCTCGCTCAACTAATGCTGTAACTATACAATAAACCCTGTCAACTGGTACATTAGGATATTACAGTGATTCGTAAAGAAACTTTTAAATTGCATGTAAGGCTGTTTTTATATTATTATTATCAGAATCAGAATCAGAATCAGAATGAGCTTTATTGGCCAGGTATGCTTACACATACGAGGAATTTGTTTTAGTGACAGAAGCTCTACAGTGCAACAGAAAGACAGCAACAGGACAGGACACAGATAATAAAAGAATAATATACAAATAGGCAATGTACAAATAGCAAAAACAATATATAATATAGACAATTATGGTGTACAGGTCTAATATGTGCAAATCTGAAATGAAAAAATAAGTATGTGTGTTGAATAAATAATTTATAATAGTGTTGTGTGTTCCACTTTTAATGTCAAGTGTTCATGAGATGGATTGCCTGAGGGAAGAAACTGTTCCTGTGTCTGGTCGTTCTGGTGCTCAGAGCTCTGTAGCGTCGACCAGACGGTAACAGTTCAAAGAGGGAGTGTGCTGGATGTGAGGGGTCCAGAGTGATTTTGCCAGCCCTTTTGCTCACTCTGGATGAGTACAGTTCTTGGAGAGTGGGGAGGGTTGTACCAATGATTCGCTCAGCAGTCCGGACTACCCTCTGTAGTCTTCTGAGGTCAGATTTGGTAGCTGAGCTGAACCAGACAGTTATTGAAGTGCAGAGGACGGATTCAATGATGGCGGAGTAGAACTGATTCAGCAAGTCCTGTGGCAGGTTGAACTTCCTCAGCTGGCGAAGGACGTACAGCCTCTGCTGGGCCTTTTTCACAATGGAGTCTATGTGATTGTCCCACTTCAGGTCCTGAGAGATGATGGTGCCCAGGAATCTGAATGACTCCACTGCAGTCACAGTGCTGTTCATGATGGTGAGTGAGGGGAGAGCAGGGGGGTTCCTCCTGAAGTCCACGATCATCTCCACTGTTTTGAGCGTGTTGAGCTCCAGGTTGTTAAGACTGCACCAGACAGCCAGCTCCTTAACCTCCTGTCTGTAGGCAGACTCGTCACCGTCCTGGATGAGGCCGATCAGTGTGGTGTCGTCTGCAAACTTCAGGAGCTTGACAGAGGGGTCTTTAGATGTGCAGTCGTTGGTGTACAGGGAGAAGAGCAGTGGGGAGAGAACACAGCCCTGAGGAGCTCCAGTGCTGATCGTACGAGTGCTGGATGTGTATTTTCCCAGCCTCACTAGCTGCTGCCTGTCTGTCAGGAAGTTGTTGATCCACTGACAGACGGAGGTGGGGATGGAGAGCCGAGTTAGTTTGTTCTGAAGGGTGTCCGGGATGATGGTGTTAAAAGCGGAGCTGAAGTCTACGAACAGGATCCTCACATAAGTCCCTGGTCTGTCCAGATGCTGCAGGATGAAGTGCAGTTCCATGTTGACTGCATCATCCACAGACCTGTTTGCTCTGTAGGCAAACTGCAGGGGGTCCAGTAAGGGTCCAGTGGAGGACTTCAGATAAGCCAAAACCAGTCTCTCAAATGACTTCATGACCACAGATGTTAGAGCCACAGGTCTGTAGTCATTAAGTCCAGTAATTTTGGGTTTCTTTGGGACAGGGATGATGGTGGAGCGTTTGAAGCATGAGGGGACTTCG
>CM077254.1:30602514-30635014 GCA_039654775.1 Spinibarbus caldwelli | reverse complement strand
ACTTCATTTTCATCAGTTTCAAACTTATCTTATGTCCTTTTGCTTTTAAGTGTATCTTGATTTAATGATCTTTAGACATTTGCAAAATACAAAAATATATCATATAGTTAGAACATTGCTTTCTTGCAGTGTGATCAGAGGGTACAGTAAAAGTTCAGTTTGTTTTAATAAAAAGGTAATGCAGATTGTAATGCAGATTCACTGGAAGTTGTATTTTCAAACTGTTGCTAATTCAACTCATTTGAATTACATTTTACATATTAATGTATCGTGTTTCCTTTAATCTGGTCTATAAATTCTCTTTATTTGGTCTTAAACTGACATTCATAAATCCTGCAGAAACCCTGTATTCATCATTTACTGTTATTACTAGTACACAAGCACACTCTAAAATAAAGTCTTAACCATTTTTTTTTCTCAAAAAAAAAGTGTAATTTTTTTAAAAAATATTGTACCTACAGCCTAAGTACACATGAATGCAAATGACATTTATTAAATATGGGATTTCTTGCAACGTATTGCTGAAGTGACCCAGCTTTGAGAATAAAAGAGAGTTTGATGTAGTTCAGGTTTACAGTTGTGATATTATGATCAATGTTGGGGAAAGTTACTTTTAAACATAATGCATTACAATATTGCGTTACTCCCTAAAAAAAAGTAGCTAATTAAGTTACTTAGTTACTTTTTAGGGAATGTAATGCGTTACATTACTTACGCGTTACTTTTTAAATCTGGGCAGGGCTTGCTTGTTTGTTTTTAATATAAAAAGTTTTTATTTTTGGCAAATGTAAAAGCCCTTTCACAACAAAAGCCTCAGGCTGAAGGAAAAGTAAACTCATGTCTGTTCAATAGAACGCAGAAGAAGAAAGTTCAACACTTTTCAGCAATAAAAAAAGAAGAACAAATGTTAGTTTATCTTGAGAAATTTTTGCTTATTAGTATGGTTGAACTGGATCATCGAAGGTCAGCAGCAAAGACGCTGGTTAATAAAATGGGATTAAACACATAAAGGATATTTGTGTTATTTAACATATTTAATTATTTCAGGTTTGCATCATATTCTGAGTTGCATTTCAGTGTTTTTATTCATTTTGAGTAATACTGAATTTGTTTTTTTTTTTTTTTTTTTTTTTTTTTTGAGTGAGATGAATTAATGCATGTTCACATTTATTCTAGATCTAAAGTAACATCTTACTCCTGATTTCTCTCATCATGAGGACAGGAGAGCTTTCAGTCAATAAATGGGAAAAAAGTAACTGGCGTTACTTATCTGAAAAAGTAACTCAGATATTTTCTTGTAAATGAAAAAGTAATGCGTTACTTTACTAGTTACTTGAAAAAAGTAATCTGATTACGTAACTCACGTTACTTGTAATGCATTATCCCCAACACTGTTTTTGAGAAATATGGTAACATCCTCACTCAAGTCAGTTCTGTATTTAACGCCAGACTTGGGCACCCGGTCTTTACTGCAGAAATAATGATGAGCTGGAGAAGTTGGGCTGCAGAGAACGAAACATGATCCAAACCTGCACGACCGACAGAGAACACAACCAGACAGACCTTCACAATGAAGAAATCACAGACTAACGCAGGCCGCACACAGAGAAGTGCGCAAAAACTCACCCCGCTGTAATAAACCAGCAAGCATCCAAGAGCGTACACCAGGAAGAACGCCTGCAATATGAAGACAAGCAGCTCGTTAGGAGACAAACGATTGTGCTGTTTCTCAGCTGTTTGCTTGCTTGCTAACGAGTTCATGTTAGGATGTGTCCTAAATCACGAACCGATGATCGCAATCACACAGGGAGGCGTCAGACAGAGGTAAAGCATACAGTCAGATGATAAATAATCAATTACAAACATCCCACATTGCTCAAAACACTGGCTCTGACTCTTTGATTAGACTCTAGGGTGTGCTTGGGATAGGGTTGTATTAATGAGAGGGAGCGGTAGATTCTGTAAGGGAGGTTGGGTTAACAGAATGGAGATCTTCACAGCTTCAGTTGTGTGTTTGGATTGGCTCAAACCAGTGAAATCACTCAACTATATCCAGCTGTAACAATAAAACTCTATTTAACTCAAGCCTGACAGACACAGAGCAGGGGCACGAGACCACAGTGATGCAGGGCTGCTTGTGCTGGGAACAAATCACAGTAAGAGTCAATATGTCGACGGAAGGGATTTCTGATGTAATCCATCATCACACAGAGAGCGTGATTCTTCAGGTTAGAGCCGGAGAGTCATTCTCTTCTTCATAACTCAGCTGCAGGTTCTCCATCATGGAGAAAGGGTTTATTCTGCACTCCAACTTGCCCCGCTGCTCCTGACATAGAAAGAGCAAATTACTAAGAGTTACATGCATTAAAAACCTTTTGTTTAATACAGTGTCTTTTAAGACAGCTGAAGAACAAGCTCTTCTATAAGCATTTATCTAATTCAGATACAAGCGCATGCAGGCACTTTCCAAATACTCTGTGACTGACGTATTGCTTTTTCACTTTTTTAATGATACTGGATAGTTTTGGATTGGGATTTTTGAGTCATTTCACAGAGACTGTACTCTCAAAGAGCCATTTCTAGCCAATGAAGATCTTGAGATCTGTGCGCAATGTATATCTTCACAATAAAACCATCCGTGATGTTTGTAGGCCTCGTAACAATTGACTTAAAAATAAATCATTAAAATCTGACTCCTATATCATTTTACTTTAGTGTACAAAATGTGAAATGGGATATTAATATTCAAACTGTATAATAACAATACTAATACTGCTGGCTCCTTTGATTAGTTTCATTTTTAATTTACTGTTTTAGATAAACGCATCTGCTAAATAAATAAGTGTAAATCATTTTGGAATTAAGCTTCAAGATGTACTATAGCTAGTTACTGTTAAAAAAAATGGTTTGCACGATTTATGAAATGACGTTTTAACTCAAAACGGTTCAGGATCTAACTAAACATTCTTACAAAAACAAGACAAATCAATCTGAATTCAATCCAACTACAAGCAGTTCTCTGAGTCTAAATTTCATTGGTCATGTCAATAATAATGTAACTCAGCTGTTGTACATTAATTCAGTCAAACTTTTATACATGTTTTACCTCTAAGTTGTCACTAGCCAATTTTCCATCCACTATCAGAAAAAAAAAAAAAAACTGATTTGTTGCATACATTTTGGTGTAACACAAAAGAAATCTGCACTTGTGCTGTTTCCAACATCATTTTGTGCGCATCTCAAAATGTTGCTTCCAGATTTCCCCAAAACTTGTAAAACAGAGAGAGTAACGGGAGAATTGAAACTGGTCAGCTCATCAGTTTCACAAATAATTTAATGATTCACTTTCGTCCTGTTGAGGGAAAAATGACTGGTGCATATATTCCAGAAAAATACTGATACAATAAAATATGTTCAGAATTTAGATTTCATATCACTTGACTTGGTAGTTTTAACACAACTTTACACATTAACAAGAAACAGCGCTCTAATGGGAGCAACATATGGACACGTGTAAGTGACACCACAATTATTTGCATTAAAGCCCTTTTTCCTGACAAAAAGTTTTTCTAAACTGCTTTCTGATGACATTTAAAGTACTGACATAAGGTTTATAAGTCAAAAATGATTTCCATCATCTACATCAGTAAAGATGTTGATGCACTAGACTTTATTTTCTTTGTTGCAAAGTGCATTGCGACGGTCAGGTTCAGGGGTCAAGTCTGAGTCACATGACACATCGTCCACCAGCTGGTCAGCAGAGCTTCTGGCCTCAGACGTCTGGCTCTGGATGTCAAGCTCCACTGGTTTTGTGAGTGTGTGTAATGCATGATTGACAGACTCATCCTCCAGTCCTTGCATCAGAAGAGCCGCTCGCGCCCAGCTGAGGCGCTTCTGGTGTCTGGTGCAAATTAAACACACACCACTGATCGTTAAGCTTCTGCACACACACTTCCACTTAGACCGTATCATAGTACTGAGACTGCTCTCATTAGAGTTACAAATGACCTGCTTCTATCATCTGATCATGGTTGTATCTCTTTATTAGTTCTACTGGATCTTAGGGCTGCGTTCGACACTATCGACCACAAAATTCTTTTGAATAGACTAGAAAACTTTGTTGGCATTAGTGGAAGTGCCTTAGCATGGTTCAAATCCTACTTATCTGACCGCCATCAGTTCGTAGCAGTAAATGAATAGGTATCACATCGATCACAAGTGCAGTATGGAGTACCTCAAGGCTCAGTACTAGGGCCGTTACTTTTCACGCTTTACATGTTACCCTTGGGAGATATTATCAGGAGACATGGTGTTAGCTCTCACTGTTATGCTGATGATACTCAGCTCTATATTTCTTCGCGGCCCGGTGAAACACACCAAATTGAGAAACTAACGGAATGCATAGTCGATATAAAAAACTGGATGACGAGTAATTTCTTACTGCTAAATTCTGAAAAAACAGAGGTGTTAATTATCGGACCTAAAACCCCCACATGTAATAACCTATAACACTACCTAACACTTGACGGCTGCTCTGTCAATTCTTCTTCATCAGTTAGGAACCTAGGTGTGCTGTTTGATAGCAATCTTTCATTTGAAAGCCATGTTTCTAGTATCTGTAAAACTGCGTTTTTCCATCTCAAAAACATATCTAAATTGCGACCTATGCTCTCAACGTCAAATGCAGAAATGCTAATTCATGTGTTTATGACCTCAAGGTTAGACTATTGTAATGCTTTACTGGGTGGTTGTTCTGCACGCTTGATCAATAAACTACAGTTGGTCCAAAATGCAGCAGCTAGAGTCCTTACTAGAATCAGGAAGTATGACCATATTAGCCCGGTTCTGTCAACACTGCACTGGCTCCCTATCAAACATCGGATAGATTTTAAAATCTTGTTAATTACTTATAAAGCCCTGAATGGCTTAGCTCCTCACCTCACCTTTATTTATTTATATAGCGCTTTTAACAATACAGATTGTGTCAAAGCACTTAACAGTATCAAATTGGAGGATAGAGTGTCAGTAATGTATAATAATAAGATTAAACACTCAATTTTCAGTTAAAGGCATTTCATTATTGAATTCAGAGATTTCATTGTCTAGCTCAGTTTAGTTTAAATAGTATCTATGAAATAAAATTGACGTTAATCGTAAAAAATTAAGTGTCCCCAACTGAGCAAGCCAGAGGCGACAGCGGCAAGGAACCAAAACTCCCTCTGTGACAGAATGGAGAAAAAAACCTTGGGAGAAACCAGGCTCAGTCGGGGGGCCAGTTCTCCTCTGGCCAGGATATTATTATTTATTTTTTTACTTATTGTTTTAATTAAATGTTAAATGTATAAATGTATTATATTTCTATTTTTATATTGTTGCAATTTCTAACAATAATAGTATTATGTAGTTAGGTATTTTATTATATTTATAGTTATTTTGTTTAATTTTAAGTTCTATTGTATTTAAGTCGAGGTCTTCACTGGGGATATGTCCCCGGGGCTCATCCAGGTGTCCGGCCTCCGCTGACGATCAGGGTCGCAGACATCATCTCCCGGCGCCATCTGATCCGGACACGGACTGAGAAACAGAATAATAAAGAAACAGACAAATATTAGCGTAGATGCCATTCTTCACACGATGTAACGAGTACATCGTGTGTTATGAGGACTGTTCCCGGTTCCGGTTGATCTAATTAATGCAGCCTAACAATCCTTTAAGGGATTTGAATAATAGAAGTGTATTAGTGTGTTATTTGTAAGCCAGGTTAAAGAAATGTGTCTTTAATCTAGATTTAAACTGACAGAGTGTGTCTGCCTCCCGAACAGTGTTAGGTAGATTGTTCCAGAGTTTGGGCGCTAAATAGGAAAAGGATCTGCCGCCCGCAGTCGATTTTGATATTCTAGGTATTATCAAATGGCCAGAGTTTTGAGAACGCAGCAGACGTGGAGGACTATAATGTGATAAGAGCTCGCTCAAGTACTGAGGAGCTAAGCCATTCAGGGCTTTATAAGTAATTAACAAGATTTTAAAATCTATCCGATGTTTGATAGGGAGCCAGTGCAGTGTTGACAGAACCGGGCTAATATGGTCATACTTCCTGGTTCTAGTAAGGACTCTAGCTGCTGCATTTTGGACCAACTGTAGTTTATTGATCAAGCGTGCAGAACAACCACCCAATAAAGCATTACAATAGTCTAACCTTGAGGTCATAAACGCATGAATTAGCATTTCTGCATTCCTCAGTACTTGAGCGAGCTCTTATCACATTATAGTCCTCCACGTCTGCTGCGTTCTCAAAACTCTGGCCATTTGATAATACCTAGAATATCAAAATCGACTGCGGGCGGCAGATCCTTTTCCTATTTAGCGCCCAAACTCTGGAACAATCTAGCTAACACTGTTCGGGAGGCAGACACACTCTGTCAGTTTAAATCTAGATTAAAGACACATTTCTTTAACCTGGCTTACACATAACACACTAATACACTTCTATTATTCAAATCCGTTAAAGGATTGTTAGGCTGCATTAATTAGATCAACTGGAACCGGGAACACTCCTCATAACACACGATGTACTCGTTACATCGTAAGAAGAATGGCATCTACGCTAATATTTGTCTGTTTCTTTATTATTCTGTTTCTCAGTCCGTGTCCGGATCAGATGGCGCAGGGAGATGATGTCTGCGACCCTGACCGTCGGCGGAGGCCGGACACCTGGATGAGCCCCGGGGACATATCCCCAGTGAAGACCTTGACTAAAATACAATAAAACTTAAAATTAAACAAAATAACTAAAAATATAATAAAATACCTAACTACATAATACTATTATTGTTAGAAATTGCAACAATATAAAAATAGAAATATAATACATTTATACATTTAAAATTTAATTAAAACAATAAGTAAAAAAAATAAATAATAATATCCTGGCCAGAGGAGAACTGGCCCCCCGACTGAGCCTGGTTTCTCCCAAGGTGTTTTTCTCCATTCTGTCACAGAGGGAGTTTTGGTTCCTTGCCGCTGTCGCCTCTGGCTTGCTCAGTTGGGGACACTTAATTTTTTATGATTAACGTCAATTTGATTTCATATATACTATTTAAACTAAACTGAGCTAGACAATGACATCTCTGAATTCAATAATGAAATGCCTTTAACTGAAAATTGAGTGTTTAATCTTATTATTATACATTACTGACACTCTATCCTCCAATTTGATACTGTTAAGTGCTTTGACAATCTGTATTGTTAAAAGCACTATATAAATAAAGGTGACTTGACTTGACTTCCAGACACAAGTTTCTGAACAGTGAGATTTTAATGTTTTTAAAGAAGTCTCTTCTGCTCACCAAACCTGCGTTTATTTGATCCAAAATGCAGCAAAAGCAGTAATATTGTGAAATATTTTTACTATTTAGAATAACTTTCTATTTGAATATATTTTAAACTGTAATTTATTTCTGTGATGCGCAGCTGAATTTTCAGCATCATTACTTCAGTCTTCAGTGTCACATGATCCTTCAGAAATCATTCTAATATGCTGATTTACTGCTCAAGAAACATTTATTACTATTATTATTATGTTGAAAATAGCTGAGTAGAATTTTTTCAGGTTTCTTAGATGAATAGAAAGTTCAAAAGAACAGCATTCATCTGAAATATAATTATTTTGTAACATTATAAATGTCTTTATCATCACTTTTGATCAATTTAAAGCAGCCTTGCTAAATAAAAGCATTCATTTATATAATTTCTTTCCCCCCAAAAAATAAAATATAAATAAATAAATAAATAAAATAGACTGACTCCAAGCTTTTGAATGGTATAGTGTATAATGTTACAAAAGCTTTTTATTTCACATAAATGCTGATCTTTGGATCTTTCTATTCATTAAAGAATCCTGAAGAAAATATTTACTCAGCTGTTTTAAATATTGATGATGATGATAATAATAATAAAAATGTTTCTAGAACAGCAAATCAGCATATTACAGTAGTCAACATTTGAAGTGGATCAAAACCTTTAATCAAAGTTGTCCTAAAACCAAAACAATACTCACTTTTGTATTAGGACAACTTTAATGAACTCTTTTGATCCACTTCAAATGTTGACTACTGTAGAATGATTTCTGAAGGATCATGTGACACTGAAGACTGGAGTAATGATGCTGAAAATACAGCTGCGCATCACAGAAATAAATTACAGTTTAACAGATATTCACATAGAAAACAGTTATTTTAAATAGTAAAAATATTTCAAAATAAATGGATCAAATAAATGCAGGCTTGGTGAGCAGAAGAGAATTCTTAAAAAAAAAAAAATAAAAAATAAAAAATAAAAAATAAAAATCTTACTGTTCAAAAACTTCTGACTGCTAGTGTATGAGAATAAAAGCATGATCTTACTCTGATGAGGAGATGACAAGCAGACATCTGTCTCCAGTGTCTAGAACAAAAGAAAGAGTCTTGATCATAAACCATTCAGACGCTCTCCTGCTCATTAAAACCAATGCAATGCTTCAGCAGCCACAGCAATGCTGTAAACACCTCCATCTCCGTCTCTGAGAGATCTCGTGCTCAGGTCTGGATCTGGAGAACACTCCTTTACCGCCTCGGCCTCTGAAACAGAAGCAGTGTGTGAAAAAGTGAAAGTGAAAGTCGTGACATATTGTCAAGTACGGTGACCCATACTCGAAATTGGTGCTCTGCATTTAACCCATCGGGTTACAAGCCCAACTCTCTAACCATTAGGCCACGACTTCCCCAAACACCATCGATAGTTCCGTCTTAAACTCCAACATTAATAACCAATGACCAATGCAAATAATATCAAATAATTAAATTAAAAAGAGATACTTATCATAAACACATAGCTAAATGTTACAAATATATGTCCACAGGTTTATTCAAATGATAGCACTTGTAATTTGTTTTAAGGGCCAGTAGAGAGCAATGTTTCCCAAATAAACCAGTGTTATGAGAAACGAGTTTACTGTTGCACATACAGTATACCTGTTCACACATATTTACAATTAAGGTATTTAGCAGACAGCCTTATCCACATTTAAATATATGTATGCATTTAATAAATATATGTATTATGTATCGTTAGATACGCCACTCAACAAGAATATACCAAAACTACCCTAGAATTGCGCAGTTCTATAGTATTCTGATGTATCTTTGAGTAACAATGGTTTATGAATAACAATCATTCCGTTCCATGGTATATTAAAGTAAAATGGCATTGCTATCTGATGCCTTGATATCTCCACAGCAAGTTTTTTTTTTTTTTTTTAAGAATTCTCTTCTGCTCTCCAAGCCTGCATTTATTTGATCCATAATACAGCAAAATTGTGAAATATTTTTACTATTTAAAATAACCGTTTTCTATGTGAATATCTGTTAAAGTGTAATTTATTTCTGTGATCAAAGCTGAATTTTCAGCATCATTACTCCAGTCTTCAGTGTCACATGATCCTTCAGAAATCATTCTAATATACTGATTTACTGCTAAAGAAATTTTAGAAAAACACACACTCATTATTTTTAATTATTTAAAATTTAATTAAAAGTGATGATAAATACTTTTATAATGTTACAAAAGATTTCTATTTCAGATAAATGCTGTTTTCTGAACTTTTTATTCATCAGAGAAACCTAAAAAAATTCTACTCAGCTGTTTTCAACATAATAATAATTATAATATTGATAATAATCAGAAATGTTTCTTGAGCAGCAAATCATCATATTAGAATGATTTCTGAAGAATCATGTGACACTGAAGACTGGAGTAGAAATAAATACATTTTGAAAGAAATAAATCACAGAAATAAATTACATTTTGAAATATATTCAAATAGAAAACAGTTATTCTAAAAAGTAAAAATATTTCACAATATTACTGCTTTCGCTGTATTTTGGATCAAATAAATGCAGACTTGGTGAGCAGAAGAGACTTCTTTAAAACAAACAAACACTAGAAATCTCAGTGTTCAAGCTGGTGACTGTAGTGTGTGTGAATGCGTGTGTGTTTGGGGTGATTAACCCTCAGTGCTTTCATGCATGTTCTGGCGCACACACCTCAGACAGGACTAAAGAAATGACAGAAAAGCTTTACAGGCTTTGTTTTCAGGGTTCTCTGTGAGAATGAGAGACGTGTGAGTGACGGAGCGCTGGACGTGGGTGGAGAGGAGACCGGCTTTCACAACCTCAGCATTCAGATCCATGCTTTACTCATCGTCAACTTTAAAAAATCCTCTCGTCATCTTTTGATAAAGGCCCAGGTGCCACTCCTGTACAGCAACACTTGCTGTGCTAAATGAGGGCATTCCATACAGATTAATTATAGAGTTACACAAAACCTTCTCCAGAAAGTAATGTAAGTCAATGTATCTGAAAAAGGGAGGTTTTGTCAGATTTTATTAACATCAAGGGACAAATTTGTCTGTAAGTAAGTAACACTAACTGCTGTTAAACATCATTTTCATGGTTGATTTGTTGGTTTTAGCAAGAATGTCTTTTCTGTGTTCACAAACTAGTAGAATATACTAGTAAAATATATTTTCATATGAAAATGAATAACCCAGCTAATATGTCTTAGCCCAGCTAAAACATTCTCGTAACATAATGTTCTGGCAAGGTTTTGAACAAACGTTCTTCCAGTTATGTTAATATGACATTCATTCAAGGTTATCTGGTCTTCAATAATGTTCTCAAAGTTTTAGCTCAAAAACATTATTTATACATTTTTGAAACATTTTTGTTTTGATTTTTAACTATTAAAAAAAATGTTATGGTTTCAGAATTTTTAGAAAACATTCAAAAGTAACATTCTCGTAAACTGATCAAATGGAACTAAATAAAACATTTAAAAAACTGGAAGTTTTGAAAATTCAGAGAACATTCAGAAATGTTTTCATAACTTAATTTGACCGTTGGCAACACATTCTTAGAATGTATTTTTGTCAGCTGGGAATACTGTAATGATGCCAGTTTTGACATTGTGTTCAGAAAACAAAACACAACCCTTTCTCCGACAGCATTAAGAGCTCAGCTGTCTCTCTGTGAAAGAGTTTTTCTCGGGGAGCATTGTTTGTGCTTTGCTATTGTTTCTGGTCCAGCAGGTGTATTCCTTCACACGGCTGAAGTCCTCTCTTCCCACATTAACACACAAACACACAGGGCTAGGGTTAACCCTTCCCCAAACCCCGCTGCTATCTTTGGCTGCTTTCCTTCAAAGATTTTTAAAGCAGCAAAATGTATTTTCTGAAATGACTTGGCATTGTCCGTGAAGTGTCTTGGCAGGATGAAGTCTCTGGAGGATTGATAGTAACAAAGTAAAGGATATGCTGACACAGCACAGAAACACATTTAATCATCATCATCAGAACAGAGCCGCTTCACTGTCCATTCCCATCCCGGCCTCAGGAGGATACCAGTTTATAAAACACCATTGAGGCACAACTGTGCACAAGCTTTCCCATAACACTAAAATCACAAGATGAAAAAAAAAACAAAAAAAAAAACAAACTAGCCATAACGAAGTTGTATGTTGTGAAATTTTCATACATTTTACATTGTGTTTTCCACATACTTAATATAAAGAGTAGTTGTTTGGTTTGTTTGTAGTTTAGCAAGCCTGGAGTGGGGTTTAAAAAAAACAACAATACTTGTTCTTGGCAATTAATAAGGGATATATTTGTGTTTACAGTTCTGTTAAATGATGGTGTTTTATCATGCTTATATTAATCTGATCTACATGTAGTTATTTCTGGAGTTTACTTGGTAACTCTTCATAATAAAGTCAACATTAGTTAATTACATATACTGTAGTTATGAACTAAACATTAAAGTACTTCTAGTACTTCTAGTATTGAAGTTAATGTTAATTTCAACATTTACTAATGCATTATTAAAATCAAAAGTTGTAGCTGTTTATATTATTTATTGCACCTGAGCTGACATCAACAGCAATGAACAATTGTATTTTTAATAACTGTTTACAAAAATGAATAAATACAGAAACAAATGTATTCCTTATTGTTAGTTAGTTAATGGGATCTTCTTGTAAAGTGTTACTGTTTACATCTAAAAACATAATTAGTAATGCCATGTGTACCTGAAAAAAAATTTACTGTAGGCAAAACTTACCCTTTAAAAAATAAATGATTCAAACAAATAAATCCATATTTTTAGTGTACAGCTGAAAAAAGTAAAACAAATTTGGTTCGAAGAAAGTTGCATTAGTTTATACTTTGAAACAGAGTCAGTTGCATTAAACTTGCTGGTTTTGTTCTATGTCCTCGATCCAAAGAAGATTGTGAAAGACATTATGGGCACATAAAAACTAATGACACCTCACATCTGCCAGTCTCCCACTTCCCCTTCCACGAGCCAGAAACAGCATCAAACCAAACATCTCTGAGTATTCAAGCTCCTTCATTTATCACTCAGGTCTAACTAAAACCTCACTCTATCAAAAGGAAGAAATATTCCTGTCCCGTACAGCTGGAAATGATATTTTGTCAAAGGAGATATGCATCTACTGCGGGGTGCAGTGAAGTTCAGATTTTGCAATCACAACAGGGTGTGTTCAAACACACACATATACACACGCAATAAAAGCATGATGTAATGACTCAAAGTAGCTTCGCGTGTTATGGAGCTGCACGCACCCTGCCTGCTCAAGACTTCAATAGACACACACTCAGACACACACACACAGACACAGACACAGACACACAGACACACAGACACACACACACACACACACACACACTCACGCACACGTACACAGACACACGCACACACACACAGACACACGCACACGCACACAGACAGACACAGACACAGACACTCACACGCGCACACGCACACACACACACTCACACTTGCGCACGCACACAGACACACGCACACAGACACAGACACTCACACACTCACACAGACACAGACACTCACACTCACACACGCACACGCACACGCACACAGACACTCACACTCACACAGACACAGTCACTCACACGCACAGAGACAGACACAGACACTCACACCCACATGCACACAGACACAGACACTCACACGCGCACACGCACACGCACACAGACAGACACAAACACTCACACTCACACAGACATTCACACTCACACAGACACTCACACGCACACACACACAGACAGACACAGACACACGCACCCACACGCACACAGACACAGACACTCACACACTCACACAGACACAGACACTCACACTCACACACGCACACGCACACAGACACTCACACTCACACAGACACAGTCACTCACACGCACAGAGACAGACACAGACACTCACACCCACATGTACACAGACACAGACACTCACACGCGCACACGCACACGCACACAGACAGACACAAACACTCACACTCACACAGACACTCACACGCACACACACACAGACAGACACAGACACACGCACCCACACGCACACAGACACAGACACTCACACACGCACATGCACACACACACACTCACGCGCACGCACACAGACACAGACACACGCACCCACACGCACAGACACAGACACTCACGCGCGCACATGCACATGCACACACACTCACACTCACGCGCACGCACACAGACACACGCACACGCACACGCACACAGACACAGACACTCACACACGCACACAGACAGACACAGACACTCACACTCACACAGACACTCACACGCACACACACACAGACAGACACAGACACACGCACCCACACGCACACAGACACAGACACTCACACACGCACATGCACACACACACACTCACACTCACGCGCACGCACACAGACACAGACACACGCACCCACACGCACACAGACACAGACACTCACACGCGCACATGCACACACACACTCACACTCACGCGCACGCACACAGACACTCACACACGCACATGCACACACACACACTCACACTCACACTCACGCGCACGCACACAGACACAGACACACGCACCCACACCCACACGCACACAGACACAGACACTCACACGCGCACATGCACACACACACACTCACACTCACGCGCACGCACACAGACACACGCACACGCACACAGACACAGACACTCACACACGCACACAGACACTCACACAGACACAGACACAGTCACTCACACGCACAGAGACAGACACAGGCACTCACAACCACACGCACACAGACACACACACACAGACACAGACACACAGACACACACACACACACACACTCACGCACACGCACACAGACACACACACACAGACACACGCACACGCACACAGACAGACACAGACACAGACACTCACGCGCACACGCACACACACACACACACTCACACTCGCGCACGCACACAGACACACGCACACAGACACAGACACTCACACACTCACACAGACACAGTCACTCACAAAGAGACAGACACAGACACTCACACCCACATGCACACAGACACAGACACTCACACGCGCACACGCACACAGACAGACACAAACACTCACACTCACACAGACACTCACACTCACACAGACACTCACACGCACACACACACAGACAGACACAGACACACGCACCCACACGCACACAGACACTCACACACGCACATGCACACACACACACTCACGCGCACGCACACAGACACAGACACACGCACCCACACGCACACAGACACAGACACTCACACGCGCACATGCACACACACACACTCACGCGCACGCACACAGACACTCACACACGCACACAGACAGACACACTCACACTCACACTCACACAGACACAGACACAGTCACTCACACGCACAGAGACAGACACAGGCACTCACAACCACACGCACACAGACACTCACACGCGCACACGCACACGCACACAGACACAGACACCCACACACGCACATGCACACACACACACTCACACTCACACTCACGCGCACGCACACAGACACAGACACAGACACTCACGCGCGCACATGCACACACACACACTCACACTCACGCGCACGCACACAGACACACGCACACGCACACAGACACAGACACTCACACACGCACACAGACAGACACAGACACTCACACAGACACTCACACGCACACACACACACACAGACAGACACAGACACACGCACCCACACGCACACAGACACAGACACTCACACACGCACATGCACACACACACACTCACACTCACGTGCACGCACACAGACACAGACACACGCACCCACACGCACACAGACACAGACACTCACACGCGCACATGCACACACACACTCACACTCACGCGCACGCACACAGACACTCGCACACGCACATGCACACACACACACTCACACTCACGCGCACGCGCACGCACACAGACACAGACACACGCACCCACACGCACACAGACACAGACACTCACACGCGCACATGCACACACACACACACTCACACTCACGCGCACGCACACAGACACACGCACACGCACACGCACACAGACACAGACACTCACACGCGCACACAGACACTCACACAGACACAGACACAGTCACTCACACGCACAGAGACAGACACAGGCACTCACAACCACACGCACACAGACACACACACACAGACACAGACACACAGACACACACACACACACACACTCACGCACACAGACACACGCACACACACACAGACACACGCACACAGACAGACACAGACACAGACACTCACGCGCACACACACACACACACTCACACTCGCGCACGCACACAGACACACGCACACAGACACAGACACTCACACACTCACACAGACACAGACACAGACACTCACACACGCACAGGCACACAGACACTCACACTCACACAGACACAGTCACTCACACAGAGACAGACACAGACACTCACACCCACATGCACACAGACACAGACACTCACACACGCACATGCACACACACACACTCACGCGCACGCACACAGACACAGACACACGCACCCACACGCACACAGACACAGACACTCACACGCGCACATGCACACACACACACTCACACTCACGCGCACGCACACAGACACTCACACACGCACACAGACAGACACACTCACACTCACACTCACACAGACACAGACACAGTCACTCACACGCACAGAGACAGACACAGGCACTCACAACCACACGCACACAGACACTCACACGCGCACACGCACACGCACACAGACACTCACACGCACACAGACACTCACACTCACACAGACACAGACACTCACACGCACACAGACAGACACAGACACTCACACGCACACAGACACTCACACTCACACAGACACTCACACGCACACAGACAGACACAGACACACGCACCCACACGCACACAGACACAAACACTCACATGCGCACAGACAGACACAGACACTCACACGCACACAGACACTCACACAGACACAGACACTCACACAAACACAGACAGACACAGACACTCACACTCACACGCACACAGACACTCACACTCACACAGACACAGACACTCACACGCACACAGACAGACACAGACACACGCACCCACACAGACACAGACACTCACATGCGCACAGACAGACACAGACACTCACACGCACATGCACACAGACACTCACACTCACACAGACACAGACACTCACACGCACACAGACAGACACAGACACTCACACGCACACAGACACTCACACGCGCACACGCACACAGACAGACACAGACACTCACACCCACACGCACACAGACACAGACACTCACACTCACACGCACACAGACACTCACACTCACACGCGCACACGCACACAGACAGACACAGACACTCACACCCACACCCACACGCACACAGACACAGACACAGACACTCACACGAGCACACGCACACAGACAGACACAGACACTCACACCCACACGCACACAGACACAGACACTCACACGCACACAGACAGACACAGACACTTACACTCACACCCACACGCACACAGACACTCACACGCATGCACACACTCACACGCACACACTCATACTCATACTCTCACACACACTCATACTCACACGCACGCACAAACACGCACACACACACACATACTCATACTCACACACACACACACACTCATACTCACACGCACGCACAAACACACGCACACACACACACACACACACACACACACACACACACACACTCATACTCTCACACACACACACACACACACACACACACGCGTGTAGGCGGCCACAGAAAAAGGTGTGTGGTGACTTGACCATATCACGTCAATCAAAATATGTGTAAAAACTACACAGTTAACCCAGAAGTTAACAGTTTGAAAATATTTATTTACATATTCAAATACATTTGACATTTAATGACTTACATGTCATTTAAAATTTATGAAAAATGCTCCCTTTTAAAATCTTGTTTTTTTTTTATTTTTTATTTACATACATTTCATGAATTAAAGTAAAAAATTTAAGCTTTAGAATGATTTGAAAAAGAAATCCTGACTGAGAAAAATAAAGCAAAACAAAAAGCCTTTGTAGATTTTTTTTTTTTTTTTAATGTTCATACAGTATATGCAAAAGACAACATATTTAAGTTCAGAATTTGAGGCAAAAAGAGCAGATGTTTGGAATATAATCTAAGAAAGTGTTGTATTTGCTACATGTACAAGCAAGAAAACCTATCACCTGTGACAAATATCAGTGGTTAAAATGAACTGCACACGTGCATATTCAGATTGATCTCATATATTTTGTGCATAGTTTGAGACAAACTCTTTGGTATATCTGATGATAGTGCTGTGTGTGTTAATTTTATTGCAGCCCTACATGAACAAATGTTGGAGACATATATGTGCCACTCTTAAGAGATTTTGTAAATGTGAACTTTATTGCTCTCTGAAATGTTTTGATAATTTCAGATTATACAAATAAACTTGAATTGAATAATGGCCAAGTCTGAGACCACGAGTTCCTGCTTTTAATTAATTTGGATTCTCTTCTAATTAAAAAAAAAAATAATAATAATAATAATAAAAAAAAATAATATAATAATAATAATAATAATAATAATAATGTTGAATTATTGAAATAAATGAACTTTTCCATGACATTCTAATTTATTGAGATGCTCCTGTATATATATATACACAGGAGCATCTCAATAAATTAGAATGTCATGGAAAAGTTCATTTATTTCAATAATTCAACTCAAATTGTGAAACTCGTGTATTAAATAAATTCAATGCACACAGACTGAAGTAGTTTAAGTCTTTGGTTCTTTTAATTGTGATGATTTTGGCTCACATTTAACAAAAACCCACCAATTCACTATCTCAACAAATTAGAATACTTCATAAGACCAATAAAAAAAAAAAAAAAAAAACATTTTTAGTGAATTGTTGGCCTTCTGGAAAGTATGTTCATTTACTGTATATGTACTCAATACTTGGTAGGGGCTTCTTTTGCTTTAATTACTGCCTCAATTTGGCGTGGCATGGAGGTGATCAGTTTGTGGCACTGCTGAGGTGGTATGGAAGCCCAGGTTTCTTTGACAGTGGCCTTCAGCTCATCTGCATTTTTTGGTCTCTTGTTTCTCATTTTCCTCTTGACAATACCCCATAGATTCTCTATGGGGTTCAGGTCTGGTGAGGTTGCTGGCCAGTCAAGCACAACAACACCATGGTCATTTAACCAACTTTTGGTGCTTTTGTCAGTGTGGGCAGGTGCCAAATCCTGCTGGAAAATGAAATCAGCATCTTTAAAAAGCTGGTAAGCAGAAGGAAGCATGAAGTGCTCCAAAATTACTTGGTAAACGGGTGCAGTGACTTTGGTTTTCAAAAAACACAATGGACCAACACCAGCAGATGACATTGCACCCCAAATCATCACAGACTGTGGAAACTTAACACTGGACTTCAAGCAACTTGGGCTATGAACTTCTCCACCCTTCCTCCAGACTCTAGGAGCTTGGTTTCCAAATGAAATACTAAACTTGCTCTCATCTGAAAAGAGGACTTTGGACCAATGGGTAACAGTCCAGTTCTTCTTCTTCTTAGCCCAGGTAAGACGCCTCTGACGTTGTCTGTGGTTTAGGAGTGGCTTAACAAATTCCTTGACACGTCTGTGTGTGGTGGCTCTTGATGCCTTGACCCCAGCCTCAGTCCATTCCTTGTGAAGTTCACCCAAATTCTTGAATGGATTTTGCTTGACAATCCTCATAAGGCTGCGGTTCTCTCGGTTGGTTGTGCATCTTTTTCTTCCACACTTTTTCCTTCCACTCAACTTTCTGTTAACATGCTTGGATACAGCACTCTGTGAACAGCCAGCTTCTTTGGCAATGAATGTTTGTGGCTTACCCTCCTTGTGAAGGGTGTCAATGATTGTCTTCTGGACAACTGTCAGATCAGCAGTCTTCCCCATGATTGTGTAGCCTAGTGAACCAAACTGAGAGACCATTTTGAAGGCTCAGGAAACCTTTGCAGGTGTTTTGAGTTGATTAGCTGATTGGCATGTCACCATATTCTAATTTGTTGAGATAGTGAATTGGTGGGTTTTTGTTAAATGTGAGCCAAAATCATCACAATTAAAAGAACCAAAGGCTTAAACTACTTCAGTCTGTGTGCACTGAATTTATTTAATACACGAGTTTCACAATTTGAGTTGAATTACTGAAATAAATGAACTTTTTCACGACATTCTAATTTATTGAGATGCACCTGTATATATTATAAATTATATATTATTTTAGCAACACTTTACAATATTAGTTAGTCACTAATATTGATTATCATTGAATAATATTAATATTGAATAATCATTAGTTAACAACATTAGTAAACATGAACTAAGAATAAACAATATTTCTACAACATTTATTAATCTTAGTTAATCTTTCATTTCAGAGTTTACTAATGCATTATTAAAATCTCAAGTTGTGTTTGTTAACATTAGTTAATGCACTTTAAATTAACATGAACTAGCAATGAACAACTGTATTTTTTATTAACTAAAGTTAACAAAGATTAATAAATAGTGTAATAAATGTATCGTTCATTGTTTGTTCATGTTAGTCAATACATTAACTAATGTTAACAAATGACACCTTATTGTAAAGTGTTACCATTATTATATATTATTTTATATATAAAATATTCATCAAAATTAATGACTTAATATGCCCCAAAGATCATTTGAAGCAAAAAAAAATAAAATAAATAAAAATAAAAATCTCTATAAAGGAGTTCAACATGGCGAATTTTATATCTACATTTATTTATATTTGCCAAGTTACCTAGAAAAATCTTGCCTTATTTTTGTCTTATCTTAATTTTTTTTTTCCTCAAATGTTTATTTCCAGGTTAAAAAAAATGTGGTCTCAGACTTCTGCACACTGCTGTATTTATGTCATTTTTAAAAATGAAACAAGGCGTGTCACTTCTATGTCCAAGGCTTTATCTGTAATGCACACCAGCTGGTAAAAGGTTTTCACGGTGGTGCTGCCCTCTTTAACCAGCGCCGCTGCATTGGGCACGACACTCTTTGTCTTGAAAGCCAGAAACGAATGACAAAGCGGCCGCTGTGAAACACGTAACACCTGCTCTAGTTTCTCTAGATGAAGGATTTTCAGTGCAAAAACACCACGAGTGCATCAGAGCAGTACAGCGAGCTCAGAATCTGTCAAACCCAGACTAGTACAGGTCCCTCATGATCTCCTGCAGCAGCGGGTGCAAGCACCAGTCCACCTCGGTCTCTTTGAGCAGCTGGTTCAGATGCACGTGATCAGTCACCAGCTGCCGCAGGTCCGTCATCTTCTGCAGGACTTTAGCAAACAGCTGCAGGGAGTCGGGATGGTTCATCTTCAGCTGCAGCTCCAGAGAGTGAAGAACCGTCTCCTGCAGGTCCTCGATGGGCTTGACGTTCAGCAGACCTGGTCGATCTGCCAGAGGAGAAACAGAGAACACTGTCAATCCCTCTGTTCTGAGACAGCGGCTCATTTCACTGGGAATTATTATAGATCAAACTGATATTTCCCTATAGATTTATTCAGAGGAATCTCACAAAGAATTTCAGGTTTGCCAGTCATATTTCAGCACAGAAAAAGAAAGAAAAGAAACGAAATAAAGAAAAGAAATGAAAAAAAGAAGAAAATTTTAAAATAATAATAATGATGATAATCATTGATGATAACATCCCTTTTCCATTTTCTCATTATTGTGATAAAAACATCACGTTAAAAAAAAACACTCAATTTTTATTTAAAAAAGATAATCATTCAAATAATTCACAATGATTTTATTTTTAATAATCACCATCAATTAAATTTAGTCCACAATTTATATTTACATTTACAGTATCTCGCAAAAGTGAATACATCCCTCACATTTCAGCAACCATTTTAGTATATCTTCTCAAGGGACAATACTATAGAAATGAAACTTGGATATATTTTAGAGTAGTCAATGTGCAACATGTATAGCAGTGTAGATTTACTGTGCTCTGAAAATAACTCAACACACAGCCATTATTGTCAAGATAGCTGGCAACAAAAGTGAGTACACCCTAAGTGAACATGTCAAAACTGTGTCCAAAGTGTCAGTATTTTGTGTGAGCACCACTGTTATCTAGCACTGCCTTAATCCTCCTGGGCTTGGAATTGACCAGAGCTGGAGGTTGTTGCTGGGATCCTCTTCCACTCCTCCATAATGACATCACGGAGCTGCTGGATGTTAGACACATGGTGCTTCTCCACCTTCAGCTTGAGGATGCCCCTCATGTGCTTAATAGGGTTCAGGTTTGGAGACATACTTGGCCACTCCATCACCTTCACCTTCAGCTTCATCAGCAAGGCAGTTGTCATCTTGGCCGTGTGTTTGGGTCATTATCATGTTGGAAAACCCAGTTTCTGAAGGGAGGGCATCATCTTCTGCTTCAGAATGTCACAGTACATGTTGGCATCCATGTTTCCCTCAATGAACCGCAGCTCCCCAGTACCAGCAGCACTCATGCAGCCCCAGACCATGATGCTACCACCACCATGCTTGACTGTAGGCAAGACACAACTTTCTTGGTACTCCTCACCAGGCCGTCACCACACATGCTGGACACCATCTGAGCCAAACAAGTTTATCTGAGTCTCATCAGACCACAGGACATGGTTCCAGTAATTCATGCTCTTGGACAGGTTATCTTCAGCAAACTGTTTGCAGGCTTTCTTGTGAGCCAGCTTCAGAAGAGGCTTCCTTCTGGGACGACGGCCATGCAAACCAACTTGTTGTGTGTGGCGTATGGTCTGAGCACTGACAAGCTGACCTTTCACTTCTGCAACCTCTAAAGCAATGCTGGCAGCACTCATGCGTCTGTTTTTTGAAGTCATCTTCTGCACCTGACGCACACCACGAGGACTCAACTTCTTTGATTGACCCTTGCGAGGCCTGTTCGGAGTGAAACCCGTCTTGGAAAACCTCTGTGTGACACTGACCACTGTACTGTAACTCAGTTTCAGGGTGTTACTGATCTTCTTATAGTCTAGGCCATCTTTGTGGAGAGCAACAATTCTAATTCTCAAATCCTCAGAGAGTTCTTTGCCATGAGGTGCCATGTTGAACATCCAGTGGTCATTATGAGAGAATTGTACTCAAAGCACCAAATTTTAACTGCTCTAATACAAGATACACAAATTTGTACACCCCTGTCAAGCAGACAAAAAGATGAACATGATGAATAGGACATGTGGCTTTGCATGGTTAAACGAAGTATAGCTGTTATCACTTAGGGTGTACTCACTTTTGTTGCCAGCTATTTTGACAATAATGGCTGTGTGTTGAGTTATTTTCAGAGGACAGTAAATCTTTACTGCTATACATGTTGCACATTGACTACTCTAAAATATATGATAAAATAGTTGCTGAAATGTGAGGGGTGTACTCACTTTTGTGAGATAATGTATTTGTTTGTTTGTTTTTATTTGTTTATTTATTTATTTTACAATTTTATAAATGTTGTTTATAATTTAAAGATTGTAATTATTAATAAAAATAATGTCACAATGGGAAAAAAAAACGTAATTACAGTTTTTTTTCAGCTGCTTACACACGTTTTCAAAACTTTGCCTCTTTTTTTTTCAAAACTTTACACACAAATCCAAGAATTGCACACAAAATGCAAAATGCCTCAAATCTCTTGCAAAATGAAGCACTGCATTCAAAATATCACAAACACATCTCAAAAGCAAACATTTGCAAACACCTTTGCCATAATATTAATTCCTGTTAGATTTTAGTGTGTTACATAGAGAATTGTGTGTTGTGTTTTGCAAAAATAGAGTTTTATGAAAGTGAAAACTGAGTCAAATTAGTGTATAGTTTTGCAGATTTGGTGTGTGCTTCTGCTGTTTGAGTGTCAGCTTTCAGAAATTGTGTGACAAGGAAAGATTTTGTGTGTAAGCAGTTGAAAAAAAAAAAAATACCGTAAATAAAAAAAGTATAAATCAATAGGGCTTCATTTACTTCATGGCCCAGTCTTTTCTTGTACGTTTTTGAGATTCACCTGTACTCAGATGTTCTTTTAGAGTCTTTTTAGTTCAAGTTAAATTTCACACAAAGTATTTTATCATGTGTTTGCATCAACAAAGTTCAAAGTTGGCATTTTAATGCATCTCTGACTAATAAAACTGAACGATAAGTGCACTGGTTCCTGCAGAACCTTGTGACTTCTGCCAAAGTGTGAATTAAACAACCGTAAAGATAACGAGCCAAATATAAGCCTGCTAGAAACTGAGGTCTGACGCAAGCTCACGATAGCTCAGATCACAAGAGTCTGGTTTAAGCTCAGCGGAGATGATATCATGAGTCACCGAGCTTGTGGTCAGACCTGAAGTAAAAATGCAACTGAGGTTAGTCTTATCATCGGCTGACAGAACAATCAGGGCCGGATGAAAGCTGATGAGGTTTGATTCTGGAGCGAGACCCACCTCCGCTCAAGATGATGACGGCCAGGAACAGAGCCATGTCGCTGTCATCCAGCTCCAGCGTGTTGAACTTGACGGAGAACTCGAACTTGGGCTCCATCATCTCGCAGAAGGGCTTGCGCAGGCTCTTGAGGAACTCGCGGGTCATGAAGATCTGGCCGTAGGAGATGAGTGTGCCGTCTTTGTTCATGAGCGGCGCCATCATGATGATGAGGACCTCGATGACGCCGTACTTCAGCAGCGTGACCTGGTCGTTGAGGTCCAGGCTGATGAAGCCCGGGATGCTCTTGGCGAACTCGGTGACCTCGCTGACGGCTTCGGCCGAGCGCGACTGGCAGCTGTGGAAGAAGCGCAGCTCCACCTCATGCATGACGCCCATGTCGGCCCTGCGGAGCTCCTGCGCCGGCATCTGCCTGCAGTCGATCATCTGCTCGCCCTCCAGCAGAGACTTCATGTCGTGAATCACGAACGGCTGTGAATGAGTAGAAAGTGTTGGGAAGCTTACTTCAGAAATAGATTACAAGCTACCCGATATGAAATGTAACAAGTAGTGTAACTGTTTCAATTACTTTATTAATGTAACTGATTAGATCTGATACTTTTTGATTACTTTTCTACATTTATAATGAATGTTTTGAACTCTTAATCATTTAAAGCACAGTAAGGCAGGGTTAACACATTACTCTCAGACTTTCAGAAACCTTCATCATTAGAATGAGGATTATAATAATTTAATTTTAATGCACAGCCAACACAAAATCAGACTTACTTTGAGATTGTTCTGAGGTTAAATACAGATTTGAAACCATAACAAGAAATAGTTTAATAGATATGTGACCCTGGACCACAAAACCAGTCATAAGGGTCAATTTTTTTAAACCTTCTGAATAAATAAGCTTTGCATTGATGTATGGTTTGTTAGGATAGGACAATATTTGAGATACAACTATTTGAAAATCTGGAATCTGAGGGTCCAAAAAAATATATAAATATTGAGAAAATCTCCTTTAAAGTTGTCCAAATGAATGTGTGAAATGTTCTTAGCAATGCATATTACTAATCAAAAATTAAGTTTTGATATATTTACGGTAGGAAATTTACAAAATATCTTCATGGAACATGATCTTTACTTAATATCCTAATGATTTTTGGCATAAAAGAAAAATCTATAATTTTGACCCATACAATGTATTGTTGGCTATTGCTACAAATATACCTGTGCTACTTATGACTGCTTTTGTGCTATGTGTTTTGTGCATATAATGCTGGTTTTGAAATCAAATCCTTGCATAGCTATGACAGGAAACACTGGCATCTAACAATGCCATGGAAAAACTGTTAATCTTAAAAAATAAAGCATATACATAAACCCAAATAGGAAATAAAAGAGTTATGGAATAAGCATGTGTGCTAAACTCCTGAAACACTGGTGTCTCATGTTTTACAGCAGTCAATTTGGGAAAGAAATCAATTAAATCTGTATGTGTGTGAAAAAAATCAAATGTAACCCCCTTTGTAATCTTTGACATTTTCATAAGTAACTGTAATTTAATTACACATTTTTTTTTCTCAGTAACTATAACTGATTACAATTATATTTATATTGTAATTAAATTACATAATTTAGGTACATATAACTAGTTACTCCCCAACACTGAGCGTGCGTTACAAAATCTTCTATACAAGTAAGGGTGCGTTCACACTTGTAGTTTGGTTCTCTTGGTTCATTTGGTCTGGATCAAAAAAGAAAACAATACATTTGTTCCTAGTCCACTTAGCGTTCATACTGGCATTTCTGACAGCGAACCTAAAGATACAGATCCTAAAGGCATAGTCATACGTTCATAACCTGATTGGTTGGGGTGAATGACGTATATTCCGTGAATGACGGAACTCACCAAACACCCCAAACAAAAGGTGTTTGACTTAAAGCGGCACTGCTCAGACCGATGACATTAAAGTATACCCATTCACTGATCGCTCTGAGCCAAGAGCATATTTTCTACGGCCAGTCCATGCCGAGTCCTAATCCTCCAGAAAATAAGGTTTCGGACTTGAGTCTGAGTTCGGTCTTGTCTGAACTTGAGTACTACAACACTGGCTGTAAGCATTACTACATAAATATATGAATTAGTGCTGTCAAACGATTAATCGCGATAAATCGCATCCAAAATAACAGTTTTTGTTTACATAATATATGTGTATTTATTATGTAAATATAAATACACACACATACAGGTACAGTATATATTTTGAAAATATTTCCATGTATATATTTATATTAATATAATTGATACAATGTATTTTTCTTAAATGTATACATGCATGTGTGTGTATTTATATATACATAATACATATAAGTACATACACATATATTATGTAAACAAAAACTTTTATTTGGGATGTGATTAATCGCGATTAATCGTTTAACAGAACTAATATGAATGCATATCTTGGCATTGGTTGAATATGAACTTCTCAAGGTTTCTGTCAAGTGTTGTTGCAGAGTTTTAGGTCCGAATGCAGCCTCAAAATGCATCCTTTGTTTCCAACAGATGGATCCTTTGCGACATAGACTATCCCAAGATTCATTACACGCCAGTAACGAAAGGATTTTTTTGACAGAAAATGCCAGATTACACATTTAAATGTTAGTATTAGGTTACAACTTAATTGAGTATCTAACGATACAAAAACAAACACTTTAATATCCAGTGACTTAGATGCAGTGTTGGTGGTAACGCATAATCAGATTACTTTTTTAAAGTAACTAGTGAAGTAACACACATTACTTAATTAATTTACAAGAATATATCTGAGTTACTTTTTTAAATAAGTAATGCCAGTTACTTTGTTTCCCATGTATTGACTGACAGCTCTGGTGTTGCCATGTTGAGAGAAATCGGGCGTAAATGCAGAGGTGTGAACATGATTTTACTGTAGTTCATGAATTTGCTCATCTCACTCGCACAAAAACAGATGCAGCATTCCTCAAAATTAATACAAGTGAAATGCAAACTCAGAATATGACGTAAACCTGCAATGATTAAAACAATTAAATAACAAATATCCTTTGCGTATTTAATCGCATTTTATTAAACAGTGCCTTTGCTCCTGACTTTCTGACCTTTAACGATCCATTTCAACCTTACTAATAAGCAAATATAACTTTAGATAAACATAACGTTTAATTTTAGTTATTGCTGAATATTATTGAAGTTTCTCCTCCTGCGTCATATTCTTCATGTGATTAGTTTGAACGGCGCCCTCTACTGTACAGACGAGAATTTACATTTCCTTCAGCCTGAGGCGCATTCATTTCAAAATTTTTATATTAAAAACAAACAAGCAAGCCCTGCCCAGATGAGAAAACGTAACATAACACATTACTTTCCATAAAAAGTAATTAAGTAACACAATTAGTTATTTTTTTAGGGAGTACGTAATATTGTAATGCATAACTTTCAAATTTAAATAATTTTCCCCAACACTGCTTATGTTTTATATAGTTGATACATTTTAATGTACATTAATGGACCAAGGTGAACATATTTGGACAGGTGGTGAAGATCAGTCCTAAGTATGTCCCATTTAACAACGCTCGCTTCGACCGTCAGGATGCAGCCTCAAAGACTGTCTTTACAATAAAACACAAGTATGCGGCAAGGAGCGCTATAGCGCAACTAGGAGTAAACTATCTAAAGGCTTTCTCTTTCAGGCCAAGGTCAGAAGTATCTTGTTGCGCAAGTTAGTAATATCTAGGTACCTGATGTGTCCAGTTTAACGGCACAAACTCTGTGATGTGAAGGTAACTCTACCGCTCTCTGGAGGACTGGAGGTTATTACACAGGACTGTGTGTTTCCAGTACGTAAGCATTGATGTCGGTGTACTGTATGTGTGTTGAGTTCTGTAGTTTTCTGGCAATAAACAGATGCATTCATGAACATGACCTCAAAAATGCTGTCAAACAAAACTGATTTCATGTGGTTCCACATCAAAATCAAGTTAGACAGTAGTATGACAGGTCTTCTGCAAATGGGCCTGCCAGTGTCACTGAAAGAATGTCTGTGTTCAGAATGAGCTCTGGATTCCTGTCTAACTATGACTGCTCTCAGCGTTTACTCTCACATTAGAACAGAAAACCCGTTCTCTGAAGCCCCGAGCTGGTCTTTCGTTTTCTGTCAGCTTCCTCTGAGTTTTCTGCATGAGTGCACAAGCTCTGAACGTGGAACTAATCAAGCATGAATTAAGACGCTTCTGATATACACTGCTTTTATATTTGTGTAGGCCTTTCTTTCTGCAGTCTGTGCCTTTATAAATATTTCTCCTGCAAAGAGAGCAGATGTTTGGTATCACTGGCTTCGTTAGTCAAAACAAGCATCTAACAGCCTTGGTCATATCTCTTGTTAAAGACAAATGATGCAGGCGTTTTATGTGTGGTATGTTTGATTTGAACTTATTTCTACTGTCAACAAAACAGGAATGTTCAATAGAGAGGCCGAGGGGCTTCGTTTTTGGCTTTCATTATTGCTATGTTTACATACTGTAAATAAAATGTGAAAATAAGAAATGTGAATTTGTTCTTGTTAAATGTAAAATGTTTTCTTTGAAATGAATGTTTTGTTATCTAAAACAGTGATATTCATACATTTTTCAGTGTGGTCTAAGTGTCCAAATACCTTTTAGGGTGACAGTATTATATAATGTAATAATAATAACAAAGAAATAAAATAAAAAATTTTGTTTAAAAAAAAAAAAATTAAATAAAAAAATATTATTCAGTATAATATTTCTTTAATTTTAGAATTTTTTTTGTCTGTTCATAAAAAAAATAAAAATAAAAATAAATATATATATATAAAATATATAAATATATATTAAAAAAATTATATATATATATATATATATAGTGCTGTCAAACAATTAATCGTGATTAATCACATCAAAAATAAAAGTTTTTGTTTACATAATACATGTGTATGTAGTGTGTATATTTATTTTGTATATATAAAGACAGACACATGCATGTATATATTTAAGAAAAATATGTTATGTTAATATATTAAATATATTTATATATGATATAATTGATATGAATATAAATATATACATGTAAATACATGAAAATATTTTCAAAATATATGCTGTATCTGTGTGTATTTATATATACATAACAAATATACACAGTATACACATATATTATGTAAACAAAACTTTTATTTTGGATGTGATTAATCGCGATTAATCGATTGACATATATCACTGTAAAGAGTAATTGTTAATTGTTTCGACTTAAAATGATTTGTTACCTTGCTGACTAAAAATTTTAAGTTTAGTACATACATATATACATATTATACATAGAGAGAGAGAGAGAGAGAGAGAGAGAGAGAGAGAGAGAGAGAGAGACTAACAGATAAATTTTTTAAAATATATAATTTTATTTTATTTTATTATTTTTATTTATTTATTTATTTGTTTATTTATTTATTTATTTATTTATTAAAAAAATGTAATACTAACCAGTAAATAATTATTTAATTTAAGGAATGTTCTTGAAATAATCTAAGAGTGAAACTATGTTGTTGGTTATGTTTGTGTGATTTGTTTCAGACAGCAGTGGAGGACATGACGAAAGCATTGCGTGAGATTATCTGAGTGTTCAGCCGCTTGACAGGTTAACGTTGCAAACCTGAATTTCTGCCTAGGCTACGCTTCAAGTGCACTGCTCTTCATGTTGCATCTAGACACTATAGACACTATCTGTGATGGTTTCAGGTTCTGCTCCTGTAAAAGGCGTCTCAGTCGAGCACTACACATCTCATTGATGGCTATACGGCAGAAGTGTGCACTCACTGCGTTGTCACTGGTCTTTCCTGACAGTATGGCCCTGGCCTTGGCTTTGGTCAGGGGGAAGTACTTCAGATAGGACTCGTAGAGAAGTCTGGCCAGCGCTCTGAGGTCCGCCGATTCGGGATGCATGTGGTCCACGTCACTGGAGAACTCCGCCAACAGCTTCTCCTTCTCGGCTTGGGGCATTCGACCAAAACGAATGGCTGGGAAAAAAGCAAACAAGCAGACAGTTGAAAACCCCTAACTCCCAGATCCATCGTGCTGGCAGTCTTTGCTGAGCGTCTCGGGTCTGTAGGGATCTTGTGTGGGAGTTTGTTTTCAGAGTTTCAGTATGTTAGTACAGGTCATTACAACCGCTTCAAACAGCCCTTCATGGCTTCATTCTGATGCTAATATAGAGCTTATTCCCTAGTAAAACAAGGAATATTTGATAAAAAGTTCTCAAATATATTTGTTTTGACACGGTTTGATACGGTTTGAATCGTATTGATATCATTTCAGTCATTTAGTACATTTAAGTATTATATAATATTTAATTCAGTGTCCATATGATTTTATAGACAAAACCACAATGCTTTAATGTTTGTCATGTTAATGAGAAAGCTAAAAAATTCAAGATACAACAGCAAAACATGTGCATGTGACAGTGATGTTGTCACTGTATGAGATGGGCCTCTTCAGTAATCATATCTTTATGTTACTCTATCAGAGACGCTCCCTCGTTTCACAAGTAATAATTACCGAAAGAACAGGAGAGAGTCTTCTATTCACACACTGAAAAACTACACTTTGTACTAACTAACTAACTAACTAACTAACTAACTAACTAACTAACTACTCTGATTTATAACAGCCATATTTTTTTCTCAAGTTATATTTATGATTTGGTTCACACTTTACATTTTGATTTAATATTAATCAAAAATATTTGTTTTTACAAAGACAAAACATTTGTACAAAGTAAAAAGATTATTTTCTTAATATATTTTCTTTGGACATAAGCCAGTGTAACTTGATGTAGGTCATTAACAAAAAACAAAAGAACAAACAAACAAACAAACAAACAAAAAAATAATATATATATTTAATATGTAAATTATAATTATATAATTTACATATTAAATTATAATTATATTCTAATAATATATATTATATTGTAATTTTCACCTAAGATAAAACTAAAAACATGTTTTAGTCAATGTTTAATTCAGTTTACTTACTACAAATAAAGACAACTTTGAAAGCACTGTAATGTTTAATAGGATGTCTGTTTAAAATATGCATCATATTTTTGGTTATGTACTAACAAGTGACTAATTACAATTGCATTTTGTTTAATTTACTGTGGGGAGTGTTATTTGCTTTTAGAAAAACTGAACAAAACAGGTTTAAACTTTTGATCTGACCAATATAAAAATGCACTTTAAATATGGTTGTTTAACATTGAACAATGTCAGCTTTCTTTAAAAAAGCATCCCTTTGTGTTCCAGAGAAATAAAAAATAAAAGCATCTGTGTTTGGAATGATGTAACAGTGTGTAAAATAATGGCAGAATGTTATTTACGAGTGAACTATTCCTTTAAGGTCTGAAATGTAAAATCTGTTATCATTAGTTACTCATTACAATATGCATGGAAACGTCGTAACGATTCTTTATGATGATCACATGACTGGCCTGACATTTACACAGCTTCTAATCTAACACTACCTAATCTAATAACAAATGAATCTGTGCATTGAAATCTCAACTTTGCGAAACCTGTGACTATTTCCATTGAATCTAGGACGGCCGACGTGATCAAAGGCAACAGAAACAAGGACATAACCAGCCGTAAAACCATCTAACCACTCTGCGCATGAAGCTGAAAATAATAAAAGCTCTCTGAGACTTTAGCAACTGCTGAAATCTACATTTTTAAGTGTCTTCCGATAAACCTTGGCAAGTTTTCAGGCCAGTTAGAGAGGAAACGTGAAAAAGTGTCCTCAATCTAATGTACGAGATGAAATTCTGTACACATTTCTTCACACATGAAAACATTTCTGAAACCTTTGATCAGGATTGATTACATTATTTGTCTTGGGGGCTGGAGAGCGTTTGTGAACGTTGCGTGTCTGAATTTGTAACCCACACAGCCAGAACAGCAGAAGTTATCTAATACTCGTAATGTAAGAAGTAATCGGTTTATTTCATGTATATGCCCTGACTTGCTGATTGATATGACGTGTGCATTACTATCACACCTTCTGTAAACTAGCGCATGCCGAGCTACCTTTCTCCTGCTGTACGCTTGGCCAGAGGCCAGAGCGAGTGACACAGCATGTTTGTGGCAGCCTGTCCACGCTTTCATGAATCATTGATAAAAGAGACAGGCAGCCAAATCCCAGCCATATTCCAACCAACCCCTGCAAAGAGAGGGAGCGAAGGCAGGAGGGAAAACAGAGCAAGCCAATGGGAACGCAGCGAGCTGATAACGCTAAACTTGACTGACCTCTCTGTGCGCAGCATAACACCTGCAATCAACCACAGTACACTCAGAGACGCTTAAACACGGCGTAACTCAAGAGCCTGTTTGCACGAGCCTTCGGGGAAAGAATCCGGAATAAGAGGTTTAAACAGAATGGAAAAGAGGAAATGAAAGAATTAAACGGGAGGGGAAATAAACAAAAAAAAAAAAGGAGAAGCAAAACAAAACCATACATGTAAACATA
>CM077254.1:30422514-30597514 GCA_039654775.1 Spinibarbus caldwelli | reverse complement strand
GGGCTCGTTTGACTCGGGGCAGCAAACAGCCAATCCTGAATCACCATCGACACTTCCTAGCCACACCCTAGCAACCATTGTCAAGCACTCTAGCAACTCAAACCCAAGGAGGCATATCTTCAAATCTGAATGTCATAGAGACATGGGGGTTGGTTTATATCATTCATACTGACAAGCAGGTTTTGGAGTATCATCATTGGTCACTGCCAAACCACTCTCTAGCAACCAAAAAGAGTACCCTAGCAACCATTTAGCAAGACCTATATCTTTGCATCAGAAGATTGTATTTACATGGGAGTTGGTTCTTTTGGCTCATGCTAGCAAATAGGACTCACAACATGCTACACATGCTAGCAGTGAATAGCTACATGCTAATAGTGATTAGCTAAGTGCTAAAACATGCAAAAATGATAGATAATTGTTAAAATACAGTCAAAACAAAATTTATTCAGACACCTTCAATATTTCTCACAGTCACAGTTTATTTGCTGTAGTTTAGAAAATGGTAATAAAATATGAAAATAACAGAGTTAAACTGTCAGAACAAATTCATCATGATAATGAAAACTGATAATGATTTTGGTTTGACTGTATGATTAAAAAATGTCAAAATCTGCTAGCATCATGCTAACAATATTGCATTGCTTAGTTAAGTGCTAAAACATGTTAAGACCATGTTAAAAATATGCTAACACATGCTAAGATTGCCTATCTAAGTGCTAAGACATGCTAATAGGATGCTAACATCATGCTAATGACATGTTAACTGTATAAGCATAGTGGAAAAAAATCAGTATCTATCAAAAAAACATGCTAATGACATGTTAATAGTCTTATCCGTGTTAGCATCATGATTAGGGTTAGGGTTACTATTAGTGCCTAGTGCTGAGTTTTGTCATGGAAAGCAACACTACACATAAGCTAGTTACACTTACTGTATGTGGTGCTTTTGCTTCTTTGTGAAGCTTGAAAGCTTCAGATCCCATTATTTTTTTTAACATTTGTTCTGTTAGGTTAAACTTCCTTTAATCAAGTCAAAAATATATAGATATTTTTTATATCAAGCTGAGTGTATCGGGATACACAAACAAAAGTACTTTTTTGAGGCACAAATCAGCCAATCGCTCCTTAAAGTAACAAACACACGTTCATTTCCACAATGAAGCATTTATAAAAATCACTGGAATCACACGGAATATGGATAGTGTGGAATAGGAAAATATACAGTGATGCTCTGTGAATTTCCTCAGCGTAAATCTGTGTTTTAAATCCTATCTGGGTAGTTAGTCATGCTTTAATCCAAAAAGCAAACCACAGGCCCTTTGAGAGATTTCTGTATGACATGCCACTTGAGTCATTACACACTCAAAGATAACCTGAGGTCTCATGATAGTGCGCTTTTATCTAAATAATACATCATTAAGACAGACAAGAACTGCCTGCGTTGGACTTTGGCCAGAAAACAATTCTTGTTAGTCTTTGTCTTGACACGAGGTCATTAATAAAGAATGCCAGTGCAAATATTATGAAAACCCACACTGTGGGACCTCGATGAACACGCTTCTAAACCATCATTTAGAAAAGAGCAGAAGCAGAAGATTCCCCTCTGAGCGCGTCCGTTAAGCGTGTTTTAAGTGGAAACGATACAGGGTGCAAAAAGACGTTGACCAAATCTATTTTTGGTAGACATTTTCATATACTGGTGAAGTCAAAGGCCGGCTCCATGCAGTATTTTTAGTAGCTAAAAAATACATACCAATGTGAGAACTATGCACACAGGAAAGAGGCTTTTAAAAGAGGATGTTTTTCGTGCATTTACTCTGCCTCTTGATTGGCCCACTTTTAAATTTAGAAACATCGTAGGCCAAAAATATATATAGTAAGGTGTAAGACCGTGGCTTTGTATTGTTAAACAATAAATGAGTTACCCTGGTTGGCTGAACTCAGATTTAAGCATTGTTAAGTGACGGGACAGTGCAAGAATACCTGCATTTAGCAAGTTGCGGTGGCACCATTTATAGTAAAGCCCTAGTAGGAACATCCCAAATTTAGCATATTCCGAAATGTGCTTTTCACACAAACACGCATAAAACGGTTCTGGTGAAGTCCTTTCATTTTTCAGAGAATGCAGCACATCGAGCGGGATGTGGTTAACCACAAGATTTGCATTTTTTTAAAAGGATCCTCGTGGCAAATTCTTCACGTCAACACTTTTCATACATGATAAATGGGGTGCTATGCCGTGTGTATAAAATAAAAGTGCTAAATGTGTGTGTGGCGCTCCTTTGAAGCTTCTGTAAGATGCATCATCAAAGCGCTCATGTTGAGTGTGTGGGAAATGTGAGCACCTGAGATGTCTGGGTCACCTACTCAGATGATTATTCTTATTGAGACATATCTTTCTGCCCATACATATTTCTGCCACAGTGGAAACTTGCCGAGGGTTTGCGGTTGAAGTGACAGACAGGTTCAGATGTATCAGGCAGGACATTTTCAGACCTTATCTGCATGTCTGAGAACCTGTTCGATGTTCACCGTGCTAAATTTATCAGAATGACTGGAAGAGCTTGGTGTGTTCGGGGTTTTAACACACACGGCTGTTCAAAGCTATCAAACATGTGTATGTGTGTGTGTGTGTATGTATATATATGTGTGTGTGTGTGTGTGTATGTGTGTGTGTGTGTGTGTGTGTGTGTGTGTGTGTGTGTGTGGGTGGTGTGTTGGTTAAAGATCTGAGCTGAAAGGCGAAAAGTGGTGAGCTTGAACGCCACAAAAGCTGTCACCTCTCTGCACTCCAGCAAGACTTCAGGAGACTGTGTGCACTGAGATGCTTCAGATTCAAGTATACGACTAGAATTAAATCACATTGGTCCAAAATCCCGTTCAGATATCTTCTAATCAACTAATGATTTCAATCATCTTCTAAAGGACCAGAGCATTATATATTATTAATTGTCTGCGAGTGTGTGATTAAGTTACCAATATTACACTTCCAAATATATAATGGGGTTCACATTAGCTATGTTTCCATCCAAAGATTCGAATTTAAATTATGCGCAAAACTGGAATATCACATAAAACATATGCGAATAAAGCACCGTTTCCATCCAACGAGTCAAAGAGAACAAAATCGTCACTTCCTGGTAAACTGTGGCACTAAATATCACTAAGAATATAGGAGAAGCCATTGAATATAATAATTTTCATATATGATATAAATTACTTGCGCCTCAGAGAGAGCAGACGTAACACAATAAATGCTGTCACTGCATTCTGAGGATGCCAGCTGTTTGGGAACACAGTCGTGTAAGACAATTATACAGAAATACTTTGATGACAGACTTTGCTCAGGCTTTTCAGAGTGACTACAACAACTTATAGATGCTGTGAACGAGATCGGTCAGCTGGTTAGTCAAGTTATCCCGTCTCATAGCGCAAAGTCACATGACTTTTTTGATGCGCATGGAGGAATTTATTCGGTAAATGTGTTTCCATCGAAGTTTATGCGCATTTTTTCTTATCGGATAAAAAGTTTATCCTACTCAGTTGTGCGCATAATTTTTTTATGCGCATTTTCAGAATTTATGCGCATCTTGGCATTTCCATCCAGCGAATTTTTTATGCGATAGTCCAAAATGCGCATTAAAATAGGTGGATGGAAACATAGCTAAAATCTTTATGTGTTGTTAGGAATGTGAAACAAAAAACGTTATCATGTAAAAAAACATTTCAGCGCATATTTCTAGGTGACTAGTCAAATGTAAGTTAAAGAACGACATTGATAATGTGACTTTTTGTAGATGGTCAGATTACAAACAGGTCAATTACAATGTCATTATACAAAAAAGAAACATATCAAAATACCAAAAATGTAAATTTTTTAAATGTAAAAATCCTTTATTGTGATATTATGTTTTAGTAATTAATTGCTCATTATTATTTCTAATTAATAAAGCTAATGTATTAATTGCTAAAAAATGTTTTTTAATTTATAAAAAATATTATATTCATTAAAATGTATTAAATTCTAAAAAAGCATGAAAAAAAAATGGTCAGATATTTGGAACCCACTATATTGTCCATGATATCAACCTGTCAAAATACATACACATTCACATTGTATTTACACACAGTAGACTGTACCAAAAAAAAAAAAAAAAAAAAAAAAACAATTTTATTTTACTGTAGTTACAGATGGTTGAACTGCAGTTTTGTTCATTGCGAACTGTGTTCAGAACAGATATTATTGGCACGTTTGATGTTACTGCCGTTACCTGTTTTGCATCTTTTGGTGATTCAGGTGCTGAAAGAGCACAGATGGAGCGGGCAAATAAATGCTATTCATTCTTAGTGAACTGCTTAAAAAGCATTTAGCAAACCAGGGCCATTCATGACAGGGCAGTGATCTTCAGCAGAGTTTAAGGCGTACCTTGCAGCCCTCGCAGGCGTGAACGCCGTAATGGAAGCCAGAGGCCTTGTCTCCACACACACGACACTCGATGTTTAACACTGAGCCGGACGGATCTTCATGAGCTTTGGAAAATGACAGGCTGTTCTCCACAAACTGTGGAGGAGACTCGGGTTCAAGTTTGATTGAATCTGGAAACAGATCAAAGGGAGCATGTTCAGATTAAGAGTTCAAGCAAAATACAGTACAGTGTTGGCCAAAATGATTAGAACACTAGTATTTTCAGCAGCTAAAAATGGCTTCAAGTTAGTTATTTCTATCTTTTGCTGTAGTGTGTCAGTAGGAAATATCAGTTTACATTTCCAAACATTCATTTAGCCATTAATTGTAATAATCCAGTGAGATTTTTGAGATCTGATCTGATCATCATCCAGACCATCATTCATTAGACAGCTACTTGTTTGTAGAGCCTACTATGTTACAGTTGAAGGAATATTCACCCAAAAGTGAAAGTGTGAGTAAATGATGAGAGAATGATCATTTTTAGGTGAATATCCCCTCTGGTAACCTCACACAGGTGGAGGTGAAGCGTACTCTGTGCTTGCTGTGCTCTGTAGCTGCTCTCCTCGGCCGTGTAGCTGCTCTCCTGAGCTCTGTAGATGCTGTAGTTCTCCTGCGCTCTGTAGCTGTACATGTGCGTCAGATCCATCATGTGCGGCGCCTCGCTCTGCGGCGGACTCGGCTCGTACTCGACGCCGGAGATGGTGGTGTAGTCCAGCGTGGAGAAGGGCTTCATGTCCATCGAGTGCGAGCTGTCGTCCAGTTCGTCCAGTTCCAGAGCGCTCAGGCCGAATCCCACGGGCCAGGCAAACGTCTGCGTGTCCACCATATCTGCCAAACACAGACCAACTGCAGAATGAGGCCAAAGGCAGCCCTGCCTTCCAGTGAGAACATCAACAACACTGGATTTCTCCTGCGCTACAGTGTGTCATTGCTTTTTGGTTCAAATCTCTGCAGACATTTGCCACTGTAATGACAGTTTTGGCCAAAATAGCACACTGGTACACTGAAAAAATGGTAACCTAAAAACTGTTAAAAATATTATTTAATATCATGGAATTAACCTAAATGCATTATTTACACCAACAAAACCTTTAATCGGTTAAAGCAAGTAGAAATAGCACTTTAAGCTTACAATGCAGGTTACCATTTACTACAGTTATTATTAAAAGTGTGATACCTTGGTCTCGATTATGTCTTATAAAAGAAAAAAAAAATCACAAAACGTTTATTCTTTTAATGTGTTCTTATTGCAGTGTAATTACACAAATATAACTATGTAATATTAATTAACTATGTAGTTACTTTGAGTTTTAGGTTACGTTTTGGTTTCACCTTGCTTGTAATTATGCATTTTAATTTAATTTATGCATTTTGATTTAATTTAACATTATTAATATAGTAAATACATGCAAGATATGTAACAAGGACACATTAAAACAAAGTGTTACAAGTTGTCTTTATAAATATTTAAATGTAATTAATGTATTATGTTTTTACAGAGCAATCATTTACAGTTATGGGCAGTCATGAAAATCAAATCTTGTTACTGTCAAATTAAAATGCAAACATATATTTTAGTGTGCTAAGTATGCTTGATTTAATATGTTTAGTGATATATTTGCGCTGTGTGTTTTGTTTTAGATTGTTATGATGCTATGTTTTTATGCTTTATCTGTCTCAGTGGTGCAGCTGGACAATGTTCAAGGTCAAATAAAATCTGCTAATGACCATAAGTCAAGCAACTAAGCTCTGTAAGTGAAATTATTATGATTACTTTACCATAGTAAATTCTCATAATTAATAAAGTTACACTAAAAGAAAAAAAAATATTCAAGTATTATTAAGTTTTAAGTTAAAAATATTATTTAACATCATTGAACCAACCTATATACATCAATGTATACCAACAAAACTCATTTTTATGGGTTAGATCAGGTAGAAATAGCTCTTCAAGGTAGGTTACTGCTTTCACTGTAGAGTTACTCCTGTAAAATCACAATAAATTAATTACATTTAAATAATGAAAATGGTATCTTTATTTTCTAACTGTCCTGAGCTCTTCACACAACAGCTGGTGCGTGACACCATGGACCATTGACACTCCTAATTGAGATTGTAGATAAATGCATTTATCTACAATCATTTCTTGCATTTAGTGTAAAGCAAGAAGAAGAAGACGCGTCACGCGCCGGCTGTTGTGAACGCGCTCAGGACAGTTAGACATGGCTGTGGATCAGAAGTAAAAAATGATATAAATACTGTTCAGTTTCTTGCACAGACTGATCATTTTGTGTCTTTAGACCTCAATATATCGTCACGAGCCGCAGGGTTTAATTTGGTTTTGTCTGTGTATGTTTTTTTACTCTCAAAGCCGTGGGTCCCATTGACTGCCATTATATGACTGACAGACTGCAACAGTTTGAGTTAAAAATCTTTGTTTGTGTTCTACTGAAGAAACGGTCACCTACATCTCGGATGCCCTGGGGGTAAGCAGATAAACATCACATTTTCATTTTTGGGTTAACTATACCTTTAAGCATAAACACAAGCAACTAACACTAAAGCAAATCTTAACCCTAAAGCCATAGTAAGTACATGTTTTTTTTGTTTTTTTTTCCAGGAACAGCAAATAAAATGAACAATTACGGCTAATTCTGGCACATTTATTTTACAGTGTGATGGTCATTATTGTGAATAAAAAATGCACACTTTAATAAGATATGAACATATGTGAAACCTCTGAATGCCACATGAGAAAACATTCAAAGAGAATGTAAAGAAATCAAATCAGGCCAAAGGCCTCCGACAGCACGAGACGCTACAGTTTATAAAGTGTCAAAACCGTGAAGATGAGCTTGAGTCTCGTGCTGAGACTTCAAGACGCTCAAGGTGTGAACATACCACCAAATTTAGACTGTACAGACAGTGTTTGTTTGAAAAAAGTAACCGCAGGAAAAAAAAAACAAAAAAAAAAACTGCTAGTTGGCTACTATCAGCATTTAAGTCCATCAGTCTGACCGCTTTAAAAACAATCATCTTCAGTTCAGCACAGAAACACACACCTCAGCTTGCTGTTTTCTCTGAAATACTTTAAAAGCATCACTGCTCAACTGTGGTGATGACTAAAAATGAAGCTGCTTGGTGAAAAATGTGCCTTTTTGTTGAGGTTGATGCCCACTCAAAGGTGTTTTCTGTTCTTCCTTTAGCAGAAATAATGAATTCTGCCTCTAAAAATGCAAATATTTATAAAAATATGCCATATTACTATGTGCTCACATGATATGATGCAAGAATATGAATCATCTTAGACTGTATACAGCAGTAGTGACGTATTGTGGTGTCACACCTCTGTTTTGGTGGTCTTTACTTCATTTTACTGTGTTTAACAGCACAGATTTTCGTTTATTTAACTCTTCGCAGGTAAACTGAGAGATGGGCACTGAAGCGAACGCATACTCCTGTCCTCGATCGCAGGGCCTATCCCTTGTAGGGCGTTGTATTGCAATGTTTGTACAGTCACCTGCTAGAAAAGTCGATGGTTTAGATCGTGCTTTGAAATGGAGGGACTAATTTCACTATGTCACGTAAAATGTGGTTATGAAACCTCAAAAATCTGAATGTTTTTACCTATTGATTTTTAAGATGCAGGCTCTTTTGTAAATGCTTCAGAAAGAGGCAGACGAGCTATATATAGAATAGAAATTCAGAGTGCAGTTGCCACAGAAAAAAGATTGTAGTTGATAATAAACCGAAATCTAACACGGTTAACCCATCAATGACAAACTGCGTCGGCCTCCTCTAACAACCCTGTGCAAAATTTTACATAAGCAAGGTCTCTGGTTGTGTAAAACCACACAGAGGAAATTTTGCGAACCGCTCGATTCTCCAATATTTCTTCCTCCAGAACAAGGCATAAACGAGTAAGTGCCCTTTTCAGGGATAAAACCTGTAATTTACATAGATTAAACAGTTCTGGTCTTGTCCGGATGACACAAAGGGGTTTAAATGTAAAGTTTTCCCACCCAAAAACCTTTCATCGCCAGACTGGAACAGCAGCTTTCAATACACGCTAAACACGAGAGACGTTGAAGGAGAAAATATTCAGTCGTGACTAGCGAAGTATTCGGCAAAATACCTGGAATGTTTCCCAATGATTTCCATAAATACCATCAGGTCTGACACATCCTTATTCCCGCGATCCCCCCACTCCCAATTGTCTTTTGTCAGTAGGGTCAAGAGCTTTTCTTGATTCAGTGAGCTGTACGAATGTCTATTCTTAGTAAAAGGCAAAGTTTCCGTTCATAACATGCCTGTTTTGAAATGTGGTAAACATCATTTGCTCCAGTTGGCAAAAGATATCGTAGCACTGTCAGAAATTTAGTTTAGTGACACAAACTCTCCTTCACTACTCCTTTGACTCAAGTGGTTGAAAACCTAGAGATGTTTTGGTTGAAACCACAAGCCCATTGAAATATAAGGTCAAACTTGTATTTTTGACACCGCAGAGTTTCTGCAGCGTTGCGAATATATCACCAGCCAGCACTTGCAGATTCTTCATTACATGACTCTGAGAAACACTGGGGGACAATGGGGCGCTCAAGTCATCGTACGTTTATTGGACCAAACTGTTTGCACCGATATGACGTGTGAGTGGAGCATAACAATACATGACAAATTGTCAAGTTAATGCCCTGTATCTTAACAAAAGACAACAAACACCACGTGAACCAGCCCCTAATGGACAGATTTCAGTGCTGCGTCCTTCAACCAAGTCTGATCTTGCAGTGAATGTGGAAGTTGAGACTAAACTCAAAACTAAACATTGACTTTAAGAGCTACAGGCACGGATTCAGAAACACGGCCTTGCCCTCCCTAAATCTGTAGCTCACTGCTTCTAATAATAAAACAACTAGATTTGGTCACTTTAAGGTCCAAATCAATAATCCAAACCATTAATAAACTCCTAATTTGCTGCTTATTAATAGTTAGTAATGTAGTTGTTAAGTTTAGGTATTGGATAATATGGTCATGCAGAATATGTGCTTTATAAGCACTAATAAACAGCCAATCTGTTAATAACTGGCATGCTAATAAGCAACTAGTTAATAGTGAGAATTGGTCTCTATACTAAAGTGTTACCCTAGATTTTTACTAGCCCTGTCAATGGATTCAGAATTGTACTGAAATTTAGATATTTGTTGAAAAAAGGTTGATTTTTCACCCGTTTGTTCTCTGTCAGACTCTGATCCCACAGTAACTGCACATCTCTGGAGCACAAAGGCTAAGTTTAATTAAAAATGACACTGTCATTCTTTTCCAGTGACTGAAGTGATTAAACAGTGAGCTAGTGTTATACTGAGGTGTTGCAGTGCTCGGACAGAGGAGCGATTGTACAGACTTCACTGCTGATGTGAGTAAATCAAGCAAAGCAGTCCGTTATGTGAAATCCTTTCCACAGGGACACTATTGCAACAGGGCCGTAATGTTTTTCACTGATATTTCCTAAGAACATCAAATAAATGCCAAGTCGAAAAAGAATGAGGCCACAACATTTTCACATGAGTCTGACAGAGTCCAGCAAGAAAGATCCCCCCAAAAATAATGATTCCTTAAAGTTTAAACATTCAAGCGATCAGAGATCGCCCTCCAAGAAAATCCAGGAAAATATGAAAGTTCACCTCCTAAAGTTTCGTCTTGCGTTTGATTTTTAAATTGCTTTACCTGGCGCTGCACTGAAAAAAGGCAGTCAACGTTAAAAGCACGTACAAGAAGAACCTGCTCGTCCGCATTCAGGTTCAGGCTCAGACTGACGAGGGACTCTACCGCAGACACAACGACTTCTGTTTCCTTGAAAGATTCCTAATGCTGATTCTACAAATGATAACACTTCTCAAATCTGAGAAAACGGCACGACTCTTATTTTCTCAGGTTCTTGTAATACGCATCTCTCTAAACTGTTTTGTGTTTTGATAATATGGGACAAAATGACTTTTGATAAAAACATGTGACCTTCAGCTATTTCATCAGTAACACTTTACAATGAGTTTCCATTAGTTAATGTATTAACTAACAATGACCAACACATTTATTACAGTACGTATTCATCTTTGTTAATGTTAGTTACAGTCTTTCATTGTTAGTTCATGTTAGTTCACAGTGCATTAACTAATGTTAACAAACACAACTTTTGATTTTAATAATGCATCAGTAAAGGTTGAAACTGACATGAACAAAGATTAATAAATGCTATAGAAGTATCATTTACTCTTAGTTCATGTTAACTAAGCTAATGAACCTTATTGTAAAGTGTTATAGTTATTTTTTATACACTATTTTCCCCCCTACTACACAATTCATAAAATGCTCAAAGCTCCAGAAAGAACAAAAACACCATAATAGAAGTGTGCACTACACTGTAAAAAAGATTGTTTTGAAGTTAATATAAAATAAAGATTACTGGACTACATTTGACAAGAAATCTCTAATTCAGTCTTTCTAGTTCTCATTTAATTGAGTGTGTTACTGTTTCTGTGCAATGATTTGTGACATTTACTAGCGATTTCTGAGTACAAATTGTTTCTAGATGTCTTATTTGTCAGTGTGTTGTCTTGTGAAGCCATCAGCAACGGCTCTCTTTGTCACTCTGCATATTTATCATGCCTGGCACATTGTGTCAACAGGACAATTCTGAATGTTCAACTTGGTTGCAATGAAAATATTCTCCTAAAAATTTCTCTCTTTTGCTGAACAAAACATCAGAAGATGTGTTTGAGAGAGAGCGGATCAAGTCAGTTTTGGCTGCTGAAGTTCATCAAGTGCCATCACCTGATGCAACTCTTTCCTCAGAAGAAGGATGGGGGAGTTTGTCGGGGGCGGCTCGCTCCTCGGGGAGGGGAGTACCCAGCCTGACCTCAAAGCTTTGTCAGGGAGGGCAGAAGATACAGAAACATATGACTTCCTGACCTCAGCGCTCAGCTACAGCTGCCTCCATGCTGAAGCCTGACCCCTGTCCTCTCACTATGAGTCTCTACCAGACAATAAAGTCGTCTGGCCGCCTACTCGGCTGGTACTGATTTTGCACAGCATGCATGTGCCGCTTTGATGCAGCTGTCGCGTCATATCTGACCACATTTTAGGTAGGCTGGCACAAATCCCTCAACCATGGCACGAGTGGACCCTGATTTATTTTTCTGATGTGTTCAAAAATGAGCTCACTAGGGGGTTTTCACAGTGCTTTTGGGCATAAGAAAGGAAAGCAGTTAATTACAAATGATCAGTATTTAAGATATATACCACCCAGACTTTTTTTTTTTTTTTTTGAAACCTAAACTATTATGAATGAATGATGACCAATAAAATTAAATTCTTCTGAAAACATAAAGTGATAGTTCACCCAAAAATGAAAATTCTTAAAATGACTAAACTTCTGTGTAACATAAGAGAAGATATTACTGTCAGGATTGTCTTGTGTGTCTTGTGTTTCCCTTCCTCTTGTTTGCCCATATTTGGTTTGTTTCCGGTTCCTGTCATTTGTTTCATTATTAGTTAATTATGAGTTGTGTGTGTTTAATTAACTAGTTATGTTGTGTATTTATAGTGTGTCCTGCCCTGTGTTTCCTGTCGAGTATTGAACGTCATTCATGTCTGCTGCGTCCGTGTTCCCTGCAAGTTATTTGTACTCTTCTGTTTGGTTTTATTAAAGTCGGCATGAAATCAAAATTTAATATTCTTATTTTTTGATGGAATACTGTAGTGTTTATTATAAATCATTTATCCGTGCACTTCGTTATTTTTTTTTTAAATTCATGTGCCCTCGTAATCTTTAATCAAAAATGTTAACCTCCCCTCCCCCTCAAAACGACTCCTCTAGTCTTCTGGTCACGAGTGATGGTGCAGGGGCGGAGCTAGTGACGTCAGGGGTAAACGCTGGGATAAATGACAGGGGAAGAGCTGAAGCTGATGCTTCACTTTATAGCACTGACACCAGTCATAAGGGAGTACGTTACCCTTAAACACTGAAAAGATATTAGGATATTACGAGAACATTACTCTTAGGACATTGCAAACTAATTTGTTTCACGAATATGAGTGAACCTGATGGAGGACACGCTCAGTCATTCAGGCAATCTCTCTCTCTCTCTCTCTCTCTCTCTCTCTCTCTCTCTCTCTCTTCATGTTTGGGTGTCGGCGGTGAATCCAGTGGCAAGAAATCCCCCACCACTAACTGCAAACTGCCATTTCAGATCTGCCTCCATTTTGTTAGTAATGCCCCAACTTCAAACGATCCAATCAATTCCCGAAGGATGAAATAAAGTCCCGCCCTCTCATTTCAGATGGCGTTTCACTCGGATATACGTCACAGCAGAGAAAAAAAGACAGTCGCAACTTCCGTTTCATGCCGACTTTAAAGACTCTTGTTTTGGATTATTCCCTTGTCTCCCCGTTCCTGGCTTCCGTCTCCCAGTGTGAATCGTGACAGAATACTCGACCCACAAAAAAAGTAAGAGGTGCTCCCTTTCCCTGTGTTTTGTTTTTCGGTTTAGAAAAGTTTTTGTTTGTTCGTTTTGCCGTGATGGCAAGCCCGCCACCGCAAACCCAAGGCCGCCACCATCTGTGGCTGGTACCCGCCAGCTGGACGGATTTCAGCCTGGTTCGGCTGCCAAGCCCGCTGCCTTTCGCGGCTCGTTCAAGGCCGCCGCCCCGCGGCAAAGTCACGCACGCCGGCCGCTGCTTCCTCGGCGCTCCTGGACATGGTGCTGCCCCCGCGGTTCTCAGATCCAATCCTCTCTCCAATGCCCGTTCCTCGAACGCACCTGCCAGAGTGCCCTCCAGTGCCTGTCCCATATCAAGTCATGTCCCCTGTAGTCTTCTCCAGTCCTCCAGAATAGAGCCCTGCACGGGACTGTTTTCTTAAACCCGCACCCGCCTGCTCCTGCAGAATTTCTGACCAGGGCCGCCCGCTCCCGCAACCTGCGTGTTCCACTCCCGCCCACGCCCGCAATGTTTGTGTCCACTCCCGCCCACTCCCGCGGACTTTCTCTCAGAGCTTGTGAAAAATGTACACAAATACTCAGACTAAAATTCATTCAAGTTAACATCCAGAATAACAGGCTTTAAACATGATTGCATTTAAATAAGTTGAAGTAATGCTAAAACAAAGCACCACACGTGACAAAAACATTGGGCTTTTTTTATTATTAGCGTTAAATAATAATCGTTAAAACAAAGCCACAACTAGCTGGCACCTCAGTTTTTAAATGTACTGCATGATACACACGCGCCAAACGATTAACTAAACAAACAGTTTAACTGTTAACAAACAGTTTAAGTAAATAAGCCAAAGCGCGATATGAAATAAATTTAACTCCAGTTCCCGAGTCGAGCCCAGGAGAGGCTCCAGTTCCCGAGTCGAGCCCAGGAGAAGCTCCTGTTCCCCAGTTCAGCCCAGAGAGGGCTCCTGATCCCCAGTTCAGCCCAGAGAGGGCTCCTGATCCCCAGTTCAGCCCAGGAAAGGCTCCAGATCCCCAGTTCAGCCCAGAGAGTGCCTCCTGACCTTCAGTTAAGCCCCGTAAGCACCTCCAAGTATTTTATTTTAACCTCTCCCTTACACGCCATGACCTCCTGAACTCCCTGACCCGCCATGGCCTCCTGAACTCCCTGACACGCCATGGCCTCCTGAACTCCCTGACACGCCATGGTCTCCTGAACTACCTGACACACCATGGCCTCCTGAACTACCTGACACGCCATGGCCTCCTGAACTACCTGACACGCCATGGTCTCCTGAACTACTTGACACACCATGGTCTCCTGAACTACCTGACCTGCCATGGCCTCCTGAACTCCCTGACACGCCATGGTCTCCTGAACTACTTGACACACCATGGTCTCCTGAACTACCTGACCTGCCATGGCCTCCTGAACTCCCTGACACGCCATGGTCTCCTGAACTACTTGACACACCATGGTCTCCTGAACTACCTGACCTGCCATGGCCTCCTGAACTCCCTGACACGCCATGGTCTCCTGAACTACTTGACACACCATGGTCTCCTGAACTACCTGACCTGCCATGGCCTCCTGAACTCCCTGACATGCCATGGCCTCCTGAACTACCTGACACACCATGGTCTCCTGAACTACCTGACCTGCCATGGCCTCCTGAACTCCCTGACCCGCCATAGCCTCCTGAACTCCCTGACACGCCATGGGCGCGACCCTGGAGGCCGTCTGCCTTGTCTTTGTGTTCCTGTTCCTGGAGGCCTCCAGAGCGCCCATGTAATGTCAGGATTGTCTTGTGTGTCTTGTGTTTCCCTTCCTCTTGTTTGCCCATATTTGGTTTGTTTCCGGTTCCTGTCGTTTGGTTCATTATTAGTTAATTATGTTCCAGTTGTGTGTGTTTATTTATCTAGTTATGTCGTGTATTTATAGTGTGTCCTGCCCTGTGTTTCCTGTCTAGTATTGAACGTCATTCATGTCTGTCGTGTCCGTGTTCCCTGCAAGTTATTTGTACTCTTCTGTTTGGTTTATTAAAGACTCTTGTTTTGGATTATTCCCTCGTCTCCCCGTTCCTGGCTTCTGTCTCCCAGTGTGAATCGTGACAATTACGGTGAAATATCAGTGTTTTTTCTTCATTCAATGGACACCAATAGTAACTAAAATGGTTTGATACACTATTTAAAAAAAAAAAAAAAAAAACACAGCAAAGCTCAAAATTCAAGTAAAACACTTGTAAAAACATAATCACATCAACACAGTACATTGTCACTGTGTGCCCTATTTTTTTTTTTTACTTTTTTTACCACTATATCAACATTCTTCTAAATATCTCTCTTTTGTGTTCAGCTGATTTGAAGTATCATGAGGATGAATAAGTGATGACTGATTTTTTCTTTTTTTAGGGTGAACTGTCCCTTTAAAGCAATGCATCAGCATTCCCTAACTCTCTTTACTGACTTATTTTTATTTACAAGACGGACTGCTACGAAACACTGGTCTGTAATTTAATTATGAAATCTTTTCGCTATCTCAACACTTTGGCTGATAGCCGTCCATTTGACAAGTTTCAATTCACAGGTATAAAAGGAATATAAACACTGTACCTAAAACAAGACATAAAAAAAAAAACGCATCCAACAACAGCATGCAGAAACTATAGCTCACCCTCCGGACCCGAGAGATCTTCCTGAGGTGAGATCCTGGACGATTCGGGTCGATAAAGCACACTGAACTTTTGACTCAAGCAAATGGGCAGGCGAGTGGCTATTTCTGTGGTTATATTAAAATGAACAGGAACCGAAGAATGTTTTTTGGCTGGTTTTGACACTTCACGGCTTCAGCAAAAGTGCAGACAGCTAAGTATCATGTGGTCCTGCTATGAGGTGTAAGGCTAGCCAGATGACTTCCTGTTGCTTCATTCTCACTAAAACTCTGCTGGTTCCACTTCTCTTCACAGAAGAGCATCGGAGACGAGCACAGCTTCTAATAAACGGACACACAGAGGCAAAAGTAAAATTAGGCTGTTCACGTGTCATCTGAAACTTTCAGCTGTCTTAAGAAAGAGATACGACAAGATAGCTGATAAGTGTGGACTGATTAAAGTAATTCATTAATGTTTACTGTCCTTGACATGAGTGAGTTTTTAGACGAGACATACGGATGAAAGCACTTGTTTTGTTTTGTTCATGCATCTGTCAATTTTGAGATTTTGGGCTTTCTGGCTTTTCATAAAGTATTTTTTTCAGACTAGTGGAAAGAATACACTTTTAAGTGTTCTTTTATAGCACTCTATCTATTTGTGTCTGTAGATTTCAATTACAATACATATCTTTAAAGGCCATTTTCCAAAATCAAAAATCTCCACTTCAGCTGCACTTACACTAAATTTTACAGTTTCATTCCTATCTATATTCTGAAGGGGTTTAAAGAAGGGTTTGTTCATATACAACTTGATTTTATACAATATTATTTTATTCCTAAATAAAGTTGGTGAAAATGTATTTGTTTCTGTCTGTTGACAGTATATTCTGATTTATGGAGTGACAAAAGAGAAACGTAAACAAAATGGAACCACAGTTTTGAACCTGGCTTCATCCAGTGTTCAGATTGTTGTTCTTGAATCACACATTTAATTAGATAACACCTCATTTGCATACTTAAGCATAACATATCAATCATGTTTTTAATTCTTAATGTAATCAATCAACTGAGGTTAATGTTGTATCTATTATATCTAATAGTTTTTATTTTTAAACACAAGATCCAACTTGACCTACAACCCATTTCAGTGGATTCAAACTATGATTCATCTGGAGATTCATCTCGAAATGGGACATTTGAGTAAGGGACAAACAATCTGTTCTGATGCTAAAGCCAAACGTTCACAAGGGACTTAAGCAAAACCGAGGCTGAATTGTGAAGCTTCTGAAGGATTTCGACTTGCACAACATCTAAGGACATGAACTTTCTCCCAATTACTTTTAATAGGAATGAGTTAACGGTGGATGGCTCTCTTGAGGGTTCTGTGGAGCTTCCTAAACGGATAAGGAAGGAACATGCTCTCTGTCAAGGTCTTCTCAATGCGTACAGATCCCGTGAAATGAGAGGAAGGGTCTTCCCTGTTCCTCGATGTGGACAGGAAAGGGGGGAGAGGTTTAGTTTTGGTCACATCATGACTAAAAACATGCAGTGACGGTGCTACTGTGAAAGAGCTTTGGGAAGCGACCCGGAGCTCGTTCCCAAAAACCTCTCGAGCTGAATGTTTAGTGTCTTGCTGACATCGAACCTTCAGCATGAATTACAGTCTCTGATACGACCAAATCGCAGGGGCTTCTGGACTTCACCCTAAGAGCTCCGTTTCATATCATACGCTTGTTTATGGACATTGTAACATAGTTGTAATTAAACGCCATAAAAGCAGGAGATAAGAATGTATACTCACATTCATGACACACGAGCAGAACGGATTTCTGTGTGAAGCGTTGACAAAACCACAAAACCAAAATTCACTTCAGTCCAAAAATGCAAAGTACACACGATTCACACAGCAGTTCATTCCACTTTCATTTGATTGATGCGGTTGTAGTTTTGCAGGCAATTTATAAAAATATGTCTCTGTCGTTTTAAGTAGTTTAAGCTAAGGAAGGGAAAGCATAAAAATAATGTACAAATGTGTTAATGTGACTTGTTAATGACAATGTTCTGAATTTCATCTCAAATCTAAAATCCCCTCTTTAACATGTTAACAAAATGGAACCACAATTTTGAACCTGGCTTCATCCAAAATTCTGATTTTTGTTCTAGAATCACGCATTTAATTAGGTAACACCTCATTTGCACACTTAAACATAACATTTCAATCAAACTTTAAACAAATTACAATGTTTGCAATTCTTAATGTAGCCTAATCAATCAACTGCGTTTACAATGTTGTATCTATTATATCTATTATATCTAGTTTTTACTTTTATACACAAGATCCAACATGAACTGCAACCCATTTCAGTGGATCTATAAAAATATGTTTAAGCTAAGGAAGGAAAAACATAAACAAATGATAGACTTGATGTACAAATGTGACTTATTAATGACAATGTTCTGAATTTCATCTCATTTTCATGTCATACCTCTGAAATATGAGTATTCAAATCTTGTTTGCAACACACACATTTTCTAGGTTGGATTAAAAATATGATGCTTAAATGATAAAAAACAGGTAACACTTTATTTTGATGCTCCACAACAGACATTCAACTGACTATAAGCAACTTTGCAAGAACCAACCCTAACCCTACAAGTAGTGCTAAAGTTACTTATAGTTAGTAGAATGTCTAAAATGGACTATCAAAATAATTGTAACCAAAAAGCATTGATAAATTAGCCCCATAGTTCCCCAGATTTCAACATATATCAGTAAAGTGACACTTCTCTTCACAAACCAACACTGGAGCTCAAGCACGTGCACACACACACACACACACACACACACGCACGCACGCACATGCACACGGACACACATGCACACACACACACGCACACACACACACACACACGCACACGCATACACGCACACGGACACACATGCACACACACACACGCACACACACACACACACACACACACACACGCACGCACATGCACACGGACACACATGCACACACACACACGCACACACACACACACACACACACACACACACACACGCACACGCACACGCACACGGACACACATGCACACACACACACGCACACACACACACACACGCACATGCATACACGCACACGCACACGGACACACATGCACACACACACACATACACACACACACACACACACTAGTTTTGCTATCCTTGTGGGGGCATTCATAGGCGTAATGGTTTTTCTACTGTACAGACCGTATATTCTATTGCCCTACACCAACCCTACACCTAAACTTAGCCCTCACAGGAGACTTTCTGCATTTTTAGATTTTCAAAAAACTTCATTCTGTGTGATTTATAAGCTTCTTTACCCGTGGAGACCTCAATTTAGGACCCCACCATGACACGAGTCCCCATGAGTCTGTGTGTATTCAGGTTTAAGTCCCCACCTGAATAGAAAAACAGGTACACACACACACACACACACACACGCACTCTCTCACACACACACACACACACACACACACGCACACACACCGTATACAGCCCATGGATGTATATGCCTCCTCCACGCATGCAATGGTGCCATAACTGGTTCTTGGAACTCAAGTTCCAGCCCACTGAAACGCAAAGCGAAGGAGGCGTCTTTGGATAAGGTGTGGCTTATGGCCTCTAATGAAGTCAATGCTTCTGTATAATCCTGCAATCTGTGTACGAACACGTGCAAGATAACGCACTAAAGCATATCTGGGCCATTTCAAAAGAGACGCAATCCATCATCTTTACGCTGAAACCAAACAGCCACTCCTGTAAATGTACATACACACACACACCCACAAACATGCAGACAAACACAAAACACGCACACACAACGTACTGAGCTTAGACTGAAAAAGCTGTACCGTAAGGACGGTTCTTACTGAGTGTTCAGGTCTCAGTATTTTTAAGTGCACCAAAACTAAATGAGCAAAGTACAAGAATCTGTCAGCAGCAAGTGCAGCACAAAGTGACAAGCAGTTTTACATTAAAAATCAGTGTAAAGAGGGTTTCTGCTGCGATTTCCACACCTTACGTTTATGACAACAGGGTAAAGTCCACCACGGTGCACTTCAGTTATATAACAGGTCAGACTGTCTCATCTCAAACGGCTAGATTTGTTTCACTCTATACTGTACGTTCCCTGGGCTTTTACACATGCTAACGACTGAAACCACATTGAAAATACAGGATTCCTAATCTAACTCAACCAAAGAAAAAAATAAAATGTAAAAACATAAAACAAAACAATATTTTGATTTCTAGGTGACCAATCAAATGTTCTTGCTTCCACTGAAGCACAAGATGTTGTTTTTAAACCATGCTGGCGAACATGAATTCATGTTTATATCTGCAATGGAAAATTCATGTTAAAATAGAAAACACAAACATGTTCACTAGTCTCAGACTTTTGGACTCCACTGTACATGTAAACTTACAAAGACAAACACACACATAAACAACATACTGTACATGACCGTACACATCACAATAAAACACACAACAATTACGGGCAGAATTCTGAGTCCAATTGAAAAATGTTCAATTTCGATTTTCAGTTTCTGTTTTTTTTTTTTGTTTGTTTTTTTCTTCTTGCCCTCCCACTTTTACGGTTACTTACTATGCAAAAGCGCAGTCTGAGCCAAATGACAAAGCAGACCTCAGATTTACTGGTAAAGCAGAATTAGATATTTACTGACCTCTCTTTCATATTAATTTCGCAATTTGTGTAACGTGTCACAAATGTCATAAGGTTCTTTGATTTCCCTAAATAACAGCAGGCCAGACATTGTGTGTTAGTAGCTATTTGTGACTGTCACAAGAATCTGACTTTAGTTCTTGAATTAAAGAGTGCTTATGTTGGCAATTTTTCATTTATTTATTTATTTATTTTTTAATGGATATGCCACTGTAGTTCATGTATTAGAACATGATGAAACTTCTGCTAATAGATGGCAGCTGTCATTATGTTGTAGAGTGATAACACACTGTCATACTCTATGATGTACATTTTGGTAGATAATATTTTAGTTAAAATTCATATTGTGCAATATCAACAGTCAAATCAATAAACAAACCAACAAAAAAAATCCAGTTTTACGTTTAAAATAATAACCAGATGTCAAAAATTATTATTGTGTTTCTGTCTTTAGAATACTGAAACATTCATATAGTAATGATATCAAATTACTTCATCTGACTGAATTACTTCATGTGATCGTGATATGACACACACAGAGCTATAGTTTGAAGAGTGTGTTAGCTGGGCAGCTGGATCAGTTCTACAGCAGCTTTACAGAGAACAGTGCTTCACAAAACCCCAGCGAGCACACACCGCAATGGATAGGAAACAACACTAAGGTTTCATATTTTACATGTGGATCTCCACAATGATGCTTTAAATCCATTTCAGGCATCTAACAAGTGGCAAATATTATTAAAGTGTATTTTTGGAAATTTGACACAGAACTTTTATTCAGTCAAAACCTGCAAAGTTAAGACTCCATGAGCCAAAGTTTTCAACAAAACACAACTTTTGCAAAGTTGCAAAACCTGAATCTCAGCTTAAATACAGTTTTTGCTGTGTTTGCTGAAAAATCTAATCTCTGTAGAGGTCTCTTTAAAATAAAGAAAATGTTGAACTAAGCAGCATACAGTGGCCCCAGAAAGTATTTAGACAGATTTGTACATTTAAGAGAAACATATCTGAACATTACAACAAAATATTACATCAAGCATCATCTGTTCTTTAATTCTGAAGGAGTCGGAGCTAATTTCACTTTTCTGTGAATTAGCTGGAGTTTTGGTGTGTTTTTTTAGTGGCTGTAAAATCAGCTGTATTTTTGGGGTGTTTTATTGGCTGTTTCTCCTAAATTCACACAGGTGTCCTACCAGAGGAACCACAGATGCAGAGGAACACATCAACTATATGTTCCACTAAGAAGAAATAAAAGAAACACTTATCGTTTTATTAATTTAAATCTATCAAACCTTTTACTTTTTTTTTTATTTTTTTTTTAAATATGTCGAAAGCAATGACATTTAAACAGTGTAGCAGTGAGGCCTCTATAATAATCAATATTTACTGTAAATTCTACACTATAACAGTCAAACTCTTTCCTCTGAATAAACATAGACAGAAACATCAAGTCTGGTAATGAAGATGATTTTTGGTGTAATCTAAAATATAACGTGTAGATTTCTCAGCAAATGTAGGTGTCTTAACTCATAAAGCGCAGCTATGCAAAACACCAAACTTTCCTAAATGCTGCTTACTATTGAAATCTACTAAAACCTATCAAACTTAACTCAACTATTAAACACACAAACTCAGCAGTTTATTCGCAGATTCTCACAATTCATCTCAAAAAGTTTACCTTATGCAATTTATTAACGTAATTTAATATCATAAGCTGTGTATTCACACTTACCCGAAGTAAATGGTGGCTTTTTAAAATTGAAACGGCTGTGCAACATATATGAAAGTTAGCAGACACAAAGTAAACGACCTGCTCTCGTCAGTATTCACCTGCTGCTCACACTAGAGGTGGTCTTGAAGTGCACTGACCTGCAGGGGGTCTCTTGAAGGTGTCGAGTGACGCTAGAGATAGTTCCTCCTGGTGTGTGCTGTTGAGTGTGAGAGTGGCAGGAGTGTTCCTGCTGTAGCTCCACAGCTTCAGCTCGGTGTGGGTTATAGATACAGGACTCAGGGTTGAGCTCTGGAAGGCGCAGAGATGCGCGAGGCACTGTACAACTAATGACCGTGTCTCAAAACATAGCCAGCTGCCTACCTAGACAGCGTTCATTTGGGGGATTATATGCGCTCTCTCTCTCTCTCTCTCTCTCTCTCTCTCTCTCCTCTCTCTCTCTCTCTCTCTCTCTCTCTCTCTCTCTCTCTCTCTCTCTCATGCAATAATATGTGCCCAATAATGTATGCATAAAGGTCTATATTTTAAATCGCTAAATATTATAGCCTATTGAACAACATAAATAGGCTGCATGCAGATTCGAGGCGTAAAATTATCCTATTTTAAAACATAATGTAGATTAAGTATTTCTACACGATTGTAAAAATCCGTTCTAAATGTGACTAACGATTTAAAATATTTTGTAAGATTGTGTAAAGTGCTACCAAAAATGGCCAAAAAAAAAAAAAAAAAAAGTTAAAAAATCTGCATAATACCCAAAATGACTCTAAATACTCAGATTCAAAATTATATTTTCAGATAATCTTTTTGAATATTTAGTCAAAACGTCAAAGTCTAAAATTCCAACGGCGTCTAGTTAGACAGCTCGGTGTGGTTTGAGACACTTCCACTCTGTTTCTCCTCCCATCAGGAACACCTTTGGAACACATGGAGCAATGCGGAAGAGCCAAAGAAATCTGTGCCAAATTAACTGCGCTACGCCAAGTTTACGTAAGCATGCACTACAGATTTTACTCCACCTGTTGTCAGCACCGGGGAGATCACGAAAAACGCTTCAAGCGCTAAAACTGGTGATTTAGGCATTTAGCCAATTATCATTTAGCATTTTATCGATACTGTGAAATTCGTACAGCTAGATGTAACATGATAATAATAAATAATACCTTATAAACGTTTCGTTTTATGTTATTGTGTTAGTGCATGATGCAGTAAGGCAAACAGGGAACCCAAATCGTATTTGTTTGTAATTGAGATTAAATCAGCTCGTGTCAAAGATTCTCTCGCTTTCCCTCTGTCGACCACAGAACCTTTCTGCTGCATTTTGAAATCCACTGTAATAGCTATAACCATAACTTACAGAACATTGTTTCACACGATCAGACGTTTGGATAATGTGTGATAAAGATGTGGAAAGAGTTTTGACGTAATGAGATGCTCTAACATCATCAATCATATGCCTGGACAAAACCATTGAGAGAAAAAAGGCGGACAGAGCTGTGTGTACATATTAGTGTCATTAGCGGGATTATAATTACGTACTGATACCGTGCATGCATCCCATTTAAAATATTATTGAAAGTTGAATTATTAGTTTTGAAGACATTTGTATTTTCTCTTTATGTTTTTTATGGGAATGTAGATTTACATCATCATCATCAGACCTGTGTAGTAGCTCTTGATTCTGGGGTCAAATGAGTGCTAATGGCTTTTAACTAAGGCAGTTTAGGTTGCACATTTCCCCCCAATCATATTTTGTATAATGGTGTTAGTTTGGCTTTCTGAATGGGATATGATGGCATAGGCTGACCATGAACCATGAACAGTTAGCAAAAACATTAGTCATCTACTGCCACCTTCTGGCAAATCATATTATGAATAGCTCAATTTTACCATCGCTCAGATGAGATTAAATATTTATTTGTCACAAAGTACATGAAAAGTACATCATGATTGTTTCCCCCCAAAGTATACTAACCTTTTGAAAATCAAATGGCTAGGGCATTGGTGTTTGCACTTACTGATTGGGTCCTCTGGTTCTAAAAATGCGAAGAAACAAACAAATACTGCAAAAAGGTTACAGATACATGCACAACAGTACGTGTGGCCACTTGATGCTTAGCTGAATGTACATATAATGGGCAGACTGCAAACAGAGCACAGAGCACGCCGGTATGTCAGTGGAATGATACGCCACATGTTTATTGACACTTGTACAGAGAAAACAGTTATCACTGGGTCATGCAAAGCAATAATACTGTGCACAAAGAAAACACAACATAAACAGTGTGACGCCGGAATAAACATATATTCAAATTAAACTCCTGAGATGTTAAACAAACAGTACAATACAATATGCAGAGATACTATAAACATGGCACTCATGAATATCTTGACAGGTTGATAAGTGCTGGATGCAAGTTATGTCGCTAAATCACCAGGCGTTCCACTGAAATCCCACCACTGCATTGAAACCGACCAGTCCAAGCATTGATTATTGTAGGAAACTTGAAGAGGAAAGTGCTTTTATAAAGAATCCGAGGTATTGTTGAACTAATGTCTCACTGGCTAATGCTTACAACACATCAACTAGTTACACGCACACACACACACAACACTACAGGGGATAAACAAGGGGAACTAGTCACAAATATTTGTCTTCGGGTAAAGAAAACACACTATCACGATACAGCTACAACATCGAGGGGCTATAGACAAATTCAGCATACTCCAGCCTCCTGTAACTGATTGCTTAAGAGCCATCCCCTCCTCATATAAATCCCAGTGTTTCAGAGCAGAGCAACTCAAAAAACGTAAACACCAACATCTCGTGAGAACAATCACTGTACATCACTCTAACCTTCTCAATTAACACTCGGATAATTACAGCAGAGTTGGGAGGAGGGGTTAAATGTACACAGCTACATGGAATTAACCTCAGACCAGGATGCATATCGGTCACTCGAGTGCCTGGCCACCTTTCGGCTGCGGGGTTTTGTCTTTAGTCAGAGAACAGGCTCGCAAAAGACTTTCGCAAGTTTCGAATGGTCTCCGCCTTAGCTTCATCCTCGTTGCTGGAGCGGAAAGTCTCGCCAAAGGCGTTGAAGGCGTTGGTCAAGGACTGGGATTTGCTGCAAAACAGTGGGAAAATGAGAAGGCAAATTTAGATTGTCTTTGAAGTTACGCCTTTGTTTGGGTAGTCGTGTAATTTCAATGAACACGAGAGTAAGGTGTTGAAGGCAGAGGAGCTCAGTCCCAATCATGGAGATGGATTCATTTCAATGGAAAAGCACAAGCAGGTTTGGTGGAGCAGAGCTGATCCCTGCAGGAAGGTAGGACTGCGTTCCAACTCACATACTGTCCATCCTATATACTATGCTACGTTAGGATTAGTGGGTCCCAAAACATACCCTGCTGAAAAAAAACAGCATATGGTGTTTAGGTATGTTTTGAAGCATGGTAGCTGGTTTGAGCTGGTTTAAGCTGGTCATGTGCTGGTCCTAAGCAACTAGCTCCTGCTCAGGACTACCTCATAACCAGCTTATAACCAGCTCAGGGCCAGCTAAGGACCTATCAACGATCAGCTCAAACCAGCTGCCATGCTTCAAAACATACCAAACAAACATATGCTGTTTTTTCAACAAGGTAGTACATTGAAAATAGCATGTCAAAGGTTTTGATATGCAAGAGAACTGATTTGCACTTCGACTGATTTGTTTCTTCGACTTAAGCCCAAAGTTAACTTCACTTTTTATCCGTAAGCGAGGGACAGTGTATAGAGCACGTGAAGCCCAAAGTATACATCACATTTATGCGTACGCGAGGGACAGCGTACAGTTTGCATGACGCAAATTTCGTCATCAGAATAGTATGCGTGTACTGTACACACCACTCGATTTTTATAATCGCGCGTACTTTGTTCGTGCAGGTCACACATGCGCATTGAATTTGTTTTGCAGTAATCAGTTGTTCCATAAGGTGGCAACACTGGCCCAGGCTGTTGTTTCACAGTAGAGAATGAATTTAAAGAGACAGAACAACAACAACAAAATAGCGGAGACTGCAACAACAACAGACGGCTGCATTGACAAGCACTTGTGAGGAAGAGGTTATGGGATAGCCCAGCTTTGGTTTAAAAGAGTTCAAAAATATTTGTTATCAGTTATAAATTATGGGGAAAAATAGAGCAGATGCCCGCGTTCGCGCACAACATCAAATGGAGTATACTTTGAGAGGCATACGCGTAAAAAAACGAAGTACAATTTGGGCTTTAGGCACACTGGCTACTTTATATGTCAGATGTTTACCACCACTAGCATATAGTATGTATTTTGTATAGCATGCATATATGGGATTTAGCCCACTTTTCCAGGAGAAGCACCCTAATGCAGGGCAGTGGTGTCCTGTCCTGCTTTTGGAGGGCCAGCGTCCTGCAGAGTTTAGCTCCAGTCAGCTCTTGCGTGGAAGTTTCTAGGGAGTCTGAAGACATTGATTAGTTGGTTCAGGTATTTTTAATTAGGGTTGGGGCTAAACTCTGCAGGACAGTGGCCCTCCAGGAATTGCAGAACGGTTTCTTGCTCAAATGGACAAGCCTTGCAGCAAATGATCTTCAAGTGAAAAGATGCTTACTTTAACAGAGGATGGGCTGACTTCTGCTGGGGTGCAGGCTGTTCCTCCACAGGAGGTTGAGATTGGGTGGGTTTCGCAGGGGTAGGTTGGGCCGGGGCCGGGGCCGGGGTGGGAGCAGGGGAAGGAGTTGCTCTAACAGGGGCTTTAGATGGAGCAGAAGTCTGAGCTCGGGCTTCAGGTTTGACTTGCTCTCTGAGCACTGGTTTAGGCTGGAGCTGAGGTTTAGCTGGTGACGGGGGTTTAACAGGACCTTTGGCTGGGGATTGCTCTTGAGCAGGGACTGGATCTGGCTGGGTTTGCCCAGGATTCTGATCTGTGTCTTCCAGTTGAGCTTTCGGTTGGGTCTTGGTGGGAGGTGGGGTCTGGGGTTTGGGTTGGATCTGAGGCTTGGAGTTCCTCCGAACTGGAGGCACAGGCTTTGGGGGAAGTGGTTTGGGAGGTTGGGGTTTTGGGGGCAGTTCCGTTGGCTTCCCTGGAGTGGGTTCAGGTACTGCTTGAGCCTGGGCTTTGGGCTGCTGCGTGGTGGGTGGTAGAGTTGGGGTAGGGCCTGCTTTGCGCACAGGCTCCGGGGCAGGGACTGGCTCAGGTGTAGGTTCTTGACTCTTAGGTTGTGGGTCTTGGGGTTTCACTGCCCCCCCTAGGTTTAGTACAAAAGAGAGTCATCATATTATAACATTTTTACACGTTGAGGCTTGCAAGAAGGTTTTAAATCCAGCACCGGAAACTTTGCATGATTTATGATAAAAATTAAGGCGCCCCCCAAGACTGGCCAAAGTAACCATACAAAGGTTAATGCCCAAGGTAAGAATAATCATGTCCACAAAACAAAAGGAAAACGTTTTTACTCCAAACAAGCAGACGGGACAGTTAGCTTGCAGCAGTATCATGGGTGTGGATGTGAAGAGTAATAGCTACAGGTTCACAGCAACAGATCATGCATACAAAAGAACCAAGACCCAGAGGCTGCATGCGCCTTCTTTGAAACAAAGAGCGCATTTCTTTTAGTTTTCAATTGGGATATTTTGCCTTGCCTTGTTTCAGATATACAGGTGCATCTCAATAAATTAGAATGTCATGGAAAAGTTCAATTATCTCAGTAATTCAACTCAAATTGTGAAACTCGTGTATTAAATAAATTCAGTGCACACAGACTGAAGTAGTTTAAGTCTTTGGTTCTTTTAATTGTGATGATTTTGGATCACATTTAACAAAAACCCACCAATTCGCTATCTCAACAAATTAGAATACTTCATAAGACCAATAAAAAAAAAAATAAAAAAAAAACATTTTTAGTGAATTGTTGGCCTTCTGGAAAGTATGTTAATTTACTGTATATGTACTCAATACATGGTTGGGGCTTCTTTTGCTTTAATTACTGCCTCAATTCGGTGTGGCATGGAGGTGATCAGTTTGTGGCACTGCTGAGTTGGTATGGAAGCCCAGGTATCTTTGACAGTGGGCTTCAGCTCATCTGCATTTTTTGGTCTCTTGTTTCTCATTTTCCTCTTGACAATACCCCACAGATTCTCTATGGGGTTCAGGTCTGGTGAGTTTGCTGGCCAGTCAAGCACACCAACACCATGGTCATTTAACCAACTTTTGGTGCTTTTGGCAGTGTGGGCAGGTGCCAAATCCTGCTGGAAAATGAAATCAGCATCTTTAAAAGCTGGTCAGCAGAAGGAAGCATGATGTGCTCCAAAATTTCTTGGTAAATGGGTGCAGTGACTTGCAACTCAAAAAACACAATGGACCAATACGAGCAGATGACATTGCACCCCAAATCACAGACTGTGGAATCTTAACACTGGACTTCAAGCAACTTGGGCTATGAGCTTCTCCACCCTTCCTCCAGACTCTAGGACCTTGGTTTCCAAATGAAATACAAAACTTGCTCTCATCTGAAAAGAGGACTTTGGACCACTGGGCAACAGTCAAGTTCTTCTTCTCCTTAGCCCAGGTAAGATGCCTCTGACATTGTCTGTGGTTCAGGAGTGGCTTAACAAGAGGAATACGACAATTGTAGCCAAATTCCTTGACGCGTCTGTGTTTGGTGGCTCTTGATGCCTTGACCCCAGCCTCAGTCCATACTTTGTGAAGTTCACCCAAATTCTTGAATCAATTTTGCTTGACAATCCTCATAAGGCTGCGGTTCTCTCGGTTGGTTGTGCAACTTTTTCTTCCACACTTTTTCCTTCCACTCAACTTTCTGTTAACATGCTTGGATACAGCACTCTGTGAACAGCCAGCTTCTTTGGCAATGAATGTTTGTGGCTTACCCTCCTTGTGAAGGGTGTCAATGATTGTCTTCTGGACAACTGTCAGATCAGCAGTCTTCCCCATGATTGTGTAGCCTAGTGAACCAAACTGAGAGACCATTCTGAAGACTCAGGAAACCTTTGCAGGTGTTTTGAGTTGATTAGCTGATTGGCATGTCACCATATTTTAATTTGTTGAGATTGAATTGGTGTGTTTTTGTTAAATGTGAGCCAAAATCATTATTTAATACACGAGTTTCAAAATTTGAGTTGAATTGCTGAAATAAATGAACTTTTCCACTACATTCTAATTTATTGAGATGCACCTGTACTTTGTTGTATGTTTGATACAAAATCAGAAGTGCTCTTTATATAGTACATAACAAACAAAAGGGAAAAATTGGGATACATGCTGGAGCAGGTCAAATGTGGGAGATTCTTTGTTCTCTTGAGTATGAGAGAGAATTACGTGATGATCTAGTGAGTGAGGTGTGTCTTTTTTATTTATTTTTTATTTTTTGCTTGTTTGTTTAAAAATACTTTCTTATGTTTCTTGCTATCTCACTCTAAATGAACATACAGTGGGCTTGACTCTTTACAAAGTTTACAAAGACACTCAGAAGAATCTCATGCCTTTCATAAAGGGTTTTCTGTTTGAAACGAGGCTAACAAATATATCATTCAGTAACACAGAACAGTAAGTCTGGAAAATGGGAGCTTTATTACTTTGGACATGAGGGGGAAAGACTAGATCTATATCAGACAATAATCACAGGTAAAACCCAAGTACTGGATTTAAAGAAGCAGTGACATCAGCAAAGCCTAATCAACCCAAGTTAATGGGTATAAAGTCAGAGCACACTATGCGACGCTACATCAGCATATAGCGATGGAGATCTGATTCTTCACAAGAATCATGAGTACATTCATTGATTCCATTAGGTATACTTTTCACACAAAATATTTCAGATTTTTCCACTCTTTGGTAATGCATGCAAATATACTTAAGTAAACACTTCCCATGCAATATAAGGACATATTTTAAACTCTGAACATAGATACCTCTTGCGCATTATAGATACCATCTTGCATGTTGATAAAACAGTTAAAAACATCAATATACAGAACAGGCACTACACTGATAACACCCCAGACATCTCTCTTGTACATATTCAGTCTTGTCCAAGAACACCAAGAATCATGTCTTTATAACTGGAAAAGCTCATTGTTTGTGAAATATTGCATTATTAAATGTCAAGGCTAAGTCCATATCACTATATTAGCTTATTTAATTGAATGTCTTTGCATAAAAAACAGTGACTCCACTGAATGGCTAAAAAGTGGTACCTCTAGCGATACTGTGAAATTGCATTGCATTCATGACACATAGGTGATGGCTGTGTGAGAAAAAACTCAAATCAGTTTGTAAACAGTCAGAAGATTATTTTAAGAGATTTCTCAAAATTTGCTTTCTTATTTGGGTGAATGTCACAAAAACACGTCCAGGTCACATTTCACGACAAAATCAAAAGATAAAGAAAACATTTAACAAATTGAAAAAATCTCATTACTGTAACAAATCCAGATATTTTACTTTGAGTTTTTTTGGTATTTACTATTATTCTTGTGGTGATTCTCATTAGATTCTAATTAGTGTAATACTACAAAGGTTTTTGCATTTAAATGGTCAGAAATGAAAGGCAGTACAGCTAATATGCTGTGATATCATTTCCCACCTTAATCATCATGAAAATAAAGCTAAATTGCAAAGCAAAAAAACTCATTGGTTTTAAAATAGGCTTTATTTTCATTATGAAAAATATAAGTTCTAATTTACTTTTTTGATTTTGGGGGATACATATTAACATGACACATTCTTGACAGGTTTCTTGTGATTCACCCATTTTGACAATTTCACTACAGTAGGTTTTGTATTGCTCAGAAGGATATATAACATCAGTTGACAGTCAAGAGGTCATGGGAGGAAGGACTCATCTGCTAAATCTAGCCTCCTATTTTGAAATCTTCATTAGACTGGATCCTAAAATTGACTGGCTTAAGTTTGGAATGTAATGGCCATTCAGTTTTATGGCTCCTCGTGGTTATCTGTTTACAGTTCATCAGGCTGAAAGAAAATCTTTTTGGTAACCTTGAGAAAACAAATGTTTAAGACAGCTTCAAACAATTCCAAAGAACCACCTTCTGACACCTCTTGAGAAACCATGCTGGAAAGAGTAAAACCACACATCTTATTTTTAAAAAACATAAAGTTATTGAATGCACGTGTTGTGTATTCAGCATGTAAACACATGGACTTACAGCAAGCTTGCTTGCACATCACTCATGCAAAACCACGAACACTACATTTAAATAATAATAATAAAAAAAAAAAAAAACACAACAACATCACAAATATAGCACGTACGCACAAATGTTACAGCACACATCCGAAAGCAAAGAAATCTCAGCTAGACGATTAGGAACTACCCTTACTGAAATAGGTTGTACAAAAGGTCAACAATCTTTCATAGTACATATTGACCACACGAGACACCACAGCACTGGACTTTGCATAGGCACAGTTAGAATTGTTCTTTAGCTGACAACCCTGGAAACCACACAACTAACAAAGGAAACGAATGCAGCCATCAGAAGCAAACGAGGACAGAAAAGTGAACAGTACAGAAAAACACTTCATAGGGGAGAACGACACAGTCAAGGCGGATTCTGAAGAGCACAAGCTCCAAACTACTGCATCTGTCACTATCTTAACCTCAACCGGCAGCAGTGAACTGAGCTTTCGATTTATTGTGGGCTGAACCGTGTATCTGGAATTGTGGCAGTGAAAATCATTTTGCCTGGACTTGTTTTGGTCCGACTGCAACTCCGTTACAGTCGAGAATGTACTGTAAACAACCTTGTGGAGGGGGCCGCTGGCCGAGGGTCTTGCTGGGGTCAGTCAGGCTTTCTTTTAAGGCAGCGCTCTGTAGACACACACAAACAAACACACTCAAATCTTTTTCGGTCTTAGCGCATTTCTACTGATTCCACACAAGGGGGCCACACTAGACAAAAATAATGAAAACAGCCACAGAAACTGTTTTTGGGAGAAAATACTTTGCTAATTTAAAGGGACAGTTCACCTAAAAAAAACAAAATTTCTGTCATTATTTACTCATCCTCATGTTGTTCCAAACTCGTATGATTTTTTAAAAGAAGATGTCTCCATGTTTTATCCCCATACATTTAAAGTCATTGACGTTCCGTGTTGTTTTGGACCCAACTGACTTTAACTGTACAGACAAAAAAAGTCTTTAAAACAAAGTCATACAGGTTTGGGTTAGTAAATGATGACAAAGTTTACATTTTAGGCTCAAATGCAGCCAAAATGAGTTGTGAATATACTATAAGTATAGCTTGTTTGTTAAAATACTGCATATATTTTTATGTTTTGTGCAGTTTGCTGTGCATTTGTTATTTAATTGGTCGCCCCAAACAGTTCTTGTGTGTTAATGTTGCAGTGGATCTGAGGATATACTGTACACTGAGTCCTAAATTATTACCCAAGTGACAAATCAGAAGGATTTCTGTAAAATAAACATTCAAATAGTAGTTTTTCAAAGAAAGTGTAAAGGCTTCTCTTTGTGAGCTTGGTTAGTGGTGCTGAATGCCGGTCTGCATGGAGAGACAAAAACCTGTTTGCTGCTCAACACTGGCTTTTTATAGCTGCCCTTTAAATTTGTTTGACAGAAACGTTCCTTAATAAGCCTTTATGTGACCGAGTTCTTCTGTGCTCTAAAACACTCACAGATCTTTTGACAGTTCGATAACCTCTATTTAGTTTTTGCAAAATATTAGTTGTTTTTGTTTTTATGTTTCTCATCTTCAGAAAGATCTTTCTTCCCATATTGCGTGAGATGTGTCTCACTTAAAGCCGTTTAAAGGCAATTCTGAGAACTGTTTCTAAACACGTTATACATCTTGGAAATGTATTACTGAAAAATGCTACAAAGACTGTGAACTATCATTTAAATTTGGCTGGGTGGTTAATAACACAATTTTCTGTGGTGTGACAAACTCAGAACACATTTTTACTATTGCTTTACACAGACTTTAATAACGTGGAACCACACACTTTAAGCAGGTTTTTCCCGGCAAACTATTTAGCAAACCTGTCTGAGAGTGATACAGTTATCTAAAAAGATATGAGACATAAACCAAACAAACGCTTTTATAAACAAACACTATAATCTGAATGTTTATTTTAGTGAAATCCTTCAGGTACGTCTCTTGTGGTGTTGCAGTGCAGTAGCAGTGGAGTGTGATGACCGTACTTGTGCAGGTTGTACAGTGGCTGGAGGTCTCTGTGGGGATCGAGCTGTTGTGCGGCCCGAGTCTTGGTTCATCTTGGCCAGAACGATGGCAGTGATTAGCTGACGGTCCTCCAGCTGGTGATCTCCAATCAACTGCATTGACGAGCCCACCACCTACAGCCAAACACACACAGCAGCATTAACACAGGGAGATCCATCCATCCATCCATCCATCTCAGGCTGCAGTGTGTGATGTGCTGCTCCTGCTCTCAATGAGGATGCGCTCATTCACTGTGTGCTCACATAGAAAACAGTTTCCATAGCAACATTGCCATGTCATACTAAACATTTCAACAGCAACATGTTGTACAGAGAGAAATCTATGCTTTGATCATGATAGTTCATCATCTGACATGAGATTATTTGCCCTAAACAAATATCTCTAAACTAAAGGAAGAATGCTGTCTGTTTTGGAGACAATGAGATGATTCTGTCATTGAAAACAATCATGACCACATCCTTCCATGATGGAAACTCAAAATATTGTCTTTTTTTTACCCCATCAAAATAAATTTACTGAAAGTGTTGGAAACTAGGCATTTTTTTTCTGAGAAATGTTATCGTCTTGTGAAATAATGTCTCATAATGAAGAAATGTCTCATTATTGTAAATGTCCACTCCCAAAGCGCCAAAAACTACAGTTTGAGCATCACTACACCTATCTTAGGAGTTTTCATTTATTAGTGTGCATTGGTTACAGTTTCATCAGAGTGATATTTCATTTGGAAGCTGTACAGTTTCTTTGTGTGTGGAAGAGAGACCAATTTAAGTTAATCAGTGATAACTCCTCATTCACTGGAACACTTTACACTCACTGGAACAGTCAAAAACAGCTGTGTCAAGAAGCATCAGGACACAGCTTCACGGTTCCCACTCCTCTTCAGTGATCATTTTCCAGGACTTCAAGGACTTCTCCAGGACATTTGTAATTTAATTATGGCAGAAATACAGGACATGGATCACACCCTAAAGTAATATATTCCGCTCTCGAGCACTCTTTAAAAACACACAGTTTATGGCCATGACTGACACAGTTTATGGCCATGACTGGCCATGACTACCAGCCTCCTAAGTATTCATTACAACAAATTTTCAGAGCCAATTTCAGTACCATAGCAAAAAAAAAAAAAGTATTTAATTATTTTATTTACCTATTTGAAAATAAATTAAATTGTTAATGCTAATAATAATATTAAAGAAAAATATTTTTAAATATTGGCATGTACCTTTCAAATATTTTTAATTAAGTATTGCAATAAAAAAATCATTGCTATAAAAAGTATTGCGTTTTTTCTTCCAACATTAATATATTAGGTGTTATATTGTTTAAAATGGTTTTGCTTTAAGGCTGGGATGGAGTTCTAAAATATCATGACAGTACAACATAACAAAACCTATTTATTTTTAGTTAGAACAAAACACACTGTGGTTAAATCATTGTGAGCTGACATCACATCAGTGACGCCTGTCTTATGAGATTCGGTTTACTGGCTGCTTTTGGCAGAATTTGTATGAACTGTTCCACATTTTTTGGCCAAATTTGGTCTTTAATGCCAAGTGTAAAGCAAATGACCTGCACATGTGTGGATATTAGCAGGAAATTAAAACCTATAGGAGTGTCCTTAGAATGTAAACACTTAAGTTCTTCTCTCGCATGAGCAAAAAAAGTGAGCTTCCAAAGAACAATTGCAATGTCTGACTCACATTCCTAACAATGGATTTGGCAAGGATTTATGTGTTTTCTGCAAAACCTCACAAAGCATGCACCCACTGGTCTGTGTCCTGGCACAATGCTCAGTCACTGTGGTCAATGGCTCCTCTTATAACTATAATCTTCTAACTTATTACACATTTCTGTCTCATTGTCTGGTGTTGATCTTCTACTATCAGCTCACATGCGACAACATAAGAGGTCAGGTGGTTTGAATCAGTGTTTGTGTCTCTATGCTCTCACCTCAGTGATATAGTCCTTTCCGTCCTTTCCATGTATGGCTTTAACAGCACAGATATCTAGACCTCCAAAGACATCTGCACAGGCATCCACCCACAGCTTATATCTGCAGGACAGAAGAGCTTTCACAAACCCCAATTCCTGGCTTCTGATCACTTCACGTTGAGTTATAAGATGAACTGCCTGTTGAATACCCATATCAACATCCTGATCTACTTCAGTATTATTCTCACAGAATTGTCAGTACTGCTCATTTTGTTTCCTTCCTGCTACTGGATGTTATAGCTGTGACTTAAACTAATGTTGCTCTGGTCAATATTTATAGAAATTGACTATTTGCAACGAGAATTTATATATATATATATATATATATATATTTTTTTTTTTTTTTTTTTTTTTTTTTTTTTTTGCTAACAAGGTTGTTCAGCTTGTCATATGGCAACCCAGGATGATATTTTTGCCTTTATAATTTATTTGATTTGGATCACTTGGGTGAATCAGTATGCATGCTCTGTCTGTGAGTTATTCTCTCAGATCATTTTGATTTATTCATTTAATCAGCAACTAATGTACAGTATTTGCACAGTGCATTTGCATCATTTGTTTTGTATCATTTGGCAGCATATGTATAGTTTTTCTTTCCAACACTACATTGACGTGACCAATAAATTCTGAAGCGATTCTGTAGCTTGTTCTTTCTGGTCTGTAATAACCAATCTGGGATGTGCTTCCTGTACAACTCTGTCATAACTTACTTAACTACTATAGTATTGTCACGAATCTGGTCTGTGGCTTTCTGTCCAATTGTCACCAGAGGTCGTCCTTCCATCATATTGACTCTCACACTACACAGACGGTTACACTAATACTGGACTTCAGTTCCCACAATCCATTTCACTCTGATTACGCACATGGCTGCAGCAATCACACTCTCTACATAAGCCATGGACTTCCTCTTTCTCACTACCGAGTATTGTTTAACGTTTATCGATCACCTAGTGATAGCTACATTACGGAGCCAGTCTAGTTTTCCCAGTCTCAGTTCATAGTCTAGTCTTGTATTGCCTGTTACCTGATTCTTGCCTGTGTATCTTGGATTTAACCCTTTGCCTTGCTGTTTCGGATTGTGTTTGCACCTCGCCTGGACTTTGCTTGTGTTATTTGGATTACCCCTCTTGTCAAGCCCTCTGGATATCATTTGGTGATTGAAGACCCACGCTTGCCCTAGGAATACTCTTTGTCTTGCCTGTGTTATACCTGTTTGCTGGTGTTTCGACCCTGCCTATGTTTTTGACCACGTCTCTGAATAAAAGCCTTGCACATGGATCCGCATGTCTCTTGTCCCTGTTGCCTCGTAACAGAATACTCGGCCACACAAGGATCCAGCGGCTTTTCAAGAGGACACTGGCCAGGTATGGACATTGCAAGACTGTTATTAGACCTTGAACAGGGCACACGATCGCTCGAGGACTATATTCAAGAATATTTGAATATTGTTTATTATTCTGATCTGCCGGACTGTGTTTTGATAGACTTTTTCTATGAGGGCGTTAATCAGCCGCTGAAATCTAAGCTCATTCACGAGGGTCCGCATTCATCACTGAATAGTTTTTTGGATTATGCTTTATGGACTGTCGGTTCAGCGTTCACTGTGGGTATTGCGGATGAATGCGAGACCATGGCGGAGGCCGTTCACAAAATGGTGGCCACAACAACCTCCCGTGACATCATTGCTGCCATTCATGAGTCAAGTTAAGTCACAGCTGATCTTCATGAGTCAAGTCAAGTCGCAGTTGATCGCCATGAGTCAAATCAAGTCGCAGTTGATCTTCATGAGTCCAGTCAAGTCTCAGGTGATTGTCATGAGTCAAGTCAAGTCACAACTGATCTTCATAAGTCAAGTCAAGTCGCAGTTGATCGTCATGAGTCAAGTTGCAGCTGATCTTCATGAGTCAAATCAAGTCACAACTGATCTTCATGAGTCAAGTCAAGTCGCAGTTGATCGCCATGAGTCAAATCAAGTCGCAGTTGATCTTCATGAGTCCAGTCAAGTCTCAGGTGATTGTCATGAGTCAAGTCAAGTCACAACTGATCTTCATGAGTCAAGTCAAGTTGCAGTTGATCGTCATGAGTCCAGTCAAGTCGCAGCTGATCTTCATGAGTCCAGTCAAGTCACAACTGATCTTCATGAGTCCAGTCAAGTTGCAGGTGATCGTCATGAGTCAAGTCAAGTCACAGTTGATCATCATGAGTCCAGTCAAGTCACAACTGATCTTCATGAGTTCAGTCAAGTCACAGCTGATCTTCATGAGTCCAGTCAAGTCACAACTGATCTTCATAAGTCAAGTCAAGTCGCAGTTGATTGTCATGAGTCAAGTCAAGTCGCAGCTGATCTTCATGAGTCAAGTCAAGTCACAACTGATCTTCATGAGTCAAGTCAAGTCGCAGTTGATCGCCATGAGTCAAATCAAGTCGCAGTTGATCTTCATGAGTCCAGTCAAGTCTCAGGTGATTGTCATGAGTCAAGTCAAGTCACAACTGATCTTCATGAGTCAAGTCAAGTTGCAGTTGATCGTCATGAGTCCAGTCAAGTCGCAGCTAATCTTCATGAGTCCAGTCAAGTCACAACTGATCTTCATGAGTCCAGTCAAGTCACAGGTGATCGTCATGAGTCAAGTCAAGTCACAGTTGATCATCATGAGTCCAGTCAAGTCACAACTGATCTTCATGAGTCCAGTCAAGTCACAGCTGATCTTCATGAGTCCAGTCAAGTCACAACTGATCTTCATGAGACAAGTCAAGTTGCAGTTGATCGTCACGAGTCCAGTCAAGTCGCAGCTGATCTTCATGAGTCCAGTCAAGTCACAACTGATCTTCATGAGTCCAGTCAAGTCGCAGGTGATCGTCATGAGTCAAGTCAAGTCACAGTTGATCATCATGAGTCCAGTCAAGTCACAACTGATCTTCATGAGTTCAGTCAAGTCACAGCTGATCTTCATGAGTCCAGTCAAGTCACAACTGATCTTCATAAGTCAAGTCAAGTCGCAGTTGATTGTCATGAGTCAAGTCAAGTCGCAGCTGATCTTCATGAGTCAAGTCAAGTCACAACTGATCTTCATGAGTCAAGTCAAGTCGCAGTTGATCGCCATGAGTCAAATCAAGTCGCAGTTGATCTTCATGAGTCCAGTCAAGTCACAGGTGATTGTCATGAGTCAAGTCAAGTCACAACTGATCTTCATGAGTCAAGTCAAGTTGCAGTTGATCGTCATGAGTCCAGTCAAGTCGCAGCTGATCTTCATGAGTCCAGTCAAGTCACAGGTGATCGTCATGAGTCAAGTCAAGTCACAGTTGATCATCATGAGTCCAGTCAAGTCACAACTGATCTTCATGAGTCCAGTCAAGTCACAGCTGATCTTCATGAGTCCAGTCAAGTCACAACTGATCTTCATGAGACAAGTCAAGTCGCAGTTGATCTTCATGAGTCAAGTCAAGTCGCAGTTGATTGTCATGAGTCAAGTCAAGTCACAGCTGATCTTCATGAGTCAAGTCAAGTCACAGCTGATCTTCATGAGTCAAGTCAAGTCACAGCTGATCTTCATGAGTCCAGTCAAGTCACAGCTGATCTTCATGAGTCAAGTCAAGTCACAACTGATCTTCATGAGTTCAGTCAAGTCACAGCTGATCTTCATGAGTCCAGTCAAGTCACAACTGATCTTCATAAGTCAAGTCAAGTCGCAGTTGATTGTCATGAGTCAAGTCAAGTCGCAGCTGATCTTCATGAGTCAAGTCAAGTCACAACTGATCTTCATGAGTCAAGTCAAGTTGCAGTTGATCGTCATGAGTCAAGTCAAGTCGCAGCTGATCTTCATGAGTCCAGTCAAGTCACAACTGATCTTCATGAGTCCAGTCAAGTCGCAGGTGATCGTCATGAGTCAAGTCAAGTCACAGTTGATCATCATGAGTCCAGTCAAGTCACAACTGATCTTCATGAGTCCAGTCAAGTCACAGCTGATCTTCATGAGTCCAGTCAAGTCACAGCTGATCTTCATGAGTCCAGTCAAGTCACAACTGATCTTCATGAGACAAGTCAAGTCGCAGTTGATCTTCATGAGTCAAGTCAAGTCGCAGTTGATCGTCATGAGTCAAGTCAAGTCACAGCTGATCTTCATGAGTCAAGTCAAGTCGCAGCTGATCTTCATGAGTCAAGTCAAGTCGCAGTTGATCTTCATGAGTCCAGTCAAGTCTCAGGTGATCGTCATGAGTCAAGTCAAGTCGCAGTTGATCGTCATGAGTCAAGTCAAGTCGCAGTTGATCGCCATGAGTCAAGTCAAGTCGCAGTTGATCTTCATGAGTCCAGTCAAGTCTCAGGTGATCGTCATGAGTCAAGTCAAGTCGCAGTTGATCGTCATGAGTCAAGTCAAGTCGCAGTTGATCGCCATGAGTCAAGTCAAGTCGCAGTTGATCTTCATGAGTCAAGTCAAGTCACAACTGATCTTCATGAGTCCAGTCAAGTCGCAGGTGATCGTCATGAGTCAAGTCAAGTCACAGTTGATCATCATGAGTCCAGTCAAGTCACAACTGATCTTCATGAGTCCAGTCAAGTCACAGCTGATCTTCATGAGTCCAGTCAAGTCACAGCTGATCTTCATGAGTCCAGTCAAGTCACAACTGATCTTCATGAGTCCAGTCAAGTCACAGCTGATCTTCATGAGTCCAGTCAAGTCACAGCTGATCTTCATGAGTCCAGTCAAGTCACAGCTGATCTTCATGAGTCCAGTCAAGTCACAACTGATCTTCATGAGTCAAGTCAAGTCACAGCTGATCTTCATGAGTCCAGTCAAGTCGCAGGTGATCGTCATGAGTCAAGTCAAGTCACAGTTGATCATCATAAGTCAAGTCAAGTCACAGCTGATCTTTATGAGTCAAGTCAAGTCACAACTGATCTTCATGAGTCAAGTCACAGCTGATCTTCATGAGTCCAGTTAAGGTACAACTGATCTTCATGAGTAAAGTCAAGTCACAGCTGATCTTCATGAGTCCAGTCAAGTCGCAGCTGATCTTCATGAGTCAAGTCAAGTCGCAGTTGATCGTCATGAGTCAAGTCAAGTCGCAGTTGATCGTCATGAGTCAAGTCAAGTCGCAGTTGATCATCATGAGTCCAGTCAAGTCACAACTGATCTTCATGAGACAAGTCAAGTCGCAGTTGATCTTCATGAGTCAAGTCAAGTCGCAGTTGATCGTCATGAGTCAAGTCAAGTCACAGCTGATCTTCATGAGTCAAGTCAAGTCACAGCTGATCTTCATGAGTCAAGTCAAGTCGCAGTTGATCGCCATGAGTCAAGTCAAGTCGCAGTTGATCTTCATGAGTCCAGTCAAGTCTCAGGTGATCGTCATGAGTCAAGTCAAGTCGCAGTTGATCGTCATGAGTCAAGTCAAGTCGCAGTTGATCGCCATGAGTCAAGTCAAGTCGCAGTTGATCTTCATGAGTCAAGTCATGTCACAACTGATCTTCATGAGTCAAGTCAAGTCGCAGTTGATCGTCATGAGTCAAGTCAAGTCGCAGCTGATCTTCATGAGTCCAGTCAAGTCACAACTGATCTTCATGAGTCCAGTCAAGTCGCAGGTGATTGTCATGAGTCAAGTCAAGTCACAGTTGATCATCATGAGTCCAGTCAAATCACAACTGATCTTCATGAGTCCAGTCAAGTCACAGCTGATCTTCATGAGTCCAGTCAAGTCACAGCTGATCTTCATGAGTCCAGTCAAGTCACAACTGATCTTCATGAGACAAGTCAAGTCGCAGTTGATTGTCATGAGTCAAGTCAAGTCACAGCTGATCTTCATGAGTCCAGTCAAGTCGCAGGTGATCGTCATGAGTCAAGTCAAGTCACAGTTGATCATCATAAGTCAAGTCAAGTCACAGCTGATCTTTATGAGTCAAGTCAAGTCACAACTGATCTTCATGAGTCAAGTCACAGCTGATCTTCATGAGTCCAGTTAAGGTACAACTGATCTTCATGAGTAAAGTCAAGTCACAGCTGATCTTCATGAGTCCAGTCAAGTCACAGCTGATCTTCATGAGTCAAGTCAAGTCGCAGTTGATCGTCATGAGTCAAGTCAAGTCGCAGTTGATCGTCATGAGTCAAGTCAAGTCGCAGTTGATCATCATGAGTCAAGTCAAGTCGCAGTTGATCTTCATGGGTCCAGTCAAGTCGCAGGTGATCGTGATGAGTCAAGTTAAGTCACAGCTGATCTTCATGAGTCCAGTTAAGTTACAACTGATCTTCATGAGTAAAGTCAAATCACAGCTGATCTTCATGAGTCCAGTCAAGTTGCAGCTGATCTTCATGAGTCAAGTCGCAGTTGATCGCCATGAGTCAAGTCAAGTCGCAGTTGATCGTCATGAGTCCAGTCAAGTCGCAGTTGATCTTCATGAGTCCAGTCCAGTCGCAGGTGATCGTGATGAGTCAAGTCAAGTCACAGCTGATCTTCATGAGTCCAGTCAAGTCACAGCTGATCTTCATGAGTCCAGTCAAGTCACAGCTGATCTTCATGAGTCCAATCAAGTCACAACTGATCTTCACGAGTCAAGTCAAGTCGCAGTTGATCGTCATGATTCCAGTCAAGTCGCAGGTGATCGTCATGAGTCCAGTCAAGTCGCAGTTGATCTTCTAGAGTCCCGTCACCTCGCAGCTAATCGTCCATAGTCTCGTCACGTCTCAGCTGATCGTCCAGAGTCTCGTCACATCTCAGCTGACCGTCCAGAGTCTCGTCACATCAAAGTTGATCCTCCAGAGTCTCGTCTCGTCACAGTTGATCGTCCAGAGTCTCATCACTCCCTGTCTGTTACACCCAGATCATCGAGGTCAGTTCTTCGGTATCCCAGTCTGGTATCCAGTGTGAGGGATGCAACATTGGTATCAGCACGCGCAGCTGGTTTCCCTAAACCAGGGCTCTCAACCCTTCCTGTTCCTGAACTGATTCCCCTGTCTGTAGTGCTTCCCACAATGGGGATCGCTTTATGGTGTATTTGGGCTGCATACATCACCACTGAAACTCTAGAGACGGCGACGGCCAAAGTGATTTCTCCAGAGGTGGCAGCTGACGCTGCAGAACCTCCCGGTGTGGTGGCGCACGCTGCTGTGTTTCCCGAGGCAATAGTGCCCGCTGCAGATTCTCCTTGCGTGGTGGTGGGGGCCCAGCAATACACTTTCAGCCTGTCATGTCGTGGTTGAAGGAACCGTTGCTGAACTCTCCCTGTATCCTGATGGTACAACTGTAGAACCTCCAGAGGTGGCGGCATCCGCTGCAGAACCTCTAGAGGTGTCAGTGGTACCCACTTATGAGCTCTCGTCCTGTCCTGTACTGGCCAAGGAGGCCGTCTATGATCTCTCTGCCTGTCCTGTCACGGCTAAGGAAGCCATCTGTGAACCTTCAGTCTGTCCTGTCACGGCTATGGAGACCGCCTACGAACTCCTGCTTTGCTCTGGACCGGCCATGGAGGCCAATTATGAACTATTGTCCTGTCCCGACCCAGCCGAAGAGCCCTGTCATTGCCAAAGAGACCATTAGTGAACAGTCTGTCTGTCCCATTCCAGTCAATGAGTTTAATCCTGAGCTATCTGTGTGTCCAGTTTCAACCAATAAGCCTGAGAATGAGGCTTATTGGTTGAAACTGCTCCGTCTGGTGGCCTTCTGCCCTGGTCTGGTGGTCTTCTGCTCCATCTGTTCCAGACTGGTGGTCTTCTGTCTTGTTCTGGTGGTCTTCTGCTCTGTCTGCCTCACCGTGGTGGTCTTCTGTTCCATCTGCTCCAGCCTGGTGGCCTTCTGCTCCGCCCTGGCTACCTGCTTTGCCGGCTCCGCCCTGGTTCTCTGCTCCACCCTGGTTCTCTACACCGCCCTGGCTCCCTACTTCACCGGCTCCGCCCTGTTTCTCTGCTCCGCCCTGGCTTCCTGCTTCACCGGTTCCGCCTGGGTGTCATAGATCCATCTATGACACCCATAGAAGATCCATCATATTGACTCTCACAGTACACAGACTGTTACACTTACACTGGACTTCAGTTCCCACAATCCATTTCACTCTGATTACGCACACGGCTGCAGCCAATCACACTCTCTGCATAAGCCATGGACTTCCTCTTTCTCACTGCCAAGTATTGTTTAGCGTTTATCGCTCACCTAGTGATAGCTACATTACGGAGCCAGTCTAGTTTTCCCAGTCTCAGTTCATAGTCTAGTCTTGTCTTGTATTGCATGTTATCTAATTCTTGCCTATGTATCTTGGATTTAACCCTTTGCCTTGCTCTTCCTCTGGATATCGTTTGCTGATTGAAGACCCACGCTTGGCCTAGGAATACCATTTGTCTTGCCTGTGTTATACCTGTTTGCTGGTGTTTCGACACTGTCTGTGTTTTTGACCACGTCTCTGAATAAAAGCCTTGCACATGGATCCGCATGTCTCTCGTCCCTGTCGCCTTGTAACAAGTATAATGCATTGGTGGAGAAATTAATTAGCTAGACATGACTGTTTCCCAAAAGCACAGTATTTTTGTTGCACATCTGTCATTCAAACAATGTTGGTTCAATAATATACTGTATAATAACTTCTGTTAATTAATCAGTTCCAGAATGTATTAATATGAGATTATTGCTTTACTTTTTTTGTTCTCCACTGTTTTGCTTTATTTCCATATGCTCAAATCACGGGTTTCCTCCTAGTCATAAGCCTATTAAAAGACGTTTTCATTTTCTTGAAAGTCAAATATGTAAATACGAAAATGTGTCGAATGTAAGTTAAACCCTTGTGTTTTTCTTTTTTTTTTTTTTTTTTTTTTTTTACAGATGTTTTCCTGATGAAGTGCTTTTTACCAGATATCTTGGCACCTTTGAGTGTTCACATACTTTCAGTTTTATCAACTATTTCATCATAAATGTAGCATTCTTACTTCCTATCAGTTATCTGATACACATGCATGTTCCAGAGCAAAACCAGGCCTTGATCGTAAGACAGGTGGCTTATTTTAATGGCTTTTTATGGAATTTACAACTTCCTTTCTACTGTCATATTGCTGTCATTTTTGCATTATCTATTAAAAGTTTATTACAGCGTGCACTAGCATAAAGACGGCATTACTGTACATGGACTAAAAGACTGCACCAATACAGTAAGTTCATCCAAAGCATTTCTGTCTGTCTTACTCACTTGTCAGTCATGGCTACTTGCTCCAGCATGGCAGAGCCAGTGTTTGATTTCCAGTTGCCAGAGATAGATGTTCTCCTGTGAATCGAAATCATTTATCATTTCACACAGCACATACTGTTTCACATATTCAACCTGCACAATGATTTCACCAATCATTATCAAAGGAATGCTTCACCAGAAAATGATGTTTTGCTATTGTATGACATCAGAAGATGCATAGACTGCTATTGTGATATGATATTATGACTTTTTGTGATTGTCATTCTCTGCATCCTTTTTGAAGCTTGAAAGCCTCGATTCCCATTAATTGTCATTACATGGATCAGGAATGACTTGAGGGTCTACCAGCTTGACATAGATGGTCTATTACTGTAAGCTGTGTTGGTGCAGCTGTACTTACATGTACGCTTTGTAGTCAGAACCGATCTTCTGGACCCTGATGTCATATTTAGCATCAATGAAAGGCTCTGTGGTGGTGTAGGTTTGAGTGATGGCCACAACACTCGCAATGTCTTGGAAGTCACTGTGATTGTCAACTTTCACCTGCCAAGGCAAAGTTTCATTAATATGTTGTCCTGTTTTTAATGGGCTGAGAGATAGGTTGGGTGAAATGTGTGATTTCTGTGAAATCAGCAGCTTTGAAGGAAGTATTAAACACTTACTCTATCAGATTCTATTTTAAAGGAAAACAGGTAAATAGTGCCATGGTTAAGACACTGGGTGTCATTCACTGATAGTTATGTGGATTATTAGTTACACGTGTTACACATTCTTTTTACATCCTTGTTACACGTTACATGTACTTACTATTATAATAACAATAAATTATGCATAATTACATTCAAGGAACACTAAGACAAACCTTAATCCCAACCCTATCCATATAGTAAGTACATGTAGTTAATTAATATTACTCCGTACTAAAATTTATAACTACACTATAACAAGGACACCTTAAAATAAAGTGTAACCCAATAAAATAAAAAGCACATAGTAAAATTACAAAAGAATACTATAAATTACTAAAAACTAAAATTAAACTGAAAATACAGAAATGAAATATTAACAAAAACTATAATAGTAAACAAATAATAATAAAGTAACACATGCACATGGATAAAATTTAACTCCATTTGAAGAGCTGTTTTCACAATTAGTCAAACATTTTATCATACCTTCCCCATTCCAGAGTGTGCATGTCCGATCTTCACCACCACAGGGAATGTTGGCATTGAGATCTGAAACACAGATTCATTGTTTTCACTGTTGACTTTCTTTAATACACATGATCCATGTTTGCATTGATTACTGAATTTAAGCAAGGATCCAGGAACTGGTCATTGCATATAAGATTTACTCATTTAATCCCAGATACAGGCCAATAAAAACTTTTGTTTCAGCATCTGTTAGTCATTTATTATGCTTCAGAAACAGCTGTGTGTTGCTAACAATTATCAAATCCTGCTCGTCATATGCAGTCTAGCAATCAAGCATGTGTGAACAAGACGAATTTTATGTCCTAACCACAAGCGACTGATCGTTAACATTACACACAACATGACAACCAATTTGACTTCTGTCAAAGAGTATGAGAACAGAGTCAGATCTAGTGTGTGTGTGTGTGTGTGCGCGCTTGTTTATATGGTTTATGAGGACACAAATTTGTATAATGACATGGGTATGAAAGAGGTATTACAACATGAAGGTGATTTATGAGGACACTGCCTATGTCCCCATAATTCAAAAAGCTTAAAAAAAAAAACATATTACATGGTGTTTTTTTGAGAATCTAAAAATGCACAAAGTTTCCTGTGAGGGGTAGGTTTAGGTGTAGGGTGATAGAAAATACAGTTTGTACAGTATAAAAAATATTACGTCTATGGAGAGTCCCCGTAAACCATAAAAACCAACATGTGTGTGTTTGTAGAGGGTGGGGTTTGTTTAGTTAGAAGGGTGGTCCTTTCCTCCGCCAGACATGAAAGCTATAAGACTCCCGCAGCAGCTGCAGAGAGAAGGAGATCACCACAGACGGACGGAGGAACACAACAACTGTCTTTGATATAGCTGATCATTTCTCCTGCATGAGCATGTCTGCTGCTGTGACTCTAGCGCTGCTGTTCTTCTTGTCTGTGGCACTGAAGGAGCAGGTCGAGGGCTGCAGCTGTGCTCCAGGACACCCTCAGCAGCTCTTCTGCATGTCTGACATAGGTACGTCTAACAAACTGTTACAGTGTTATCTTCCATAATATTTTGCATAATCTATTTCATCTATTCCATAATCTTGTCTGTCAACAATGAGGACTTGCAAGGAACGGCTTGTGAACAGAGTGGATCTCAACAGATTTAGGTTCAGGACCGTGTTGTGAACTGCAATGTGTCAAACATATTAAATTTGTCATTATTATGCAAATAATGATCAGAATCAAGGCGATATTTAGTTGTTGCCTCATTAAGGAAAGCAGTTTCCTTATTTTACAAACTCTATTGGCAAGAACTGAATGCATTCTTCTTGGATTATAACTTCTGTTTGCTGTCAGAAATCCAAGTTCATGCAGCATTGTGAAAACACATATTTACATTGACTTATTACAGAGTCAGTACCTTACAGCTTAAACAGTAGATCTTGTTTTCCAGGACAAAATATCCAGTCTAAATATCTTTAAACTAAATTCAGTTTACCAGAGAAGTAGGTGTTGAAATAAGGTAAGATTTTGTTTCAGAGAATCTACCTGATCCAGTCTTATAGTTTTTCAAACGAAAGTCAAAGTGTTTTTACTTACAAGTGAAAGACATCTAGTCAAAAGACAAAAACAAAACATTGATATTCAAGATGTGTTCTCTGAAAACAAGTCTTTTGATTCTCAGGTACATTTATCTAGTTTTAAAAATGAGATATTTTCTGAAAAACAAGACTTTTGCAGCGCACTCGTTTAAATATTCTGCTAAATATGTTTCACTCAGAGAACGAAAGAGTTGTTTTGAATCCCTGCTTCAGTGCGTCAGAGCTGCTTTGGCATTCCAGTCTTTGTTCTGGAACAATAAGGCATGGAATGACCGGCATGAGGTTATAAAGACATGCGGATTCCTGTAGTATTCATTGAGCGAATACAGTAAATCCACATAATCCATCAACTAGAAAACAACTATCAGTATACCATCCCACTCATATATAACCAAAATATGTTTTAGCTCTTTCGCTGTGTAATTCAATGCCAAATTCTTTATTCTAGGCAAACTGATCTCCTAACGCAGCAGAAGATGTTAAAGGGTCAAAGACAAAGAAAGTTGTCTGAGATGACCACTTTCAGCAAATAAATGTTTGATTAGGGTTGGAGCTAAACTTTGCAGGAAAGTGGACCTCGAGGTCCAGAGTTGAGGTCTCCTGCATTAGAGTATTAGTAGACTGTCTGCTTAACTGCTAGCACTATCAAAATACAGTGTAGGTGAACATACTCAGAAGCCTAGGAACCAACAAAATAGGACCTAAACACATGAAAAGATAGACCATGAACAACAGATAGAAATACACTTCAAAATAAGAATCTCTGAAAACAAAACACAGGCAAAACATGGCTTAGGGTCCATGGTGGGCTACTTGATCTGCTTTTTTATCCTCCTCACCGGTGGTTAAATAGATCCTAGGATCGAGACGGCCACATCTTAAAATTGTGTCAGCGTCACTCGATAAAACTCATATAGGATGGATTTCAGCAGTTCATTCAGACCAAGCAATCAGGGAATCATCAGAAAATATCATACTGATATGGTCCTCGAGAGAGCTATCATCTCTGGTGATCACAGGCAGATCCATGCCTTTTAGTTGTCATGGCCTGTTTGTGGGCAGGGAAGAGTTCAGGTGAGGATCTATATACACATGATATCTTCATTAAACGAAACACTCAGTAGCACAATGAACCACTGGAGAATTGCAAACCAGCTCATACTTAGAAAAATGGACAATGAGCAACTGAAACTGAAGGCTATAAGTACACCAGTACCAAATAAAGAACTAAATGTGACCCTGGACCACAAAACCAGTCATTAGGGTCATTTTTTTTTTTAATTGAGATTTATACATCATCTGAAATTTGTATAAATAAGCTTTCCATTGATGTATGGTTTGTCAGGACAATAGGACAATATTTGGCTGAGACACAATTATTTGAAAATCTGAAATCTGGGTGCAAAAAAAGAAAAAAAAAAGAAAAATCACAATATTGAGAAAATCGCCTTTAAAGTTGTCCAAATGAAGTTCTTAGCAATGCATATTACTAATCAAAACTTAAGTTTTGATATATTTACGGTAGGAAATTTACAAAATATCTTCATGGAACATGATCTTAATATCCTAATGATTTTTGGCATAAAGAAAAATTTATAATTTTGACCCATACAATGTATTGTTGGCTATTGCTACACCTGTGCTGCTTATGACTGCTTTTGTGCTCCAGGGTCACAAATGAGACACAGGTGAACAAAATCAGTAAATATAGTAACAAATGAAAATGCACTCAGAAACCTAGAAACCAACAAAAGTACCAAAAAGGAAAAAGAAACCATGAACAGCAGTTTGAAATAAACTTCAAAATAATAGTCTCTGAACACAAAACACAGGCAAATCATGATATCCATCGCATGAAAGTGTATTTCTAAAAAGGTTTAATGACCTTGAGCCACGGTCCTGAGAATCTACTGGACTTCTGTATGTCACATACCACATGACTTTGATTGAAAATGGGACACAAAGTTTTTTTTTTATTTATTTCTTTATTTATTTATTTTTTTTATTAGTAGCATTTCAAAGTAATGTACACATAAAATATAAAATATACTGTAGTAAAATTTACCAAATAAAGTCAGGTTAAAACTGCAAGATACAGTTTATCAGCTCTTGAAGGTAACAGTATGTGGGTTACCTGTGAGAGAGTTCAGTACAGTAAGTTTTAGGTACATCAAGCTGTACTGTGTTTAGTACTTTCTTTCACTATGTATTTAGTAATCAAATTGCTAAGGTATGCTGGGGTAGCACCAAGACATTTACATTTACATTTAGTTATTTAGCAGACACTTTTATCCAAAGCGACTTACAAAAGAGGACAATAGAAGCAATCAAAATCAACAAAAGAGCAACAACATGCAAGCGATATGACAAGTCTCAGTTAGCTTAACGCAGTACACATAGCAAGGTTTTTTTTTTAAAGAAAACCAGTAGATAGAATATAGAAAAAAAAGAACGTGTTTTTTTTTAAGAAAACAAGTAGATAGAATATAGAAAAAAGAAACAGTTATTTAAACAAGTAGATAGAATATAGAAAAAAAAAAGCTAGTGTTAGTTTTTAAAGAAAAAGTAGCAGTTAGAGAATAAATATGCAATTGATCGAGGGTCAAGGGTGTGTGTTTTTTTTTTTTTTTTTTTAAATAAAAAGAAGACAGATAAAATAGAATTAGAATAGAGAGTGATAGAGTTAGAGGGTCAAATAAAGATGGAAGAGATGTGTTTTTAGCCGTTTCTTGAAGATGGCTAAGGATTCAGCTGCTCGGATTGAGTTGGGCAGGTCATTCCACCAGATGGGAACAGTGAATGAAAAAGTCTGTGAAAGTGATTTTGTGCCGTTTCGGGATGGCACAATAATGCATCATTCACTTGCAGAACGCAAGCTTCTAGAGGGCACATAGGTCTAAAGTACTGAATTTAGGTAAAGGGGTGCAGAGCCAGAGGTGGTTTTGTAGGCAAACATTAATGCCTTGAATTTTATGCGAGCAGCTATTGGTAGCCAGTGCAAATTGATGAACAGAGGTGTGATGTGCGTTCTTTTCGGTTATGGTTGATGAGTCTAACTGGAAGGTGAAATTGTGATGAAGTGATGGGTTTGGTGAAACTACAAGCAGTTCTGTCTTAGCTAGGTTGAGTTGAAAGTGACGGTCCTTCATCCAGCAAGAAATGTCTGTTAGACATGTTGAGATGGGAGCAGCTATCATCGGATCATCAGGATGGAATGAGAGGTAGAGTTGAGTGTCATCAGCATAGCAGTGATACGAAAAGTCATGTTTCTGAATGACAGAACCTAGTGATGTCATGTAGACAGAGAAGAGAAATGGTCCAAGAACTGAGCCCTGAGGCACCCCAGTAGCTAGATGTTGCGACTTGGATACCTCACCTCTCCAAGATACCTTGAAGGACCTCTCTGAGAGGTAAGACTCAAACCAATGGAGTGCGGTTCCTGAGATGCCCTTTCTCAATAGGGTTAACAGGAGGATCTGGTGGTTGACCGTATCAAAAGCAGCGGACAGATCCAGCAAGTTAAGTAATGAAGACTTGGAAGCTGCTCTGGCAAGTCTTAGGGATTCAACAACTGAGAGCAAGGCAGTTTCGGTCGAATGTCCACTTCTGAAGCCAGATTGGTTGCTGTCCAGGAAGTTGTTCTGCGTGAGAAAGGCAGAGACTTGGTTGAACACAACTTGTTCAAGTGTTTTTGCAATGAAAGGTAGAATGGAAACCGGTCTATAGTTCCCTAAAAGAGTTGGGTTAAGAGTGGGTTTCTTAAGAAGTGGGGTTATACGAGCCTGTTTAAATGCTGAGGGAAAAACTCCAGTGTGAAGGGATATGTTAACGATGTGAGTGAGTGCAGGTACAACTGCAGGAGAATCGGCTTGAAGGAGATGAGATGGAATAGGATCAAGCGGACAAGTAGTAGGATGACTGGAATGGATGAGTTTAGAAACTTCTGCCCCAGAGAGTGGAGAGAAGGATGTGAACGAGTGTATGTTTGCTGGTAAGATGTGTTTGACAGTTTGTGGTGTGGAGAATTGTGCAGTGAGGTTTATAATTTTATTAATGAAGAATGTGGCAAAGTCGTCAGATGTTAGAGTTGATGAAGGAGGGGGAGGAGGAGGACAAAGGAGGGAGGAAAATGTTTTAAAGTGTATGCGAGAGTTAGGAGAATTGTTAATTTTGTCGTCATAGTATGTCCTTTTGTCCTTTTAGCAGTGGAGACATTAGCAGAGAAGTCAGAGAGGAGTGATCGATATAAAATAAGGTCAGTAGGATTTTGTGATTTGCGGCATACCCTTTCTGCAGCCCTGAGCTTAGAACAGTGTTCACGGAGAACATCAGATAGCCAAGAGGCAGAAGGGGTGGTATGGACTGGCCTGGAAGATAAGGGGCAGAAAGTGTCTAAACAAGATGTCAGAGTGGAACAGAAAGTATCATTAGGACTTTTGACTATTTTGACTATTAGAACTATTGACATTTCTGTCAATAAGAGTTAATAAGAAAATCCTGAAATCATTCCTGCACGACAGTAAGTTACACTCTGAACTCTTGTATGCTAAGCACATAATGTGATTTTTAAAAATGGAAATTGCTGTCAAATGTTAATGTTCTGACATGGTTATTGACCTTAAGGAATAAGAAGACTAAGGCCATTAAGCATATACATGATAAACTGATAACTAATTTCACTGAAATGATTCCTTTGCTTTCAGCATCATGCACCAGTAATAACATCTGACTCATTTCTGATTAGTGATGCAAGCCGAGGTAAATGGGGAGAAGATCATACAGAGCGATGAAAATATACCTGGCATGGGAAAAATTCAGTATGAAATCCAAGTGATAGAGGTGAGCTAAAGCATCATTGAAACAAGTTACAGTTTCTTTCTGGTCGATTAGCTTGTAGTTTATAGACTGAAGAAGGCAGTGTGGGTATCTATATATGAAAAGACACTTCATAATAACAATAATAATAATAATAATAATAATAATAATAATAATAAAACTCTGTGACTATTTGCACTAAGTAACAACTCTGCCACCCAGCTGGGCTAGTAGCACAACAATAGTCTGATCAAACCAAACAAAACTTTTTTGGCTAGCCAGAAACTGTAAGTGTCATGAAGACTAGAGTTGAGAACGTTTTAGTGACCCAAGTTCAAATCCGCTTTTTTCCAATCTCATTCTTCTCTCTATACCCATCCTATATCAGCTCACAGAGGCATTTATTTTTTGAAAATGGATCAGCTGACCCAAAATGGCTAGGTTTAGGGTAAAGATTACTTATAATATACGTCAGTACAGTATACAATAAACTAGAGGTTCAAATAGTCAAATAAAAATGTAATATGGTGACTGCAAAAATGCCAAAAATCTTGTTTTTGCAGGTGTTCAAGGGTTTTGACAGAATAAATGAAATTCAGCATGTCTATACGAATGAGATGTCTTCAATGTGCGGGATCAGACTGAGCCATGGACAGTATCTGCTTTCAGGTAAAAGCTTTTAGAATGTTTTCACAAACTACCAAACTTTTCTTGGAGTTTTGAAAATGAGAGTTCATTGTAATAAAGGAAATTCCTTTGAGAACAGAAAATGTCTCTCCTATAGCCAAGAAGAGCATTTATTATCTCAAGCCGCGAGGCCAAAATCAAGCTGTGTCTCACTGTCTGGACAGTAATCCCACAGCGTTTCTCTAAAACCTGCCTCCACAGAACAACCACACACAAACCCTCCAATTCACCAGCAAGGGCGAGATGACTGGAAACTCAGGAAAACCAGCTGTACGGCAAAACGAACATGACAGAATTGGACAATACTTGACCAATGATTTAAAAAAAATGTTAGAGTGACAGTAGTTTATTAATTTGTAGTACACATCGATCATGCTGAATCAACATATTTCAGATAAAAAGAGAACACATACTTGTTCAGTCACACCTGCTTTCATTTATTTGATCGCAGGAATGAATGCACAGAACAACTTTGTTTGAGCTTTAAGTCCAAAGGCACACACATTTAGAAAAATACTGATAAGCTCTCATATGTTTACGTCATATTTCTTTAGAAATAATGATCGGTTATATTAATATATCAATGAATAATGCAATCTGAGGAGGTTTGAGCTGACAAACAGAAAACTGGAGTTATGATGTAATTGATTAAATATGTGGATGCAGAAGTCCATCAACAAAGACGCAGGGAAAAGACAGAAGAAACTAGAAAATGAATAAATACACAAGTGCAATCATATATGTGCTTCAATTGGTCTCTGATATTTTCATGAGCATAGTGCATTTATTATGGCAATGGTTAGCATACGTGCTACCTTTAGCATTGCATAAATATATTTCTGCTTCATATGGTGATCACCATTGGATTGCAAATTTTTTTTAGACACTTCCTGGTGTCATTTAAATCATTTAAATATCTTGAAAGTTTACATTAGCTGGTAGCCTGATATGAAACCATAGGAAAAGAGAAGCAGTTCTGATCATCTCCTGACTCAGATAAACTTATATAGTATATTCTAACTCTATCTTTAACTCTATCTGCCCCAAACACTGTGAGAGACTGACTACCACTGTATAGGTGGAGCTCAGGGAAAATAAAACAATATTCACATTTATGATACTGTATGTTTGTTATCTCACAGGAAGCATCACGCCTGAGGGATTCTTCATTTCAATGTGTGATTATATTGAGCTCTGGGACAAACTCTCCTTAATGCAAAAAGAGAACCTCAAATACAGATATCTGATGGGCTGTACCTGCATGGTAATAAACTATGTCATATATTTATTTCAATTTAGTTGACAATGAATGATCCAAACATCACTCAATTATATCATGTCATTCTACTGAATTAATATATATATATATATATATATATATATATATATATATATATTTTTTTTTTTTTTTTACATCTAATCCTAACTAATATTACACACAAGGACAAGACAAAAGCCAATTAAACATGTTCTATAATACTTAAAAAATCACTAATCCAACAGAGAGAACGTTTTTAGTGACTAGTTTAGCCATGTCTGTAATTAAAAAATACTCTTATTAATGAAGGTTTGAATGAACATAAATTTGTCATACTTTAGTTTGGGGACCAGTTCTCACTATTAACTACGACATTTACCTTAATAAACTCCTAATTTGTTTAGGTATGGGTTTAGATTAAGGGATTTAAAATATGGTCATGCAGCATAAAGCATTAATGTGTCCTTTATGAGTACTAATTAATAGCCAATATGCTAGAAATGTGCATGCTAATAAGCTACTAGTTCATAGTGCAAACTGGTCCATAAATTAAAGTGTTACACAAAAATTATATTATTTTATAATCTCTGAAACTGTGATCTCTACAGATCTCTACCTGCTTTGAAAAGCCCTGTCAACTCAGCACCAAAAATGAGTGTATACTGACAGACTGGTCATCCTTATGGCCGTTTGAGGACGGAGAATCAGTTCACGAGTCTGCCTGCATCAGACACAGCGATGGCTCCTGCGGCTGGTATGAAGGAACTGGCATTCCTTCTGAAAATGACACCACGGACGTGTCTGAAGTCTGACGACCGAGAGCAGGAGTGGTTTCTCACTGCAAAAGAAGCTGCTTGATGCTGTCCAAGAAGATCAGACTGTTCAGATATAAACACATGCAACCACATAACCACCACTGCTTATCAACCACACAGATCATTCTAGTAACTGCCTAGTGAGCATCTAACTTTAGCAATAACCTAGCAACCACTCAGAACACCTTAGAAACCATTTAGCATTCCTCAAACAACCACGAGAACAACTCAGCAACATTTTAGCAACCTACATACTCTTTAAACTTACATGTACAATTAAGGGTCACACTGAAAGATGTTGCCATGAGTCTGTTGTACACCTTTGAAATGTGTGATTGCATTGTCTAATTAATGATGTGGTCATTTACTTTGCCTGGCCAATCAACAATTTACATTATAAATAGCAGTGCTGGATTATTAGCATGTCATATTTATGCTACAATATGATGACATATCCTTTACATTGGGTCCAAATCATTTGATTTTCTATTTAAAAAGTAATAAAGAGAAATGAAAAATATAATTCAGCTTGTTTTTTAATTTTTTTTTATTTTTTATAAAAAGGCTTAAATGGATTGTTCGCATGTATCTTCTACACAGACACAATGGGCCTTTTTCACATTTATTGTCACACTCATGCTTATAAATGAGTGCATGACGATGAAGAAATAATCCACAATGGTCTTTTAATAAGTAATCCACAAGGAACACAAGAGAATCACTAGAGCCAGGGTGCTGTTTCATAAAAGACGCTAAGAAAAGCAGGGATTAAAGTCCAAAACCTGACTTGAAATAACCTAACAAATCAATCGGGACTAAAGCGGTTTCATAAATGACAATTTCAGTTCACACAATTTCATTAATTCGATCCAGGTTCAATGAGTCAGGACAATTTAATGTGCACGCTTATTCTTAAGCAGCCCTTAATGTCGATCGTGGATCAAATCGATCCGCCATGGTAAACAGCGAATATCTGTGCTGTTTAATGCATTTGAGACATTGTGTTTTCCTCAGTGCATAACTGACATGTCATAAGTATATTTTTCATCTGTAAATGTTAGAAAGTCATGCAAATATATCCATTTTGCTGTCAGGAGTGAGAGAGGCTTACACGAGTGAACAAGCGCTGCTGCACGCATGCACGCTAAACAGACGGAGCAGAATAGAATTATAGCACAAAAATTCTGAATAAAATATGCATTCTGCTAAAATATTTGTTGTTGGACATTAAATGTGACACATGTAGAATTTTAATCCTACATATAAGGGTATTTTTATGATAGCAGTAACTGTAAATCAAATGTAAGCTGGCTAATGGAGCCAAAATACAGCTAATACAGCCAAACTAGCTCAAATGAGTTAAATATGTGTTCCTCTTATCAGTTAAAATGTAGTCTGCTTTCTATTATTTATTTTAATTTTGAATTCAGTGATTTTAACTTTTAATTTAGTGTTTTTAATGCTTTAATGCTTTAAAGAGCAATTTTAGATTGTAATGTTTTAATGTTCTACTAATAACCATAAAAGGTACAGCTGTCATAAAACCCGAGAGAAAGGCTGCATGGCTAGAAACTGCTGATCAACTGAATGCACAAATAGCAACTATGTTAAAATGTCTTCATATATCTTAAAAAAAAAAAAAAAAGAAAAGTCATTACATTTTGGGCACAGTACAGTTGGTTGTAGCCTATTTTTTATTTATTTGATTATTTAAGTTGCATTTTCTGTATGCTTTTATCTTTGGAATAATAATAAAGTCACCTAATTGTATGAGAGAGAGAGAGTCAGTGGTAATATCAAAGCACTCCTGTTGGTCAGTGTTAGAGGAGCTCAGCTTAGCCTGACAGTTAGCCCGCTCCTGACCAGGGGCCTGTACCACGAAGCCGGTTTAGCTGACTAGCCAGGTAAGTTTCAGTTTAGTTTGCACCAATCCTGGGTTTTAGGTACCATGAAAGTAGCTTGGCTTTTAGCTGAGAATCAGAATCAGAATGAGCTTTATTGTCAGGTATGTTTAAACATACGAGGAATTTGTTTTTGTGATAGAAGCTTACACAGTACAACAGAATGACAGTGACAGAACAAAAAACACAGATAATAAAAAGAATTAAATAAAAAAATAGAACAAGTATATAAGGAATAACAATATACAAACTGACAATTGTATGTACAGCTATAAACAATAGACACTTGTATGTACAGGTATATTATGTGCAACTGTAATGTAGTCTAAGTATGTGTGTTAGATAAATAAGTGTATAAGTGTATAAATAGTGTGCGTTCCACAATTATTGTCAAGTGTTCATGAGATGGATTGCCTGAGGGAAGAAACTGTTCCTGTGTCTGGCCGTTCTGGTGCTCAGAGCTCTGTAGCATCGACCAGACGGCAACAGTTCAAAGAGGGAGTGTGCTGGATGTGAGGGGTCCAGAGTGATTTTGATAGCCCTTTTGCTCACTCTGAGCTGCGCTCATTGCCATAGTAACTTATACTCCACAGCTAACCTGTTCCGGGGCAGATTATGTTCTGAATTACAGATCTCAAACTGAACTTGGACCAATCAGATCTGAGCAAAGTGACACATGTCTGACACAAAAAAGTCACTCCCCCAGTTTATCTCGCTCCAAATTAAAGGTCACTAGTACTGAAAAAAAAAAAGATTGTCTGGCTTTAATGATAATTACTTAGAGTTATTTTATATGATTTATATAATTATATGATTTATATTATTATTAATCCATTACACACAAGCAAGTTTAGTTTAACAGTTATTGTAAATCATTTATTTTAAATAAATGTTAATATATATAGATTAAATGTAATATAAATAAGCTGTAGAATCAATAGATAATGCTTTAAAAAGGACTTACGTGACCTTACATGTTCGAGTCTGTATCACTGTATATTTCCAACTACGTATATAAACTAACTTAACAAGTTTCACTTGTGACTGCACTGATGAAGCAAGATCATTTCTTTTATTTGTTCTCTTTCATGAAGTACTTTTTTCATTGTGAATGCATTTAAAAACATCATACTCTTCGATCTCTTAACCTTTAGCAAAACTTTTAACCTTTAACCTTTAACCAAGGCTCGTGATTGGCTGCTCGCCAGTGATGTCACACATTCATGTGCATGTGCTCCACAAACTCAGGATCAAAGCCTGAGTTGACAAAGAAAGTTGATTGTCAGCATCATGGTACCAACAAAGCCGGATTGGAGTGGTTTGGTTTTGTCAACTCAAAACTAATCCTGTAACTCTGAATTTGTTCATCTACCATCATGGTTGTCATGAATCCTGTCCGTGATCTTTCACCTGCTCACCACCAGAGGCCGCCTTCCAATTACATAGACATTCACACCACACAGACTGTTACATGCCACTCCATCAAAGACTTCATTTCCCATAATCCTTTGCCCAGTCTCATCAGCACTCACTGTTTTCACCTGTGTCTCATTTACCCTGTCTGCTCACTCTATATAAGCCTGGTTTAGTTTGTTATTCTTTGCGAAGTCTTGTTAGTTGTTACTGCATTTCTGAGCATTCTCCCTGGATTTATGTCTCTTGGTTTTTTGATCTCTTGCCTGTTTTTTGGATTTACCCTTTGTCTGAGTTTCCTGCCTTGTCTATTGTTTGGATTGCCTGCCTGTGTTTTGACCTGTTGCCTGTATTTTGGATCACGTCTCTGGTTTGTCCCAATAAAGCTGCATTTGGATCTCCAACCTGTCAAGTCTCAGAGCAGTAAGTTACAGAAGACTTCGCCATTTACAGATCCAGCAGCTGAGTGTCATCCTGATCACCATGGATCCGGTTAACCGGTTATTGTGTCTACGTCAGAGGGATTGATCGATAGAGGACTATGTACAGCAGTTTTGTGAGTTATCCTATCATGTACCCTTCGAAGAAGTTGTGCTTAAGGACTTTTTTCGTTTTGGACTTAATGAGCCTATTAAATCATGGTTCCCTGAAGGAAAGTTCAATTGTAGTTTAAAGGACTTTATGGACTATGCACTAATTTTGAGCGGCTCTGTGTTCACTGTGGATGTCGTTGAGGAGGAACATGGCACCACACCAGAGTCTGTTCACATAACGGCTGCCGGACAAGAGCCTCTTTGCAAAATGGCTGCCAACACAGAAACTTTCCACAAAATGGCTGCCTTTCCTGAGTCTCATCCCATCATGGCCACTCTTCATGAGCCAAGTCAAGTCACAGTTGATCTTTATAAGCCAAGACAATTCACAGTTGATCTTAAAGAACCAAGTCAAGTCACGTCTGATCTTCCAGAGCCTCGCCATGTCTCGTCTGATCTGCCAGAGTCTCTTCACGTCACAGCTGATCTGCCAGAGTCTCTTCACGTCACAGCTGATCTGCCAGAGTCTCTTCACGTCACAGCTGATCTGCCAGAGTCTCTTCACGTCACCGCTGACCATCCAGAGTCTTGTGACGTCCTGTCCATTACATCCAGATATTCAAGGTCAGTGCTTCGATTTCCCAGTCTGATTTCTAGTGTGAGGGATGTACCGCTGGTGTCTGCACGCGCAGCTGGTATCCCCAAATCCACTCACTACAACCCTTCTGTCCCTGAACTAATTACCCTGTCCGAAGCGCTTCCCATGATGGGGATCGCTTTATGTTGCGTCTGGGCTGCGTACACCACCACCGAACTGCCTGAGGTGGCGGCGTCCACTGAGATGTCTCCAGAGGTGGCAGCTGACGCTGCAGAACCTCCTGAAGCGGCGGTGCTCTCTTTAATTCCTCGCATGGTGGTGGCGCCCAGTAATGCACTCGCAACCTGTCATGTCACGGTCAAAGGTACCATTGATGAACTCTCTGCATTTGTTGAAATTCCCTATGGTACCACTGTGGAACCTTCGGAGGTGGCGGCATCCGCTGCAGAACCTCTGGAGGTGTCAGTGGTATCCACCTGTGAACTCTCGCCCTGTCCTGTCACGGCTAATGAGGCCGTCTGTGAACTCTCGCCCTGTCCTGTCACGGCTAATGAGGCCGTCTGTGAACTCTCGCCCTGTCCTTTCACGGCCACAGAGGCCACTCTTGAACTGTTGTCCTTCCCTGAATCAGCCGAGGAGGCAGGTTATGAACTTTCGTCCTGTCTTGAACTGGCCATGGAGGTCAATTATGAACCATTTTCCTGTCCTGACCCAGCCAAAGAGGCTACCTTTGAACTATTAGTCCCATCAGTCACTGAAATGTCTGTTATAGCGCAAGGGTCTGCCTTGGAACTTTCTATCCTGCCTGTCATAAATCCTGGTACTAAGAGACCACTCAATATCTGCCCCGTTAGCCCTGTCAATGATAATATAACCACTCATAAACTACCTGCCTGCTCTGTTTCTCTAAATGTGTCTAATGTTAAGTCACCTGTCTGTTCCCTTTCTAGTAATGTGTCTGTCGTGCCAGTTTTTATCAATGAATCTGATTATGAACTGTTAGTCTACCCAGTATCAATCCATGAGTTGTTTGTCAGTTTAATTCCAGTCAATGCTCTGTCTGTCTCGAGTGTCTCAGTGTTCCCTAGGTCCCAGTCCCTGCCATGGTCTACAGGTCAGTCTGCCCCGCTCTGGTGGTCTTCTGCTCCGCCTGTTCCGTCTGCTCCGCCGTGGTGGCCTGCTATCTGGCTCTGGTGGTCTTCTGGCCCGTCTGTACCATCTGCGCTGCTCTGGTGGGCTCCTGTCCCGTCTGCTCCGCCCTGGTGGGCTCCTGTCCCGTCTGCTCCGCCCTGGTGGGCTCCTGTCCCGTCTGCTCCGCCCTGGTGGGCTCCTGCTCTGTCTGCTCTGCCGTGGTGGGCTCCTGCTCTGTCTGCTCCGCCCTGGTGGGCTTCTGCTCCGCCGTGGAGGGCTTCTGCTCCATCTGCTCTACCCTTGTGGGCTTCTGCTCCGCCATGGGGATCTTTGGACCTGTCTGCTCTGCTGTGGTGGTCCTCAACTCCACTAGTACTGCCGGCTCCATCCTGGTTCCCTGTTCTGCCGGTCTTGCCTCAGTCCCAAGGTCTTAGACTTCCACATGGACCAGGCCCTCCATCTCTCTCTCTGTTCTGCCTCCGCTCCACCGCCCTCCTGCTTTGTACTGTGTTTGGAGCGTCTGGAAGCCGCTCTTTGGGGGGAGGCTCTGTCATGAATCCTGTCCGTGATCTTTCACCTGCTCACCACCAGAGGCCGCCTTCCAATTACATAGACATTCACACCACACAGACTGTTACGTGCCACTCCATCAAAGACTTCACTTCCCATAATCCTTTGCCCAGTCTCATCAGCACTCACTGTTTTCACCTGTGTCTCATTTACCCTGTCTGCTCACTCTATATAAGCCTGGTTTAGTTTGTTATTCTTTGCGAAGTCTTGTTAGTTGTTACTGCATTTCTGAGCATTCTCCCTGGATTTATGTCTCTTGGTTTTTTGATCTCTTGCCTGTTTTTTGGATTTACCCTTTGCCTGAGTTTCCTGCCTTGTCTATTGTTTGGATTGCCTGCCTGTGTTTTGACCTGTTGCCTGTATTTTGGATCACGTCTCTGGTTTGTCCCAATAAAGCTGCATTTGGATCTCCAACCTGTCAAGTCTCAGAGCAGTACGTTACAATGGTACAGGCCCCAGGTTAGTTTCTCAGCATAAGTTGCCACAGTGCCTGATCTTGAGCTATGGTAATTTTGCTTTCGGAAACCAATTGAAGTGACAATAAGTCAGAATAACTGAAATAAGCTTGGTTTATTTGTTAAACTAGTTTTATGAAACAGCCCCCAGCATGGCACAAAACGTAGACACAAACAATAACTGGCACCGACTGAACAGAACAGGGAGAACAGGAACAAAAGCAAGCAAGGGACTAAAGACTTAATTAATAGAACACAGGTGAACTGAATAACTAATTAAACACAGAGGGAAAACTAAGTCAAATGACAAAGACATAACTAAGGCCCCATCCACACGGAGATGTTTTTAGCTGCATTTGTAAAGATTTTGTATCGTATCAGTGTTTCGTCCAGACGGATCTGGCATTTTGGGAGCGTGAAACCGCTATTTTATGCATTTTTTTATAGATAGGACAGTAGAAAGAGATGACAGGAAAGCACTGAGAGGAGAGAGAGGAGCGGGATTGGCAAAGGACCTCGAGATGGGAATCGAACTCAGGCTGCCGTGAGCACAGCTGTGCTGCATGTCAATGCACTAACCACGAGGCTATTGGCGCCAACATGAAACCGCTATTTTTTGAAACCGGGTCCCAGAGTGGATAAATCTGAAAACGACACCCTTGCATTTTTGTGTGTACAGACAATCCGTATATTTTGTGAAATGATGATGTCATCACTCCACATCTGGGGCCTGTACCATGAAGCCGGATTAGCTGGTTAGCCAGGTAAGTTTCAGTTTAGTTTGCACCAATCCTGGGTTTTAGGTACCATGAAAGTGGCTTGGCTTTTAGCGGCGTTCATTGCCATAGTAACTTGCACTCCACGGCTAACCTACTCCGGGGCAGGTTATGTTCTGAGTTAGAGATCTCAAACTGAAATTGGACCAATCCGATGTGAGCAAAGTGACACATGTCTAACACAGAAAGTCACTCCCCCAGTTTCTCTTGCTCCAAATTAAAGGTCACTAACACTAAAAAAAAAAAAAAAAAAAAAAACGTCTGGCTTTAATGATAATTACTTAGAATTATTTTATATGATTTGTATGATTCATATTATTATTAATCGATTACACACAAGCAATTTTAGTTTTGTTATTATAAAACATTTATTTTAAATGAATATTAATATATACAGATCATGTAATATAAATGAGCTGTAGTATCAATAGATAACACTATTTTAAAAATGACTACATGTGACCTTACGTTCCTTACACACCTTGTTCGAGTCTCTATCGCTATATATTTTCAAATGTATAAACTAACTTAAGTTTCACTTGAGACTCCACTGATAGAGCAAGATAATTTCTTATATTTGTCTTCTTTCATGTTTCATATGACGTTTAAATTTGTCATATTCTTCAGTCTCTTAACCTTTAGCAAAACCTTTAACCTTTAGTTTTGAATCTCGCTGGGTCTCTCGCGAGAAGTAAATCAAACTTGCTTTGTGTTGCAAGGCTCATGATTGGCTGTTCGCCAGTGATGTCACACATTCATGTGCATGAGCTCCACAAACTCAGGATCAAAGCCTGAGTTGACAAAGAAAGTTGATGATCAGCATCATGGTACCAACAAAACCGGATTGGAGTGGTTTGGTTTTGTCAACTCAAAACTAATCCTGTAACTCTGAATTTGTTCATCTACCATCATGGTACAGGCCCCTGGCCCCTAGTCAGACACCGCTATGTCACGTAACAGCAACAACAACATGAACAAACACTGAATGATTGCCTTTTTATTAACTAACATTAACACATATTAATAAATGTATTGTTCCATGTTTGTTTTCTTGTTGTTGTGTTGGGTTTGTATACAGCACGCAAGGTTTATGCGCATGCTCCAAGTCTTCTTCTCCATTTTTAGTGTATCTCTGTGGCAGAATTACAGCACCACACACTGGTCTGGCATGTATACTATCATATTTTGAGTCTGTTGAGTGGTTTCGTGTGTACACAAATATTTCTTGAGACGAGGAAAAAAAAGATCGGATAAGGAAAGCTCTGGCTTCGTGTTGATGTGGCCTAAAGCAAAACAGACATACATGTGACATTCACAGATCTAAATCAATCTTTACAATTTTGCATTTTATCTGTATTATATGTTCTTGATGTATTTTAACGTTATTTTTTAAGAAGTAATAACTTGTAAAAAAAAAAAAAAAAAAAAAAAAACAGAGCCAACATGACATTTAAAAAATGACAGGGATTAAGAAAGCTGCCAACGGTGTGTTTTTATCCCTCGCCGCAGCGAAGTAACGTTCATGTTTTGCAGTAGGTTGGTCGTATGCCTGTTCGGGATGCATCATACTGACTGCAAGATAGTGTGACATCAGCATGAGATGTAGCTGCTCATCTCTAAAATAACATTACAGACACATTATACAAGTGGATAATATGCAAAATGAGTTAATCTACTACAATGTAGGAAAAATGAAGTTACATTTAATCTTTTACAACAGTTGTATGTAAAAATATCTCATTGTTTTTATTTATTCATTTATTTATTAAATTATTTATTGTAATTTATTTTTCAAAATATGTTCTTTTGTGTGCCAAAGAAAGAAAGTTGTATGGTTTTAGAACGACAGGAGTGTGACTAAATGATCACAGACATTTTGATATTAATCTATTCACTCTCAGGCCATCCAAGATGTAGGTGACTTTTTCCCTTTCATTAAAACAGTAAAGAAGGTTTTGTTAGCTGCAACCAATGTTCTTGGTGATTCATGAAATGCAAGTCCATGGCTACTGTCACTTTGAGAGTCAGAAAAAGCACATCAGGCAACACAATAATAATACACCTGACAAAATACTGACGTCTTATGAAGCGAAATGATCGGTCTGTGCAAGAAACTGAGCATTATATACAACATTATTACCTCTCCATAGCCTCAAGTAAACACGGAAGTTTGATTCTTTTCCGCAAACTGGTTCTTTTGGACAGATCATTTCATTGAACTGGTGCAAATAACTGATTTATTGTTTTTTTTGTTTTGTTTTGTTTTTTTTCAGACCTACACGAACAAATGGTTTTTTAGGCCACCAAAATGGCCAGATTTTACTTTGTAAATGTGCGAGGTGCCAGAGAAAATCTGTACGGAAGGACGGTATACTGGTAAACCACCCCCTCAAACATAAATCACAAGAGTGGTCTGTGATGAGGGGTATGTGGATATGAAAATAAGCATCTTTCAGATTCATCTAGAAAAAAAACAATCACCTGGGCACACTTGCTAGAAGATTTGCTAGAATGTTAGCATTCAGAACAGCTGTTTCATTAAGGTGTGGTTTAGACGCCTCAAGTTGAGGATGGGCCTGAGGCCACCTTCAGTAGCAGCTATAAAAAATTGACTCACTGTAGGCTACCAAGACCTTCTCTACAGTACCCTTTGGTAGTAAACACTCTACATCTGACTGAAGGATGCAGGCTTCGCTGCCTTGGACAGAAGTTTGGACCATGCCCCCAAAGCAGAGGGGTCTGCGAGTGAACTGGAGTGAGTAACATTGTTTGATCATCTCCAGGACCTAAGCTGTTACACCCAGAATGGCCTCCCAGGCCTGCATTTGTGTGGCCACAGGCTGGAGCACCACAAGCTGTGGGTTGCCAAACTGAGGCAGGGAGTCAACCCTTGTATTGTTGCAAGTGTGAAAGCAGAACAGCTCTTTTTGTGAGGGTGTTTTTTATTATTTGGCCACTTTCGACGTCATGTTGATACTGAGGAATTGGGGGTCCCTACAAAAATGCCACGGATGCTGCCCCTTCCAGTGCCCTGTGTGAGCCTCCTGTGGTCCTTTGTTAAAGTATAGGCCAGGGCTCGCACCAGGAAGACCAGTCTCTGTTGCCTCTGCACTACCCACTCAGTGAGACTGGATAACACTAGGAAAACATACCTGTTCCACTGGAACAGGAACTTTGCGGAAGCCCCATCCTCCCTGAAGGGGGTATCTGGAGGCATTTACGCATATGGATTAACTCGTTAGGGCCTCTGTACATTTGAAAGATTTAGAAGTAGTTGTAACCAATTTGTAGAAATGGCAGAGAATGTCTGCCAGGGAAACATGGGCTTAAAGCTATACTATGGAAGAATACACATATGGTATCCCCTCGGGTCACTACATATGGCACCCAGCCTCCTGACGGTTCTCATGGATTCATTGATTGAAGGCCTGTTGGAGGGTGATGGAGGAGCTTGACAGGGTCTGCAACTGAACTCTCTGTAGCAGAAATATCACAATTTGTAAAAAAGCAAGCCGACACTAGCCGGAGCCTTTCGGTGCTTCTACCCATTTGAGGTGAGAACACAGGAGGATACCGGCTCAACATGAAGGCTATAAAATCTAGCGAACATGTTGGGAGTTGCCCAGCCCGCAGCCCTACAAATATCTGTCAGCGAGGCACCACGAGTCAGCGCCCAGGAGGATGCAACACTTCTAGTAGAGTGAGCTCGCAACCTGAGTGGGCAGGGCACACACTGTGCCTGAAAAGCCAGTGTGATGGCATCAAGTGGACTGGCATCCAGTGGACCATCCTCTTCTTAGAGACAGCATTCTCCTTCTGCCGGCCTCCGTAACACACAAAGAGCTGATCTGAGGTCCTGAAGCTTTGCGTCCTGTCCACGTACCATCTCAAGGCTCAGACGGGACAGAGCAAAGCTAGGGCTGGGTCTGCCTCCTCCGGGGGCAGTGCTTGCGTGTTCACTACCTGATCCCTGAAGGGAGTAGTAGTAACCTTGAGCACATAACCGGGCCGGGGGCCTCAGGATTACCTGGGAGTCATCTGGCTTAAACTCTAGGCATGATTTGTCGACCGAAAATGCGTGCAGGTCCCCTACCCTCTTGATGGAGGCCAGAGCAATTATACAACATCACAGGATTATATACATTCGTAATTTGGTTCATTTTGAGTTTTTGATTAACCTGTAGATGTGTTGCTCAAGCCAGGAACTGTTTCAGATGGTTCAGTCCAATTTGATGCACTGGCTCATCCAGTTTACTAAAAAGAACCAGTTCAAAATAGCAATTTGTTTGTGAACATCATTCCTCTGGATTCCTCTGAGGCTCTGGATTACAGATAATAATGGTGGAAATAATTCTCAGTTTCTTGCACAGGCTGATCGTTTCGATTCATAATACCTCAATATATCATTAGGAGCCACAGGTTTTAATTTTGTATCGCTTTTTTTGACTCTCAAATCATCAAGGACCATGGTTTCAGCTAAAAATCTTCTTTACTATTGCACTGAAGAAAAAAAACGTGTCTTCTTCTCCTACTTGTTTAATGTCACAGAACGGCAGCTTTCCCGACCGTGCGATGAGCATGCGAGCAACCTCTCTTTTTTTTTAACTAAAACTCCACGTACAGACGTAACTCAGCACATATTCTCTGATTGACATAACTAAACAGCCAATAGGAATAGGAAAAGAACAAACATAGTGAATAGGCTTAAAGGGACCATGCTCTCTTTACTACACTATCCCCCCCTTTAGCAGTACTGAGTCCCTTCAGTACAAAGAAAGCAATAATAATCAAACAAAGAACTAAGAAACTGTACATAATGAACAGCGTAAGCAATAGTGAAACACTAACTGTTGTATCTTGCCGGCTTCCGAATTTCTCTTCCTTTATGTGTTCTCTTGATTGTCTCTTGTTCTCCTATATTTGACATCAGTCCAACTCCAAGTTTTTTTTCTGCGTCGACGAGCTGCTGGCTGCCGCTTTCTCTCCTTGTTCTGGTTCTCCTGGGGTTCCGGGTCAGAAGAAATGGATTCAGTTTCACTGCTACCCTGAGATGCAGGTGGTTCGGGCTCATGTAGAGGTTCTTGCATAATAGGGTTGTCAGGGGTATCCTTGCTCTTTTGCAGGATCTCACTCCTTTGATGTCTGACCCTTGCTGGAATCACTTCACAGTCATAGGGCTTCAGACGATTGTGATGCATGATTCTCTTTTGTCGTAACCCCTGGACCTCATAAAGTACTGGACCACAGCAGGCAGATATCACTAAGGGGCCTTTCCAAGGTGCCTGGAGTTTTGGACTCTGTCCTTTTTTCTTAGTACTGTCCCGCATATACACCAGATCTCCAACAACGTACTTCCTCTCCTGAGCCCTGAGATCATAGACCTTCTTTTGCCGTTGTTGAGCTGTTTGGAGGTGCTCTCGGGCAACATCATGTGCGTCTCTCAATCCTTTTTCCAAGTTATACAGGAAATCTGGCACTTCCAAACTGTCTGACCTTTGCTCTGCCATACCAGACCATAGATCCTGAGGTTGGTAAACTTCCCTTCCAAGCATGAGTCTATTTGGTGTGAATCCAGTAACTGCATGCTGGGAACTACGGTACGCTGATGTAAGGAGAGGAAGATGCTCATCCCAATTTTTCTGATTCTGGTTCACATAGCATCGAATCATCTGAAGGAGCGTTCAATTGAACCTCTCAACTTCCCCATTGGAGGCAGGATGGTAAGGGGTTGTCCTTGTTTTTGTGATCTGCAAAAGACTACAAACATTTCTGAATAATAAACTTTCAAAATTTCGACCCTGGTCTGTGTGCAGTTCGAGTGGTGCACCAAACCTGGAGATGAACCCTTGGTCTGGCACAGGAAAGGCTTCTACCCATCTAGTGAACTGGTCAACGATGATTAGAACGTACTTGTTTCCTGAACTGGACACAGGAAATGGGCTCAGCATATCGATGTGGATCCGATCCATTAGCGCCCCTGCTTGGTAATTTTGAAGCTTGGCTCTTTTGGTTGGCCCAGCAACTTTGCAAGCATTGCAGTGTCTGCACCTCCGTATGTACAAATGTACATCTCCACCCATGCCATACCAGTGGAAACTTTGACGGAGTCGCTCCAAGGTCTTTCCTTCACCCAAATGGCCAGATTGCGGTGGATTATGGCAGGCTTGTAACACTTCTGTTTGCATTGAGGCAGGTACTAGCAGCAGTAGGGAGGGACTGAGTCCTCCAGGCCTTTCCCAACGATAAAAGAGAACACCTTGATGGAGTTCAACTTGTGGCCAACACAGCCAGTATTTTCTTACTGCTGGACTTTTCAACACAACATCCTCTTTTGTTGGAAGGGCTCCTACCTCTTTCCACTTGTGCAGGATGGAGAGATCAGGATCAGCTCTCTGGTCATGCACTAGCTTTTCTTTTGAGAATGCTTCTAGCCAGTTCACACGTGGGGTTTCAAACAACTCTGCAACTGCCCTGTTCTCATCACTCGCACCAGGGTTGTCGATAATGTGTTCCTCTGTTGCACACTCAGTGCTCCTTACTGCAAGTGGAACCACATCATCCACGTCTTCTTCAAACCTCTCCCAGTGGTCATGCAGCTTTTGGCAATGTTTACATCCTCCACATGGCAGATTTGAAACACTCTTCCCTGCCTGATAGCAGTTGCACATATTGGAGAGCTCGCCACCACATCTTGACATCGCATCAGCGTTTGAATGATGTTTTCCAGCTCTGTGCTCAATGTCAAAATCATATTGACACAGCTCCTCAAGCCAGCGAGCAAGCTGTCCCTCAGGATGTTTGAACCGGAACAACCAGGTGAGGCTGTTGTGATCTGTGCATAGAAGAAACTTCTTTCCAAGCAGGTAATGTCGAAACTGGCGGGTGTAGCAAACAACAGGTAGCAACTCTCGTCTTGTTACACAGTATCTCCTCTGAGCTGGAGTGAGGTGGGTGCTTGCATAAGTGATAACTCTCTCCTCTCCCCACTGAAGTTGTGCCAAGACTGCCCCGATACTGTGATTTGATGCATCGGTGTCCAGGATGTATTTTCCCTCCACTAAAGGATATCCGAGCACAGGTGCAGAAGTTAACTTTTCTTTGAGCTGTGTAAAAGCATTCTGGTGCTCCTCAGTCCACACGAATGCTGCTTCTTTTCTTAGGAGTTCATTAAGAGGGCTGGCCAGCTCAGAAAATGCTGGAACAAACTTCCTGTAGTAGTTACACAGTCCAAGAAAGGCCTTCAGCTCATGTACACTCGTGGGGGGGTTCCAAGCTTTTACATCACTAATCAAAGATGGGTTGGGCCGTATACCTTTGCCACTGACCACATGGCCCAGGAAAAGAACTTCTTCTTTAAGCAGGTGACACTTGGATGGCTTTAGCTTTAATCCATAGCTGAAAAGGCGCTGGAATACAGCTTCAAGTCGATCAAGGCTCTCATCGACTCCTTTACCTAGTATGATGATGTCATCCAAGTAAATCAGAAGAATTTCCCACTGGAGTCCTCGAAGAACAAGCTCCATTGCCCTTTGGAAAGTGCTTGGAGCATTGCACAATCCGAAGGGCATACGAGTGCATTCATAAAGGCCATAGCGAGTGATGAAAGCCATTTTTGCTCTGTCCATTTCATCTACTGCAATTTGCCAGTAGCCAGACTGGAGGTCTAGGGTAGAGAAGACACAAGCTCCACCAAGGACTTCAAGGCATTCCTCAATTTTGGGGAGAGGATAGGCATCCTTGGCTGTCAAGCTGTTGAGGCGCCGATAGTCTACACACCAGCGAACACATCCATCCTTTTTATGGACTAGCACCACGGGTGATGCCCACTCTGAGGCAGAAGGTGTAACGGCTCCTGCTTCCAGCATAGCGTTGAGATGCCTCTCCTCCTCCTCTTGAAATCCAAGGGGAGTCCGTCTGACTGGCTGGCATACTGGCCCTGCAGCTCCAGTGTTTATCCTATGTGTGACAGCTGTTAAGAGGCCAAGGTCCAAATCTGAAACAGCAAAGAGACGTCTGTATGAGATCAGAAGCTCTATAAGTCGCTGTTGCTGCACCTCACTTAATGCTTCACTTGAAGTGGCATAAAGGGCTTGGAGATGCTCAGGTATGTCTGTGGCAGTTGTCAGTCTTCTCAGGTCAGAATGATGTGTGTCATCACTTTGTTCTTGAGTACTTTCACAGTTTCTTTCCTGCTGTCCATAGTCTAATAAGTCCTCATCTGGATATGTTTCAACCAAGAGACCAAGACAGGCCCCTTTTGGTAAGGTAGTTTTATTGCTAGAGAGATTGCAAAGCCTCACAATCACTCGACGCTCCATGGTCGTGACAACACTCCCTGAAGCCACAGTTTCTGTGATCAGGTAGGGCTCCAGGACAGCACAGACACCAGGCTTTGGACTGTCAACTTCACCCCAGCCTAGACATTCACTTTCTGGTGGTAACATTGTGTCTGTCTCTAGGACCACTCGAGCAACGTGATAATCAGTTCCATCACCCCCAATGATCTTAGCAGGAACTAGTTCTTCTGCAATAAACACTCTGCCACTAGTATGGATGGTTACGTTTGCAGCCTGCAAAAAATCTAGTCCCAAAAGGACAGGGTCACGTATCGGAGCCACAAAGACTTCCCATTCTGTGCACCAGGTGCCAATTTGGAATTTAACTTTCAGTCCACCTTTGGCATTCATGTCCTTCCCGGATTCTGCATTATGGAGACATGTCTGTGTTGTAGCTGTCTGCTTACCGAGGGGAAACTGCTGATACAAAGTCTCTGAGATAACCGTTGCTTCAGCTCCTGTGTCTACAACGGCTTGTGTTGGAATGCATTTCACAGTCACATCAATAAGCAAGCTTGGGCCTCTGCTTTTTGCACGCCCCACCTGTGGTGTGGGGGACTGGCTCCTCCAGCATTCTGGCCCTTTTGAAGTGGTACTGTGGTTCTGATCTTTACTAGTTTGCCTAGGGTTGAGTGGTGGAGTTGATAGCCTGACACACTCTCTGCAAAAATGCCCTTCTTCACCACAGTGATAGCACAAACCTGCTCCGGTGCAGTTGGGGCTTGCCGAGTAGGTTTTTGTTCGTGCTGTGCTATCTTGTGTTGGGGATCGCCCTCGCCTCCGTTCCTGATTTACTTCCTCCAGCTTTCTCGGCTCTCTGGCTGTGAGGATGTCCAACTTTGATTGCAGCTGTTCCATCTTTTGCATCAGGAGGTTAAACTGGTCAGCAGACACATAGCTCTTACTAATTTTCTCTACTTGCTCTGTTAGGAATGCAGTCTTCTGTGAGAGAGCAGCTACTTGGTCTATAGTAGCGTAGCTTGGACTTTGGACTCTGCGTGAAACTGCTGGAGAATCAATAGACAGCTCCTCGTCATCCGCCCAGGAAATACGTCTGGCTCTGCTCTTTACATCAATATCACGGCCCATGGTGGCTTGATAATTGTGCTCGTGGGCCTCTACCAGTCTTTGTGCCTCCACTAATGAATGGGGATCCTTGTTCATTACTTCATAAGCAACTTTTTGGTTACGAAGTCCCTTGAGGAAGAAGTCTGTAGCGAGTTGATCCTGCAGATCAAGCTCCACACCAGGGTAGGCCAAGGTGACTAAGCTTTGCACCTCCTCTGCAAACTCAGCTGCTGACTCTTTGAGCTGGCGGAGTTCGCCCAGTTTCCTTCTGATTGTGGTTGGGGGGTCACGCTGACCAAAACGTTGAGTTAACTGCTCCTTAAGAAGGGTGTAATCCTCATGGATATGTTCAGGAAGTGAACAGACATATTTAATAGCTGGCCCCCTCAGACAGTCATACAAACAGTCAACTCTATAGTCTCCACTCCAACCATACTTCCTGGCCTGCCGTTCAAATGGTACCAGAAATGACTCCCAATCTCCACTACCGTCAAAAACAGCAAGCTTTGCCTTGGGACCCTCTGCAGCAATTGGCTGGCCTTGATAATGTGGTATACTAGATCTTTGTTCAGCAATATAAGTATGTGGAAATGGCTGGGAGCCACGCTCAGTGTTTCGTTGCTTTGTGCCAGTCTCGGTGGAGGGGGTAGCTCTGGAGGGACCTGAAGTAGGAACCAGTGTTGTTAGACCTTTCTCTACTTCCTCCGCAAACTGAGAAGAGCCAGAGCCCCGGCCCCCATCATGTGGACCTTCTACAGAGGCACCATCGAGAGCATTCTGACGAGCTGCATCACTGTGTGGTATGGCGCCTGCAATGCGTCCTGCCGCAAGACACTCCAATGCATAGTGAGAGCAGCTGAGAGGATTGTTGGTGTCTCTCTCCCCTCCCTCCAGGACATCTACAGCACCCGTCTCACACGCAAAGCCCACTGCATTGCGGGTGATCCCACCCACCCGACACACAGCTTCTTCAGTCTGCTGCCATCAGGGAGGAGACTGCGGAGTCTCCAGGCCAGGACCAGCAGACTGAAGGACAGCTTCATTCATCAGACTGTCAGGAAGCTGAACTCCCTCCCGACCTTGCCCCCCCTCCCCTCTTTTTCCCCACGCACCACTGAACTCTGACCCCCCCCCACTTACACACTGTGACCCGCACCAGTCACTTAGTGCACCACTGGACTGCCCACTACCTCAGTCAGCATTGAACTGACCCCATTCAACTACCTCTTCTGACACTTTAAACAGACTGATAAGCTCTTTGCACTACACTCATTATATCTGCATAGTTTTGTTTTGTTTAGTTTTGTTTATTTATTTAACCGATTGCATTTTATCTGCCATGTGCCTTATGCCACTTAATCTAACTCTTTTCTACAATGTCCTTATTTGTATATCTGTATAGTTTGTTTTTATATTTAAACTGTATTTATCTGCATTTTACGTCTACTGTTAGTATTTTATTGTTAACTGTATGCACCAAGGGTCTGAGAGTTACGCAATTTCAATTCTCTGTATGTATGTGCTGTACATGTGGCAGAATTGACAATAAAGCAGACTTTGACTTTGACTTTTGACTTTGAAGTATGTGCTCTTTGTTGTATTACTTCTAGTTCGGAAGCGAATGGCCCACCCGTGATGTTGCGTGACCTTCCAGTATCATCTTGAAGGAAGGGTGAATCTGAATAAGGCATCCTCTTTTCCCTGACAGTAGGTTGGGAGCTCTCACGTGTGTCACCCCTGGGTGCAGTGAACATTGATGTTTATGGGGCTTGAGAACAACTTGTAATGTGCGTCAACAGTGGAGCCATCATCATTTGGAGTTGCTCGTTATTTTTATTTTGGTTTTCGAGCATTGTCTTAAGATAGTCTGGGGGTTGGTTAGAATCAGGGGCTGTTGCCATAGCTCCATGACACAATTCTTCCTGGGACATTTCTGAATTTATTTATTTCCTTTTTATTATTATGACTTTTTTTTCTTCTTCTTCTTCTTCTTTTATATATATATTTTATTTTACTGATTTTTTTTTGTTTCCTTTTTTTTTCTTTTCAATAACCTTTACAGCAATAAACTTTCTTGTGGAGCATTCGAGTCTCATCCCCGGCAATTCACCTTATAGTTGAGTCTATGCGGTTCTCATTGGGCGCGATGACGTCAGCCGGCTTGCGTCTCTCCTGAAAGACCGCTAATAAATTAGCTTACTGCTTATCCTCTTCTTTCATAGGTGTAGTTGAAATTTCCAGATGAAATCCCCGCTTCTGACACCAGTTGTTGTGCGTGCAGTTAGTTTCGTTTATGCGTTGGCCTATGTGGATGCGCGGGAGGAATGAGCCACGACAAGATGATCTTCTCGTAGAGTTTACTTAACTTCTTGAACAACGTAGTTACACAGTTCACTCACCAACAGTACAATCTGCATAAATACAGAGTCTGTATGTCACTGTTCTTGCTGATTGGTGCTCTTGCTCCGGCACAGAACGGCAGCTTTCCCGACCGTGCGATGAGCATGCGAGCAACCTCTCTTTTTTTTTTTTACTAAAACTCCACGTACAGACGTAACTCAGCACATATTCTCTGACTGACATAACTAAACAGCCAATAGGAATAGGAAAAGAATAAACATACGGTGCGTTCCAAACGGGATATATCGCCCTCCGAAGGGCACTTCAGAGTGAAAACAATCATGGCCGCCATATTGAAGGGTCGTTCCAAACCGAAGTGCTCAAAACTAGCCACTTCAAAGGGCCCTTCGGAATGAAGGATTTCGAAGGGTACAACTGATGGACACTTTGGGCTCCCATGATCCTTTGCACAGATTCTTTGCATGATGACGGCGCTTCCGTACGATGACGCAGAAGGGCACTTCAAGAAACAGTTGTTTGGTCCCCTACACCCTTCAACCCTTCGAAGCTATCACTCCGGAGGGTAAACCCCTTTGAAGGGATTAGGGCATAGGGATGAGCCCTTCCGAATGGTACGCAGGGATCGTGAATAGGCTTAAAGGGACCATGCTCTCTTTACTACAATATTTTGAGAAATGTCTCAGTGTTTTTCAATGGGCTCCAGTGTTGTATAGATCCCAACATTCTTTCAAGTATCTTCTTTTGTTCAATCTTGGAAAACTTGAAATGCGAAATATGAACAATGTTTTTGCTTCAGACAAATGTAATGTAATCCAGGAACATTTTTTAAAATAATTATTTTTTTAAATGAAACACATTTTTGTCACATTCGACTCCTTGACCAATTAGTGATTCGAGCTAAGGTCATTGGAAAGGTCACCCTGGATTAACAAAATCCAAACTATTGAGGTTAGAAAATGTACTTGACACATCATTTTCCAATACAATCTTTTTTTTTTTTTTTTTTTTTTTTTGTGTGTGTGTGTGTGTGTGTGTGTGTGTGTATATATATATATATATATATATATATATATATATATATATATATATATATATATATATATATGTTTTTTTTTTTTTTTTTTTTTTTTTAAATCCAGACATTTAAGCAATTAGACAAGAAGGGAATTCAGGTCATCTACACATCTCAAACTTCATGTGGCATCAATCTGGGAAATGGCGAGTATCTGCTGTCAGGTAAAATCATTTACTCTCTCTAGGCAGAGTTTGAGTTGAAACTGAACACCCTGATTCCTGATGCTGGTTGTTAACATCAGTTGAGGCTGAAATATGCTACACAAATTATGTCCAGATTTTTAGCCCAATTTACAGTCTGGACAGATTTTAGGCCATGTGAGTTGACAGATTTCACAGAAAATCACATTGTGTATTCAATTATTCAACTTTTAGAACACATATCGTTTTCACTTATTGTGCATCTCTTAGCAACAAGACACGTTTCTGCATGAGTTTGTGGTGTTTGAAACATTAGCGTAGTCAGAAATGTTTAAGTGGGTGGGCCTACATAAAACTGTGTGGGCCAAGTGTGTAGCATATGAAAACTGCATGTCAAATTGCCAACAAAAAATACAGCACCAAGGTTCATTATACAGTACTTCTAAAGCATGAATTAACATTAGTAATTTGTTATGTTAATGTTCATTTCAAAATTTACTAATAGGACATTATTAAAATTAAAAGTTGTATCTGTTAAAATTTGCCTGAGCTGGTTAACAAAGATAAATAAACACGGTAACAAATGTATTGCGAATGTTAGTTAATGCATTAACTAACGTTAACTAAAGGAAGTTTATTAAAAAGCATTAACTCAGTGTGAAACAACGGGGCTTCGCAGATGATTTCATAATCAAGCGTCTCTGTCAGTTCACGTGCATCGAGGACCGCAGAAATGTGCGCAGCTGCAAATTATGCAGTTTGTTGTGGCGACCAGGATCTAGAACAATGTTCATGTGTTTCTTTCCACAAAGGATGCATCTGTTTAGTGGATCAAACACTATACCTATGCTAATATGATGTTTCAAACACACTTGGTTCAGAAGTTTCCGATCGATAAATCCAGCACCCTCAGGTGGTCTGTCGGGTTTCATTTGTAGACTTTTACTTTTTAAAGAATTTATCTGATTTATGTTTGCTTCACTAGGCTATTTTCAAATTTAACTTCACAAATGCGTGCATTTTACTATTACATCCTTACGTCGTAAACATAACATTGTGGGTGGGACTAACAGAAACGGACGAATCATCATTTTGACAAGCGAATGATGATATGCACCTATAGGAAGAAGGAAAACTAAGAAATGACCTGTAATTGACCATGAAAACAAGCGTTTAATATTGTTAATAAATAAAGTTACAGTGAAATAAGACGTTTATTAGTATCGTTTAATAAATTACATCCATTTGGAAAATTACAAACTTCTCATTGGGTGGGCCACAGATGAAAGTGGGTGCGCCCGGGCCACCCGTAACTATGCGACTGGTTTGAAATGAGTTCAGAGTCTGTTTGTTTGCAAACCTAGGTTGTTTAGTGTATGACATCCAGTTTTTGACATCCAGTGTGTGATTGGCAACCAATCACACGCGATTCTGTTGAGCTTATGAATGCAATGGCCAATCAGAGACGTTCAGATGAGTCATCGCTGACACGCAGTGTTTTGTTCACTCAGTGACTGAATTATCTGGCTAATTCTCTCTTCAGAAACAACAAAGTGCAGGTGCGTTCAAATGTAAGTAAGATATTCATTTCACAGTGTAAACAGCTTCAGTGATTTTAATGGGAGTTTTTGAGAGTGCCTGAACTTTGGCTAGACTGAATGAAAATGTTCTTTGATAATGTAAATGTTCTTTGCTCTCTGTAAAATGAAAGTGTTATGATTAGTAACTTACAATACAGTATTGTTATTAAATTCACATTAAATACAAAGTCATTTGTATCAAAATAATTTTATGACATGACATCCATATCTGGTACTTTACTCTTTCCCCGCCATTGACGAGTTTTTATGGCAATCCGTGTTCTAGGTGTATTATGGTAAGGAAAGCCCTAGCGCATGTCCTGAATGAGTTACGAGACTTCCGGGTCTTTAGGGTACGAATAGAAGACGATCGGCCTAAATGGAAGGATCAGAGAAAATGTAGATCATATATAGATCATGTATGTAGATCATGTTTTGACTATTTTGAATCTGATCGGGACGAAGTAGTCAGTGAGAGAGATGCCTTTACAGACACAGAAACATCTCTAGTTGTAACCGATAACCCATCGATCTGAATAGGGGTGTGTGTTTGTGTGTGTGTGTGTACGCGCGATCTATATATAGATCTACATCTATCTATCTATCTATCTATCTATCTATCTCTCTCTCTCTCTCTCTCTCTCTCTCTCTCTCTCTCTCTCTCTCTCTCTCTCTCTCTGTGTGTGTGCGCGTGTACAGTATATGTAATCATATGTATGTATGTAGCCTGTGTGTGTGTGCGTGTGTGTAATCATATGTATGTATATGTTTGTGTGTGTGTGAGTGAGTGTGTGTGTGTCTGTTTGTTCTGTTTATCGAATGCAGTTTCAATTATTCATGTAATTATTTACAGGTGAAAGAATATGACATCTGAATGTATTTTGCTTGAAAATGAACTACTTTAATAAAAATGCCTTTTTCTCAGTTTTTTGTCCAAAATATATTTCTGATGAAACATATCTGCATTCAAATGGTGATAAAACATGAACACATGAAGACAGAATAAAAGTTTTATTTATTTATTTATTATTATTATTATTATTATTTTTTGTTTGTTTGTTTAAAAGCAGAGATTTGGTTGTTTATTTTGATATATAATATGTTCTTATATTCATAGCAAAAAATATTCTGAGGGCCGTCAAATTTAGGTGAAAATCATCAAAAATGCTGGTGGTGGCTGGCAACTTTTTTAAAAAAATGCATTTACTTACACATATCTGAGTCTGAATCTGAATCTAAATATTTTGTGATATAGTTAACACATTTGGAAATATTTTGAATAAAAAGGAAAAAAATAAATAAATACAACATAAGCCTATATCAGTTATACAGTACTATTGTGGCTGCTGTTGGAATTTTAAAAAAGCTTATACATATAAATTTTGTAATTTGACATAAAATATGACATTCTTTCAATAAAGTTAGAAAAAATCTCATTACAAAGGTAAAACTAATAATAAATGCCCCTGTAAATCACTTTAAGGAGTCAAATATCATCCTGTAACGGGAAGGCTAACTTTTGTTATTGATTAGAAGGTGCTCCTGAATTTGTTGACTGTGTTCCTAATTTTTTTTTTTAAAAATTACATTTGAATTAATTTAAGAACGTGATGTTGAAGTGGCCCCATAAAAAAATCAGTGCACAGGGCCCAGAATTCCTAGCTATGGCCCTGCTCAAAGGACTTGCGTTTTATGAATCATCAAGGACCAAAATCTTCTTTACTGTTGTAATGTCACCCACATCTTGGATTGCCTGAGGGTGAATAAATTAGCAGCAAGCTTTCATTTTTGGGTGGAATTTTTTTTTTTTTTTTGATATCAAGATGCTTTCAATGCTAGCATGTCTCAACTCAGTATGGGATGACTGATTTCAGATGTACGGATATACTGTAGATAGTAGGACTTAAAATGGTGATATCAACAGTCTACTGTTTGTTTGTTAATTGTTTAGTTTGATATCAGTTTTATGAAAAATCTGTTGACAGATTGCATGTAATATTAATTAAAATGTTCTGTCCTGAGCTTAAGACATTTTTTCATATGTCCACAAATATAAACAGTTAAATAAAAATCAGGCTTTTTTAATAATAGATATGCTTTAAATAAGAATGCAAATATTTGGCAAACACTTTATTTTTATGCCACATTATAGTGATAGAATGTGTGATGAAAATCTCTTATGCAACGCTTTGTAACATGCTGCCTTATAAACATTTCACAATTTGAGGGCTGATGTTGTTTCTTTCTACACTCTCTTTCTTTGTTCTCTTATAACTGTGATGTGAGGGGATGTACAGTAGTGTATGTTTCTGTCACAATCTCCAGCTGCAGTGCCCATGAGCTGCTCTAGAGGACACTTCATCCTCCACTGTTTTCTGGACTCCATTTCCCATAACACCCCATGCCTAAACTGATTGCATAATTGCTTGATTGCATGATTGTTTCCTGTCTGCAGGACTATTTAAGCTACACACAAACACATACTCAGGTTGACGAGAGAGAGACAGACAAACAAAGCAAGCAAGCAAGCAAGCAAGCAAGCAAGTTAGCTCGTTAGCTAGTTGTATCTGGTCCAGAGCCTGTGTATATTGTGTAGTTTTTGCTGAGTGCGAGAGTGAGGATGTCTGCTGCTGTTGTGACTCTAGCGCTGCTGTTCTTCTTGTCTGTGGCACTGAATGAACAAGTGGCCGAGGGCTGCAAATGTATTCAAAGACACCCGCAACAGCAGTTCTGCTCGTCTGACGTGGGTATGTCAAACATGTGCATAGCTAATCAAACATAAACAGTTTTACAAAACTATTGGTGCCGTATTCAAATCTGTAGGTTGCATGCTGTTTTAAGATGTTACGAGATGTTAAATGTCTTGTATTTCAGTTCATTAACAGTAGTTCAATGACTTGAATTATTTAACTACACATTAGGTTTATGGAGAGTACTGGGATCAAACCACTATAAAAGTAACCCATAAACTTTATTTGTAGTTAAATATAGTGCAAGACATTATTAGAGTCTTTTTATGTTTAATTTATTTTCTTCTTGGTGACATGAGCTATTTTCTTGTGTAGTGGCAAATTATTTAAAGGGACAGTTCACCCAAAAATGAAAGTTGTCATTTAATCACCTGTATATCATTTTGGACCTATATGACTTTCTTGAACGAAGATATTTTGAGATGTCTGTTTTTCAATGGGCTTCGGTGTTTGGTTCCCAACAGTTTCAAGTATCGTCTTGTGTTCGATATAGGCAGACTTGATGTTTTTGCTTTGGACAAAATGTAATGTAATCCAGGGACCCTTTTTTTTTTATTATTTATTTATTTTTGTCACATCTGACTCTTACCAATTAGTGATTCAAGCCAAGATCATTGGAAAGGTGCCCAGCACTGACCCTGGATTAACTGCATACAAAATCCATACTATTGAGGTGAGAAAATATAATTGACATCATTTTCAAATTCAAAACTTTCTAATACAGTCTTTTTAACAAGAAATTGTCTTGTAGTATTTTTTTTTAAACCAGACATTTAAGCAGTTAGACAAGAGAATTCAGGTCATCTACACATCTCAAACTTCATGTGGCATCAATCTGGGAAATGGCGAATATCTGCTGTCAGGTAAAGTCTTTTACTATCTGAGTTTGTTGAAACTGAACATCCTGATGCTGTCTGTGATCATCAATTCAGGCTGGAATACACTACACAGATTGTCCAGATTTACAGTATGATTGATTCTGTGTTCGCTTCTGAAAGTCAGAGCTATTCTGCAGATTTTGGACTGTCGGAGTTGACAGATTTTGCAGAAAACCACATTGTGTATTCCGTTACACGACTTAATTTTTTATTTTTTTTTATTTTTTTTATCTTTATTTTTTTTTTTTAAGCTTCAGACTCCGATTCCATCCTGTCTGAGAATCTCATATTTGATATTTTCAGACCATTTGAGAGCACTCATTGTTTTCAATCATCATGTGTCTCCAAGCAACAAGACGCATGTTTCTGTGTGTTTGTGGTGTTTGGAATGAGTTCAGTCTGTTTGTTTGCAAACCTCGGTTGTGTTGTATTCAGTTTTTCCTCTAACACTGCAGCCTAGTGTTTAGAACTTGTTTAGATTTTAAAAGTCATGTAGAGTATTTCAGTCAGACCAGTTAAGCTGCATATTCCTTTTTAAATGCCTCAAAGACTTAAGAACTTGATAAAACACTTTATTAGTAAACCGTAACTGTCCTCCGTAATGTTACACTCCTCAAAGAAAAGACTAATATTATCCAGAACCTCAAACACAAAAACGCTAAAGAAGCTCAACAGAACATGAGGGTTCAATAAGTGAGGACATCTCTAGGTACAAAAAAGTTGTATATACAGTATAATGAGCTTTAGTTGTGAAACTTATTCATAATAAAAATGCTATGTTTGTTTTTTTTTTCCACCTAAGGACATGTGAAGGACGGCAGGGTCGTTGTTAATTTATGTGACCTTGTGATGCGTTGGGACCGTGTCTCCTCCGTTCAAAAGCCGTACCTCAGCATGTATCGGACAGTCTGTACCTGTGAGGTAATAATCTAAACCATATTCTTACAATAATTCACCATAGTCTGAATTATACAGAGTTCAGAGCTGTTGAAACCCAGTGGCTTTAATTTTTGCCCAAGTAAACTTTCTGCCATTTTGGATGTTGTTCATCACACAGGCTCCGGTCTTGTTCAGACCATACAATGCTTATCAAAACTTTTTAAAAGATTCACGTTTAATGCATAAATGAATTTTGAAAAGGACATCCCAGATGCCTTACGAGAAGTTCTTCACACTTCTTATAATTAAACTTTCTAGAAGGAAGTTTCATTGGGTTTGTATTCTTTACTTGCAACCATTGTATTAACCACAAACTGTCCTTTATTGATTTATTGTAGGTTTTTTTTTTTTTTTTTTTTTAAAGTAGTAAAACTGTTGTTGTTGGTACAGACATTAGTTCAGTCATCTCTCAAACTGTGGTCTCTACAGATCTCGCCCTGTACTGGAGCGTCCTGTTTGATCCAGATGCGTCAAAAGTGTCTGATAAGGTCCCAAAATATAGCCGTAATTGATGATCAAGACGCTCTTCAGTCTATATGCCTGCCATGCAGCGACGGCTTCTGCAGATGGAAAAAACTCTAGCTACAGCAGCTCCCTGAAGACCAAGTGCATCAGCCATTCGTCAGTGTGAAAGATTTGCCTTTTTGTCAGTGCTTAGAACATGTTTATTGAAGCTGTGCAATAGTCAACAACTACATGCAAAACACTCTTTTCATGGAGATTTGCAATTAACCATTAAATTCTTTTCTATGAAAAAGCGTTTGCATTTAATGGGGATTGTATATAGGGGTGTGCTGCAGCGATGCCAGTATCTGTAACAGTCTCAGTTTATTCGTATTTGAATAAAACCATAAGTAGGCAGAGCTTGAACCAGAACTTCATACAGTTATACCTGATGAGACCAGGTGGGTTTTTTTTTTTTTTTTTTTTTTTTTTTTTTTTTTAAAAAGCCTAACATTTATTTAAATATCTTCAATAACAGTCAGAGCCGATGCCCTTGTATAGGCAGTTCTTTGAGCAGGGCTGGAATGGGACCAAAAAACAAACTCTGCACTGGAATTTTTTTATTTTTTCATCCAAGCAGCCCACTTCTACAATCAGAATTGAACAGCACCTGTTATATAGCCTAGTTATGTCATTCAACTCACTCATTCACCCACTCTGACCCCATAACATGGGGGATACCAGGGGCCCGGTTCAATAAGGAGGTTCAGTCAGCTCTGAGTTTAAACTTGAACTCTGAGTTGACTTACCATGAGACTGAGATGGTCCTCGCTGCAGAACACAAGATCCAATGGGTGTGGTTGGATCTAGATCCAACTCCTCCCACCTTACATTTACCTAAACCTATCAATCTCCACCCCCTGGACGTGGATCCAACCCCGGCCCCTGGATCTTTGTTCTGCAGTGAGGGGCTACTGGTGAGATGGGGAAACTCAGTTTCTGGTTTCAGAATGGCTGAATTCTATTAGTTCAATGAGCTCTGAGTTAGAATCCTGCACAGCCTAAAATTTAGGCCCCGGCCCGTGTCCGACCCCCCCTTCTCCCAAATAGTTTCTACTACTGTTTCAGCTATTAAAATACTTCAGTTTTGTATGTAATGCCAAAGTGATTATATTTCGTTTCGTTATTTTAAGTTAATTTAGAAAAAAATGTTTGGAACTCTTTTTTTTTTTTTTTTTTTTTTTATGTTTTTTATTATTATAGAGTAACGACCAAGCGGCCAGCGGCAGACAGTGAGTTGATCATAGCCTATGTTTGATCAATTTAGCCTTCTCAAAGCATCATGACTTGTCTAAAATTAAATCTATAGTTATAAAACAGCTCCACAATGTTAGTTTAAACGCTTAACCTAGATAAGTGTGCACTGACGCATATCCAGTCGTTTGTGCGGAGAGCGCTTTACAGGACGCGCCAGAGCGATCACTTGCATTGCAAACATTTCAAAATACGCCTCATTTTTGCTCATGAAGGTAATAGGCTACATTGTTCGGAACTGTAAAGGGTCTACTTTTATTTGTGTGCACTCAAACTAAAAAAAAAAGAAAAAAACAAAAAAGCAGGTTTCAGTTTTGAGCAGGAGTGCTTCTGAAAAGCTCTAAAGGCGAATCCAGTGAAGAGACGGCGAGTCAGGATCATCATCAAATGAATGGATGATCCAAAATGCAGCTTTTCCCGAAGCATTGGGAACTTTTAGTAATCACGCTCCAAATTCTCCTTGATGCTTTGCATGGTCAACTATGTTGCATAGGCGATGTGTAATATTTATAATATAATCAGTATTTCATACAGTCGCCATGTGTGCTCTGTGCATATATGGGCACAAATAAAGAAGGGAAGCTAAATGAACCCGAGCCCGAACTGTAAAATAAATAAATAAATAACCCGGCCTTGCAGACCTCTACTCTGAGTATGTTGACTCTGAGTTCAGCACGTGCACCACGACTATCAGGGTGTTCTGGAGGAGTCCTGTCTGGTTCATCATCAAAGAAAGAGTGTCAAATTAAGTGACGTTGACGACCGACCAAAGGGGGCGCTAATGCAATCTATTTTTGCTTATAATAAACCAAAACTGACGCGAAGGAGAGTGGGCTCGTGATGGCAAGCTAAAAACGTGAAAAAGGCGGTTGGGAGAAGCTAAAAGGAAAAAAAAAGCAAACAGTTAGGTCAGGTTATTTTTGCCCGTCTCTCTCACTATACACAGCATGTAGACTATAGCACTGTAGTAAAATCCCAGGACACCTCTAGTCCGAGCATCTACTGCTGTTTATCACTCCGCATTGTCTGGCATGAATATTCCATTCATTCATAGAGACAGCAGCGATTCTACAACGGGTTACACTTGAGAGATACTGAGTTAGAAAATAGAGTAAATGAAGTAGCCTAAAGTGATTGCTCCGATTAACACACACACACACACACACACACACACACACACACACGAATACTCAGACTGAAGAATGTAGTTTCAGGTTTCTAGATTTTATGTTTATTATGTCATATACATTGCTTTCTGCTCTTTTTATATAGATTCCACGTATTTAAGTTCATATAATGCATTTATTTTAACCCCTTGCTGAAAAAAACAAAACAAAAATAGAAACCATCAACAGAATTTGTAATGGTTTTACTGGTTATAATGGAAATTTAATTGGTTTTAATGGAAATTGTAATGGACCCTATTGGTCTCTACTGGTAATTGGTTGCCTATTATTGTTGTTAAATATTACTGTTAAAACCACTAAATCCTAATGGAACATGTCCCAAAACACACTACAGGAAACCATTATTTAATGGTTTTAATGATTAAAAGTTGATGGTTTGTGTAATGTTTGTAATGGCATTTGTAGTGGAACCCATTAGAATTTCTGTGATGGTTTCTATTGTTTCTATTGTTTTTTTCAGCAGGGTCACCATGGGTTTTGTGATGTTATTTGCCATAAATGCAAAACATTGATTGCTGTAATATTTTGAGATAGTAGCGGCTGTTTGTAGTTGTGGTGGGCCTATTTGGGAGAAAATCCAGGGCCGATATTTTAATCCCAGTCCGTCCCTGCTGCCAACTGAAGACAATTTAAAAAAAGACGCCTCTCACTGCAAAAACCGTGTTCTGTGTGATTGGGGGATGAACAGTCCTGTGAAACTCCTCTTTGACGGATTTGTGCCCAGGAAAAAATTCTCAGAACGAGTGTGAGAGGGATGCACACTTACCTTAAAATCTGTAAACAGCGGACTTATAATGTGCTCTGCATCTCCAATGTTTTTAAGTGCATTTTTCTTATTTTGCAAATTATCTGCCAATGGTGTAAGAAATTAAAAATATTCTTGTTTCCGTTTGTATTAAGGTTATTTTTCTTACCCTATGGAGGACAATTTTACATGTTTTACGTAAAATGCACTTAAAATGAAAATCCCCCTGGAAACAAGACTAAATATCGTTTTTCATCTATAGAAAATGCATCTTAACTTAGGAATTTTTATATAGGCCTATTTGTACTTGAAATAAGACAAAAATACTCAGTAAGAAAAGCAATTTTGCAGCGTGAATGAATGAATGAGGTATTTAACCATCACTAACATTTTAAAAAGGGGGAGGAGACCGAAAGACACTCTGGGTTTACCAAAAAAAAAAAAAACTGCAGACCAGGTTAGGTTCACAGAGTAAGTTACCATGGTAATTGACTCTGAGTACAAGTTACCTCTCTTTCAAAAAAGGGCTTGACTTACCCTGCTTTCCCGGGTTTGACAAACCTCCCATTTTGAAATGGAAAACCCAGAGTTTCCCTCATTTCAGGGTTAACATACTCAGAGTTTTCACTTAACCTCCTTTCTGAAACGGGCCCAGGTACTAACACACATTGTGTATACCTACTGTGTATAGTGGACCAGCTTTCTCCTGACTTGCTGCTAATAGTCAGTTAATGTTATGACTGTTTGAGGAAACTAAGCAGTAGACTATCTACAAAAACTAGAGGTGCACTGATCATGATTTTTCATGGACAACTCAGATTGTCAGCAAATGGACTGATTCTGAAAGAATGAAAGTGTACATGAACAAGCTGTTCATTTGCTCTACTACAGGTTGAACTGGCCTTAAAATTTATGCTAAAAATGCAAATTCACTCTCTTCCAGCAGGTGGCGCTTATGTAACAGGCAATACAACGTTTCCTGGGTTACCGCTGTAAACAAAGCAGAGCTGCTCTTATGAACATTACTTTAAAGGTCACGTATTTTACGCCTTTCTGGAGTTTTATTTTAGGTTTTGATGTTCTTAAAAACATATATTTGCGGTATAAGTACTAAAAAACACCTCAATTTATTTTTACAGCTCCTCTCTCAGGAGCTCTGCTAAGAACAGGTCGATTTTGGCCTGTCTAATTAATATTCATGAGCCTCTCTTCTGATTGGCCTGTTGTTTTCTGAGTGACGCACGGCCAGGGCAACCACAGATAACTAGGGTCATGTATAGACTAGAGGTCTTCACTGGTCCACTTGGGTCTGAAAACCCAAGGTCCGACCTGAGAACCGAGTGGGTTCGGGTCCAAAACTTCTACGAGTGCCTCAGACACGGGTCGGGTTCGGTATTAGCAGCCTCGTGTCTCGGGTAATTAAATTAAATGTGCTTTTCCCAAATGGACCCGATTAGACCCGAATTCTTTTAAACTTTCCCGGATGCGTAGCCTACTTGTGCGTTCATGTAAAGTTAATTTTTGAGAAACGCACATAAAAAGGAACATATGTTTGTAACCTCAGAAATCCATCTTATAGATATGAGATCCATCAGGAAAATCCACTCACTTCATTCCGCTGCGTGTCACAGCGCTAGCTGGAGGCAAAACAAAGGGAAAACTGGAGGCGGCCCATTCAAACCAGCACAGATTCGGCTACATAAGGAGCTTAAAATATCATCTTGTTGTGATGTTGGGTGCCAGAATCGACATAATACAGCCTCAAATTAGAAATTTGATCGCATACCTTTTGCCACTGCCAGACAAAACGACAGCTGTGGTTAAACGCGATAAAACGAGCGGACTGGACAGAAACGATCGTCAAAAATGCTCACATTTGCAGCGCACACTTCTTATCAGAAAAGGTTCAATAAGGTATTGTCTTTTGTTGTTATGGGCGCGTCTGAAGAGTTCTTGCATCTCACGACTGTGTCGTGTGTGAAATAATGTCTGTGTGCATGTGTGTAAAACAACAAACTGACGATTTATATATAATCATTTGTAATTGTATACACATTGTTGTGATTAATTGTGGCTGGAATAATAATGTAGCTGTAAAAATAGTTGCCTGCTGAAATTGAAAAGTATTTACATCTTAATCATGACTAGATAGACAGGTGAGTTTGTCTTTACTATACATGTTAGATGTGATCCACCTCATAGTAACAGTCCTGTCAGATCGTCCATCCATTGAGTGAGAGTGTAACGTTATAGGTCGGCCAATATGGTTTCGTCTGTTAAAGTTAACCTTTTCGTCATGTTTCCGTGTTGTTGTTGCTCAGCAATGGCATGGACACGATGCTGTCTGTGGGTTTGGGAAAAGGACGGTGGGCGGTGCTCAGGTTGGTGACTGAAGGCGGTGACTGAGTAGTTTGGACGTCACAGTTTTATGGAAGTCACAAGGGCTCGTGAAAAGCACAGCTACTTTATGCAGGCTGTGTGCACTTTACTGTGGATCGACTGTTTTGAAACTTATGGTTGTTACATAGCCCCTAGACCTCAGTTATCATGAAAAAAGCCAGGAAATTTCAGTTTATCGTTATAATAAATATTTAAATATCTTCTAATTAAAACAGTAAAGGTTCCTATGCAGTTTAGAAATATGGAAATTGATTTAAATAATTTCCAGGAAATGCATGGAAAAAGGCAACTGCAACACTGCTATTTTACTTACACTTATTTCATTCATACAGTTTACACTCATTTACTTCACACACTTACTGCGTTGTAATTTTAGAGGTTTAAAACAACATGATTTACTTTGGCTCACCGGTTCCTGCATAGTTCAAAAAAGTATTTCACTTAAGTAATTTGCAGGTCTGGAAAAGTAGACCTATGGAGAAGAAAAAAAAAAAAAAGAGAACAGAGTTTGGAAAAATATTTGTTTCGACTATTTGCCCTATTCAGCGATCACTGCTCGTTCCATTTATTCGTGTATCATATAGCCTAAGGTTTAAAACGTTGCCTTTTAAATATCCACAAATAGTTGAACGTGTATGATTATAGGTGATTACTCCTGCCAAGCTCTGATTTCTGAGAGATGCACGGAGAGGCAACAGCGATGCGGTGTTTGATTTGTGCTCTTTTCATTCATAATTTGCATCCACTCACTTCACACACTCATTATTGCGTAACTTTAGAGGTTTGTGTAAAATATCGCACTGATCCCCTGGCTCACCTGTTCTCTAGTAAACACCAGACTGTGCCAGCCTCAACCGAATATTCGGGCTGAATTATTCATTATCCGTTATTCGTTTTTGAAGTCATGTCCATGCCTTTCCCAATAAGGTATTTGGCTTCGGTCACACCCCTAATTGTATGTAAACAGGTTTGTATAAATTTAGATGTTCTTAGTGGCAACGCCTTAATTCAAATTGCATTTGTTTGGTATTGTTTTTCACTTTTCTGTTCTGATGAGCATTGAGTTAAAAAAAAAAAAAGGAAACAGTTTAATATGGAAGAATATTCAAGGCTTTTTTTTTTTTTTTTTTTTTTTTGCAATTCCTTTTGAAAAAAAGTCCTGAATATTTTTCCATAGTTTAATTTTAAAAACTGAAATGACAAACAGGAATGTTGGTTCCTTTCCACAGAACCAAATCAGACAACTAGAAATCAACTAGTTACATAAAGATGTCTACTTCACTAGAAAACCACAGAAACAACATATTAGCTTTGCACAATGCAGAAAGCTGATTATTTTTAAATTGCATTATAGAGGTGTTACATTGACGCAGTGTCTGCTCTGCATAGAGGGGGTGCTACTAAGACCAATTGAGTCCACTGATTGACAACAAATTAACTAATGGATTCGTTAAAAAAATAAATAAATAAATAAAAATGTTATAGACTATCAAAAATGAATATTTCAATATTTCACTAAATCAATTTTTGCTTTTATTTCACTTAATTTTAATGTCCTCTATCATAAAGCAGGCGATGCCTAACTTTAGTTTTAAAGACTTTGGATTTTCATTTGTACATAGACTTCTTTATGTCTTCAGGAAAGCTGCAAATAGTACTTTCTAGATTGTTAGTTGATTGAATAAAGTTATTAGTCACCATATATTAGTAGTTAGACATCAAAATGTATGTATCTGAGTATTGTTTTTCCTTGTAGTGAGGAGATGGAATGTGTAACCACAAGCTTTGACATGCTGCCATGTCACAGAGGCCATCGGGACCTATCGGGACCAACGAGTGATTATAACATTTATGATATTGATGTGTCTGCATGTTAGAACATAAATTGAATATGGTTTTAGTCTGCTTTTTACTCTCTAAGAAGCTGCTCTCATTGTGTGTGTGTAGTTAACCATATTTGATAAGATTCAGGCCAGAGCCAGGCAACCTTGAAGTACCGATCAGTGTTCTCTGTGTATGTGTGAGAGCGTCTGTCTTTGCAGCTAGATGCAGAGAGAGAACTCTAGGAGGAAACCGTCATTTGCTGTCCCCCTGATGTCCAGGGTATCAGATATACGTCTCTGGAGAGACCTATTGCGTTTGACCTCTGATCACTTGTCACCAGAATAATCACTAGAAGATATACTTCGAGTTTTACGTCCACGTGTGGAGATTTTCTAAGTTTATCTATGTTTCGACCAACCAGAATCTTGCTTACCTATGTATTGACGTAATTAGTGACTTCTGTTAGAGTATAATTGCTGGTGTCTTGAACATGTACGAGAGCGGCCTACGAACTCCATCGAGAGTGTTGAAGCTGATGAAACTGCAAAGTATCTTCTTCAGTAAATTTTTATTTAATTGATTGCATCTCTGACTCCTGGTCTTCATTCATACCTGGATTTGGGTTTAACTGTAAATTCCCTTACAGCTGCCAATGGTGTATTTTGCAATAGCTTGGTCGTACAGCCATTTGTGATGCATCATGCTGATTGCAAGATAGTGTGACATCAGCATGAGATGTAGCTGCTCATCTCTAAAAAAAAAAAACATTACAGCCACGTTCTATAAGTGGATAATATGCAAAATGAGTTCTACTTGAAGGAAAACTAAAGTTACATTTAATATTTTACAACAGTTTCATATTCATCATTTGCATGTGTAGTTATTAGGCATCTGGTGATTGCAAATGTGAATATAAACACTTTTGAATTCAAGAGCAAGTATAAGTGGCTTAGATGATCATCAGCAGTGTGATTTCCATTATATCTGTAGTCAGGATGACTGCAAGACTACTTACAGTTTTTCTCAGTCACTTTGGTGCATTTCTCGAATCGTCCTTATTATTTGCAAAAAAGTATGTGCATTTCTCAAAACAATTCGTACAAACAGCACCACACAATGGATTACCTGCAAAAGCCTGTAACTTACTCAAAATCTTTAGTTCATCTCTCAAAAGTAATTTTTATGTCAATGAACATATCAGTGCCATCAGAATGAAAAGACCTTGTGTCATTGTTCACAAACAAGATCGTCAGAATGCTTAGTCATGTTGTCAATATAACAGTGCTCTCTGTTAGTATCACCTGATATAAACTATGGCAACAGTTTGGATGACAGTTGCTGTACTGAAATGCAGAAGGCTTCACTTCTTATGTATGCCATATATCCATTTCAAAAGTACAAATTTACATTACTGTATGTGGGGTATTTATTGAAAGAGACTGGATAGGATTCACAGTACAACGTCATTGTAATATAGAAAAGAAAAGGAAATATGGCCACAAAGGCTAAAATACAAAATTAGAAAGGCAAACACTGTAAACCCACCTCAGCCATTCATTGTAAGCCATGATTGACAACTTGGTCCACAATAGTGGCCCTTATTTCATCTGATATGCCCCTCTGTCCTTGGCCTCTGACCCTGATCGTTTTCTGGATGTTCGTCCATCGTCAGAATTTGTAACTCTTGTGTTGTCCTCTGTCTATATATGCTTTCCAATTGAAGGTTCATGAGATGCACCTTTGAGCTATTTCAGAGAACTGGTTTATAATTGGTTGAACTACATTTGTCTTCAGTAATAAAAGTCAAGATTTACCTCCACAATTCATGGCAAATTCACAAAAATCTAATAGAAATGTGAAGAAAATATGCTTGACAGTTTATGACAACTAGATTTTGCATTTAATGACTTATACGATGAACAACTAGATGTTTTGAGTGGTAAGACTTTTGCACAGAGAACTATATAATACATTTTGAGCAACATGATATTAGCAACTGATAATGTAGGAAACCGCAGATAAATGTACATAATCAGTTGCATATAAGTATGTACCAAAGCAATCACAACTTGTTCAAAAGAATGAGAAACTGCTTTTATGATGTGTACAATTGACTAGATGATGTGGAGGTTGAACAAATAGTTTTGAAAATTTTATTTCTGATCTGAGAAATGCACCAAAGCCACTGAGAAAAACTGTACCGTCCATTGCTTTGCTCTGCAGTAACAGTACAAATGAGAAACATGTTTTAAAAGTTGCTTTCAGCAGAAGATATCATTCAGTTCATCTGGAGATGTCTGTCTAAATATGAAAAAAATAAACCATAAAATCATAAGCAAAAGAAGAAAAATATGTTAAAATAGTGGTGGACTTTTTAATGGACTTCAAAATTAAAATCGGTTTCCTCTGTTCAGTGACTGTTGGAGTAACTGGAGTGCTGAACGTGTTGGCAAAACTGTCATCATAGGATCAAGGGTTGTTCTGACTCCTTTGTCATCAAAAGAGTAGCCGATACTGTCCAAAAATAGCAGTAAAAAAATAACAATTACACAACATCATAGGATAATATACATGGGTAATTTGGTTCATTTTGAGTCGGTGTGACTGTCAGATACATCCAAAAATACGTTTTTGAGTGTGCTGCTCGAGCCACGAAGGGTTTCAGATGGTTTAGTCAGATTTGATGAACTGGTTCATCCAGTTCACTAAAAAGAACTAGTTCAAAATAAGTGGAGTTTCTTGCACAGACCGTTCATTTTGCTTCGTAAGACCTCAATCAGTGCTTGAAGTGGGCCGGTACACAGTACCACTTCTGTATTTTAGTCTTTAGCGTAGCGACACATTTTCGTGCGTACCGCCACTTCTGACTTGTTGCTGATACTTACAGTCAAAGCATCAGTGTCTTAGTGATTACAAAATGATAGTATATGAACCACACTACCCAGAATGGGGCACCGTGAAATACCTCTCATCTCAACAAATCAAGTGAATGAATACAAGCTGAGTCAGTACCAGGGGTTATCAAAGTGGGGGCACGAGAGCATGTCAGGGGGGCATGCAGAGTAGTAAAATAATAATTAATTACTGATTTGAATCAGTAAATTTTAACGAAAACAATTCCTTATAAAAAATGAAAAGAAGCAGGTTTTTGCGATCAGATCAACCGGTAAACTGGAAAGTCCAAGGATCCAGTAAGCAAATGCATTCAAACAGTAAGTTCAAAATAATGCAGAGAAAACACAGCCGATTTCATCAGAGATGGCGGAGAGAACAGTGACTCACGTCCAGATGTCAGTAAATGATTCTTTTCAGCATGATGGCTCGACAGTGCAAGTGTTTTACTGGATGCTGGTTGAAGGCGTTTTAGATTACACAGCTGGTCAGTGAATGCAGTGGTTTAGTAGGCTAATTCTGCATGGATCCGTGTACATGTAGCATGTACAGTCAGGGGTTCATTCTTCGTACATCACTAACTCAGTTAGCTGGATTTGATTGTTGACGATTTCACTTGATCTTGGATCAGTTGCTGTCACAGCAACAGGTCCGTAAGCTTAAACCTGCTCGGGAGCAGGCTTATTTCATGTAAACAGGATTAGATTGCATCTTTTTAAGCAGAATTGATACTTAATATCTACCCAGCCACCGCTACTTTATTACAAGAGTACCCTACTGGTCCAGGGACAATAATTTAAAATAATAATAATTTAAAAAATAATTTGAAAATAATGTTGTGTAGTCTATAATACTATAGACACAGCAAGTTATACTCATTGAAAGATTTATTAGTGATGAAATAATTACTTAATTACTAATTACTTAATTACTATAATTGTATTAGAGTCTTACACACATGCTATACAGTTAATGTGAGCCATGCATTAATTTTAGTGGTGACAGATATTATGGGAGTGGCTTGATGGAGCGCATGACATGCAGATAACTTGATCTCGGCCCTTAAGAAACTTTAATTAATGCTGTCACATAGCAAATCTGCTTCAAAGATTAATTTAAATAAATTGCTAATTACAGCATTGAAATAAAAATGTAAAGCCTGTACAAATACTATAAATCACGAATATAAATAATTGGGAGTCATGTAAAAAAAAAATACAAATAAATGAAAAACAGCGCACATTTCATTTATCTATTATAAAATTTATGTAGTTTTGTTCGCTTGGCTGTTTCCTTATAAAGGTCCAGAAATTTGTCAGCTTTTTCGTCAGGTGTCTTTTTTAATGATATGATATCATTATGTTGCTGTCTTGCTGCCAGCCAATCGCTGCATTGCTGATCGTGGTTTTGAGTATCAATACATCTGCCCTTTTCGGGGAACACGAGAACGCGCAGTAATCTTAGACAACTTAATCCAGATATTTTAATCTAATACGCAAATACGTTTGAAGAACCAAATTAGCCAGAGATCAGTTATCAGGAATCTTTCAAATCATCTCAGATGTAATAAGCAACATACGAAGAACAGGCCCCAGGTCAAGGCAGCCCGTTTAGTAGTTTTTTCCCACTTCAAACACTGACCTCAATATATCATCAGCAGCCACAGGTATTAATTAGGGCCCAAGCCACTAAGGCACAGGGCCCTATTGATTTCCTAAGGATTATTTTTTTTTATTATTATTTATTTAGTTATTTATTTTTTGGACTATTCAGGGGTTTTTGGGGGCCTTAACGTGCTCAAAAACTCTTGAAAATTGACACACATGTTGGAATCTGATCCCATTAGGACGCCACAGAGGCTGGGACCTGGGCGTGGCACAGGGGCTTTACGGCGCCCCCTGGAACACAGTCAGAAATCTTGATGTATAGCTCACACATACTTGCACATATTCATATGGAGCTCAGTACACATATAGATCTCATTGAGCCGAACAACTTTCGCACTGCATGTCATAGGCTCCACCCAACAGGAAGTCAGCTATTCAGGGCTGTTTAGAAAGCGCATGCTCTGAAATTTGATATACTCCTCTGAGGATTTCCAAACAATTGCCACCAAACTCGGTGAACATGATCTTAAAACATTGGGGATGCTAAATTGCGAAGGGATTTTTAATATCTCGAACGGTTTGCCCGTGGCGAGGCGATGAAGATATGGCGAGAAATGAGAAACAGGAAATTCCTAATAACATCCACATACATTGTCTGATTTTGATCAAACTTCAGTGGTTTGTTCGTTGTATGATGCCGATTGCATAGATGTGACTATTAGGAGTAAAAGTTATAGCCCCACCAACTGGCAGCAGGAAATGTGTGATTTTCAAAATGCTTTGAATTCAGCATCTTATTTTTACTCGATTTGCTTAACTTCATCTGAATAATGTCAAAACATGGCCGATTTAAAACTGTGAAGGGAATATTGATATCTAAAATACTGTTGCCATGGTAACATGTCAAACTTTAAAATTGTTTTCTGGTGATTTTGAGGCAGATAACATGTTTAGAATGTCATGAAACTCAGCACACACATCAGTATTAATGATAGATAGACACTGGCAAAAGCTCATAAATGGGTGTGGAGGACCTTTGACCTTTTGATATTTTGAACAGTGTTGTAATGGCAATTCATTAAAGTAACAGTAAAAACGATAGCAGCAATTTTCTTATATCTTTAAAGAGCAGCCTCCAAACACTTCAAAACTTTTTACATACATAGAAAAATGCATTCTGAGGAAATATGGTTATTTTCGTGAATTTACAAAACTTTATGGATAAGAGAAAATGAAAACTATCAGACATCTGATCACACTCTAACTCTATGAGTGTGTGGGTTGTGGGCTGTGGGGGTGTGTGTGTGTTGAGTGTGAGGGTGAGGGTGAGTGAGGGGGTTGGTGAGAGACAGAGAGAGAGAGAGAGAGAGAGAGGATAGCACGCTATGAATCATTAGGTAAGCATTAATAGATAGTTAGTTCATCCTTTATAAAGCATTGTCCCAACATTAATAGTCAATAGTAAGCAATTTATAAATACAGCTATAAATGCCTTGTTCTTTATTTATAAGTCATATCTATTACAAAGGAGATTTAAAGGCTCATTTATCTCCCAAACAGAAAAGTTAAACAAACACAATACAGAGGGATACAAAACAGAAATAATTTTTCAAGATACAAAAAATGAAACTGTACACTTGAATTTTTTTTAATTTTATATTTTACAATGAAATTGCAGAGGTTTATTTTTCTTTCTTTTTTTTATCAGGTGTACAGCTGTACATTTTCATTTTTGCATCTTGAAAAAATATATTTATGTGTTCTGTAGCCCTCTGTGTTGTGTTTGTTTAACTTTTCTGTTTGGGAGATAAATGAGCCTTTAAATCTCCTTTATAAATGCTTTATAAGGTATAAATAGTCCTCACTTTAGACGAGCTCACACAAATAGATGGCTGGCAACTGCTAAATGTTTTATAACTACCTGACTTAATCATGAATTACAGCAGGAATATGTGTTAATAAAACATTTATTAACACACTGAGCAATTATTATGATGTGTCTAAATAAGATTTATAAATGTACATTTTAAATAGTTTATTAATCATTTACTTACACTTTCTAAATGATCTTATGAACCACTGAAAACTGCTAAATAACTGGTTTGTAAATAACATAATAATTTAGAAATGTTAAATTGATCATTAATAAAGTATGAAAATACAATTATTAAACATTATATATATATATATATATATATATATATATATATATATGTATATGTAATGTATATATATATATATATATATATATATATATATATATATATATATATATATATATGCTGAAGAACAAAACATTTATAGATTTATTTATAAAATGCTTACTAATGCCTATTAATGCTGGAACAATGCTTTATAAAGGATGGATTGCCTATTTATTAATGCTTAACTAATGATTCATAGTGTGCAGTTATTATAAAGTGTTACCCTTAAAAATTATTAAAATGTAAAGTTTTATCTGGTAACATTAGTAATGCACTGTTAATTAACATGAACATTTTGATTAACTAACAAACTCTGTTCACTAACAGTTAAATGATATAGTTTTGTAACATTGGTTAATTCACAACTAACAAAGTATGAACAATATATTTTTACTTTATTTATTTGTGTTAGTAAAAATTGTTCATGTTAGTTCATAGAAAAGTAAATCGTTAAAAAATGCTTATAAATCATTAAAAGGTTTGTTAACACTATAATAATGTCTCATTTGTTAACATTAGTAAATGCATTAACTAACATGAACTACCAATGAAACAATATTTCCACAGCATTTATTAATGTTTGTTGAGGTTAGTTAATCAAAAAATGTTCATGTTAATTCACAATGCATTAATGTTAACAGAAAAAACTTTAAATTTTAATAATGTTTTGAATAGTAACTAACATTAACAAATACTGTATACTTATTGTTCATGTTAATTAATATAGTTAATGTTAAAAACTGAAACCTTATTGTAAAGTGTTACTAAAGTTTTATATATTGTTTGTGTGTTTCACAGAGTTGGTTTGGATTAAACCTTTAATTGCCATATCCCTTAAAACCAGACTGCCAGAGGGTTACTGTAAATGCATTTGCCCGCTGGGCACAGTTTTCCTGATGCCACCGGAATGGCGTTTGCACTGACAGCTTGGGCCCGCCATCGCTGCTTACAGCTATATTTTTGTCTTGCTTTTCTGACTCTCAAATGATCAACAGCAGTGGTTTCAGCTAAAAAATCTTCTTTTGTGTTGTACTGAAAAATAAAATGTCACCTACATCTTGGATGCAAGCTATAATTTTTGGGCGAACTACTGGATTTAGTGTTTTGCTTTAGAACGGGGCGTTGTATTGATATCAAGAAGCTGCACTGTAGATATCAGGACTTTGAATGGTGATATCAACAGTCCACTGGCTGTTTGTTTGTAAACTAGTGTTTAGTTTGATGTCAGTTTAATGAAAACAAATAGCTTCTGTTGACAGATTGCATGTAATATTAAAGATGACATATCATGAAAACGTCTCAGGTTACGTATGTCCTCTAGCGGTTGCTATGGGGAATGCCTTCAGCGTGTCTGAAGCATACATCTAAACACGACAATAACACTGGCCGGCGACAGCCAATGACGTCATTACCGGTGTGATCACAGTATAAAAGGGTGCCGGGGGAACACGTCATCTGCTTCTTCATCTGAAGCTCGCATCCGAAGCATGGCAAGACATCTAGAGAACGCAGTGTCTCATTCACTTCTCAGGGAACCATGTTTACATATGTAACCTGAGATGTTCCCTTCCGAGGGATCATCGAACTGCATCCTCTAGCGGTCGCTATGGGGAATGGTATACCCAGGCTGCCATGCTGAGGGGAGTGCATGCCAAGCACCAGGGCGAGCACTAAGTACCAACTCTACCAAGTCATGTGAGTTGCCCCGCCATGACAGCTGTTAGTAACATTATCCCCTTCGGCCAAAGGCCTGAGCTGCATACCCTAAAAAAAAACTTACCTGTTAAGGGCTGGGCTGGAAAGCCTGAACCCAGGGCAGAGCTCAAAGGCTTGGAATCAGAAGAAAGAGATTCCTTTAAGGGGATACGACCAGGTGTCTAGGACAATAAACCAGACCCTGGCCTGTCAACCGCTAGCTCTGAATGAGCTGGCTCAAAGGAACTGACTTGACAGATCTTTGGTAGCAAACACCATGCTCAGAAATGTATCACCAGGGATACGTAAGTCGAGTGGGGCCCAAGGTGAAGAAACCAGGGCCTGAATCAACTCAGAGAAAGGGAATGAGGCTGACAGCGTGTAACCCATACCATGCAGGATTTTAGAAAGTGCGCAGGATGCTTAGCATGCACACTTCTCACAATGTGGATTTTAGAAAGCGCACAGAAGCTCAGCTGTGCACTTACCATAACATAGATTCTATAAACACCGCTCCTAAGGGGTAACCGAGGCTGATACTTAGACAGGCCTAGGAACCCTGCGTAACTGTGGCCCACTCAAGTTAGCAGTTACTTAATTCAGTGGTAGTCCACGTGCTCAGAGCGCCTGTGGATTGAAAAAGGCATATCTCATAGAAAAACCATCCATGTGAGGGGAGCACCGCCAACTCAACCACAGCAGTCACAGAACAGGGTCCGGAGCATGTGCTGATACATAACTAGAAGGGGTGTAGCATCCAGCTCTCAGACCGAGAGGGGAACACCAGTGCTCGACTTGGAAGCAGTGTGCTCATAGATAACCCTCTAGAATGAGGGGAGCACTACAAGCTCAACCACAAGAGCAGCATATCAGGGAGGCAGAAAGAACTAACAACCTGGTGTTGATGACTCACGGAGCTCTGGCAGAGAACTCGAATCTCAGGCAGAGAGGAAACTCAGACGCCCAGAAAGGAGCGGGCTGCTCACAAGTGACCCTCTATTGTGAGGGGAGTACTGCTAGTTCGACCAAAAAGCAGCCTGCCAGGGAGGCAGAAGGTGGCCCAGCAACCTGGCATGACTGCTAACCAGAGCTCAATGGAGCGGAGGCCCAACTCTCAAAATAGGAGAGGAACTCAGACGCTCAATTTGGGAGCGGCATGCTCATAGGTGACACTCTAGGGTGAGGGGAACACTGCTAAGCTCAACCAACAAGGTGAGCAGCCTAACAGGGAGGCAGAGAGAGGCCCAACAACCTGAGGCTGCTGCTCAGTGGGGGTCCAAGAGCGAAGGACCTGATGAGAGAAGGCCTCAGACGCTCAATTGGGAGCGGCATGCGGCAAGCGGGCGAACTACCTGATGTCACTGTCATGGAGCTCAAAGAGCAGAGGGCTCGACCCTTAGCAAGAGACCAACCCAGCTCGACCAAAGTGATCATTTCCCCAGGGGCAAAGTACCTAGCTCTCAAGTAGAGAGGAGGACTCACATAATCTGACCAGGACCGGTGAGCTCATAAAAAACTCTCCCACAGTGAGGGGAGCACAGCCATGTCCAGGGAGCAGATTGACTGCAAATGGGACATCAGAAATGGGATCCAGCTTAAAAGGGGATCACACATTTCAACAGGGAACTACAGGGTCCCAGCATAGAGGCAACTGACCAAGGAGGCGACAGGGATGGTCCTAACAACTAAGCATATGGAGTTCTCGGGAGCAGCGTTCTCGATTCTCAAGCTGAGGTGGGCCCTCAAAGCACAAACTGGGAGCGATAGGCTCATAGCTAACCCTCGCAGTGAGGGGAGCACTTCTCAGCTCAATCAGAAGGCAGCGCTATATTAGAAGGGGCAGTCTAGCAGGGCCCAGTGAGAGATCATCAGCTGATGCAGCTGTGCGCAGTCTTATACTCTCTATCTCGACAGAGAGCAATAACCCATTCATGCATACAGAACTACTTCTCCTCAGAGCCGAAGCTCTCAGGAAGGGTTTCCGCAGAAACACATCTCACTCCCACCTCAGGTAACGCAGTGTGCTCAAGCCCACTCCGCAGAGGGGCGATTCACTGATTCGACCATAAGGGCAATGTGACAGGGAGGTCCCGTGGGCCTGACAGTCTATCAAACTGCAGGGTGGAGTTAGGGAGTGTTAAGCCACTCAGCGCCTCAGTGAGATGAGCTCTAGCTCAGAGAACATGCATGATGGTTGAGAGGATGACTCAAATCTCAAGAGACCCCTTGGGGTGAGACATGAGTAGCGCGTCCTGGCCAGGGCAGCTTCTTGAAGCAAACACCCAGCCAGGACATCAGGGATCACATCACAAAGCATTATACTCCGAAAAATGCTCAACCTGAATGGAGGACGTGCGGGTCCTGAGGTTGCAGCGTTATACTGGGGACCTGATGGCTAAGGAGGCTCTCGCAGAAGCCCAGCAACTTGGCTGTGTGGTCCAGTAAGCATGAAGCCAAAGATGTAGGGCTATCATCCAGCCTGGATCCAGTACCGACAGGTGAGACCATCACCACAATCGGTCAACAGCGAGAGGTTCTGATTTCAGCAGGGGAGGTGCTTGCAGAGGCCCTAACCCTAAAACAAAGTCAGAAAAACAGGGACAGGTCCAAGTAGCGCTGTGGAGAAAACTAGTTAGTGAATTCACATAAAACTAGCAATAGAGTAGAAGAAATGGATCGTACTCACTTAGGGGAATTAAGGGGAGGAAGAAGAGAGCAGATGTTAATACTCTCAGAGGGAGGTGAGAGAACTCAGTCTAAACTTTTTCGTCCTCATCTGACATTTCCTGCTCTTCCTAGCTTAGAGCCAGCAGAGCACTAGCCGTTGGATCAGACGAAATAAGAGAAATAGCATCGTCATCCAAGAGCTCACTCTCATCCATGACCGATGAGCGCGAAAGGGAGAGACCCTTATTCAACTCATCAGCCAGGTCCACCTGCGATCCCCACAAGCTCATTTTCCTCCGTGCCTCAGCAGCGGTGGGTCCTGAATCGTGGGGAGCTGCAGCTATCTCTCTTTCCTCGAAAAGAGAGACAAACGAGAGCAGAGCTATTTCATTGGAAAACACTCACAATGCATGCAGATTGCCCCCCTCAAGGACATCGCACGCGTGCTCTTCGCCCAAACAAAAGACGCAAAGATCGTGTGTCATCAGGTGTCAAATAACAAGGACACAGATCCACACACTTTTTAAACGTTTATGCTATTATATGACTGACAGACTGCAACGGTTTGAGTTAAAAATCTTTGTTTGTGTTCTACTGAAGAAACAAAGCCATCTACATCTTGGATACCCTGGGGGTAAGGAGATAAACATCAAATTTTCATTTTTGGGTGAACTATCTCTTTAAGCTCTTGTTAAAAGTAAAAGTAACTTCTGTTTCAGTCTTTTTCAATATAAAAGTCTTTACCTGCTGACTCGTAAAAAGTCTCTTGTCGCCATCAAATGGCGGAACGATGTAATAAAATCACAAACACACACACTGTTTCCTAATACTAAATCATATTATTATTTATATAAAATATTATTTATTGAATAATAATATTTAATAAACAATAGCAACAACCAAGTTGCTAGGCAATTCTGTCAAAAGTACAAAGACAGCGCTCTGATATACAGCGTTGAAGTTACATAAATTATAACATTATGAGACTATGCCCTCAGCCAAAAGTATTTTCTCTGGAACAAATAATAGATTAATGAAACCAAAGACTGCCCATTAGATTTACCCAAAACAAAATATATCTCATGTTTAATATCAGACATCAGAGCCAGCAGTAAATTCCAGAAGATCTGGCCGAGGTGAGGTGCTCTCTCCACGGGTTCATGAGCGCTGAACGGCCCCTGACCATCTGGACCTCACAGCTCCGAAAACATTGATGCAAATTTTCAAATAGACGTTATCTTTATTAACAAACTGCATATTTGAACTATAAACAAGTACATTCTTGCTTGAAAACCTCTTAAAACTACATTCCATGACACAAAATCAGTAATATAATATGATACTGGATTTGGGTGTCCGCCATGACACTGGCTGTAAGAAGTAGCCTACCGTAAGAGGAATAATACGATTACAAAATCGGCTGTTGGAGTTCTGATATCACTCTAATATCGCACACTTATCAGCCAGTCAGATTCGAGGACCAGAAAGAACTGGGGCACGTTCAAGCTCAGACGTTTTGCTACGTTTTGCTAAAGTTTCCAGGTTGAAAGATGTTTCTTGGAAACGGTGTGTAACAGGGTTTGAGATACATTTTCTCTTGTTTGGTGGGTGTGTCAAAAATGTCAGCCCAATCAGCAGCAACATGTATATAAACCATGAGGTATTAAAGAGACAGCTCGCACAATGTGTCCAAGTAAAGTCGTATACAAATGTGTCTGCTGCAGCTCGGTATACACAACAATTCAAGATTTTAAGACTTATTTGTCATAAGAGTTTTATAGTAACATAGCATATCACCATGATGATGAGTCCCGGGGACATATCCCCAGTGAAGACCTCGACTTAAATACAATAAAACTAAAAATAAAACAAAATAACTAAAAATATAATAAAATACCTAACTACATAATACTATTATTGTTAGAAATTGCAACAATATAAAAACAGAAATATAATACATTTATACATTTAAAATTGAATTAAAACAATAAGTAAAATAAATAAATAAATAAACAATAATATCCTGGCCAGAGGAGAACTGGCCCCCCAACTGAGCCTGGTTTCTCCCAAGGTTTTTTTTTTTTTTTTTTTTTTTTTTTCTCCATTCTGTCACAGAGGGAGTTTTGGAGCTCCTAGGAATGTACAGTCGCAACAACCCAGCGGTTGTAATGAGCGGGCATATTTTGCTCTTCAGGTGAGAATAGTTCTTAGTGCCGCCGACTTGTATTTCTTTGGTAAAATGAAGGTCTGTGTATGTTTTATTTAATCTACAAAACTATTTCTTTGTTGTAAATTTTATTTTATGCAAAGCAAACTAAAGGGATACGATGTCAGTGTCACTTAAACAGCCGCATCGTCTTTTCGCAAGGATTTTTAATTTTTACTTCTAAAATGCTTGTTGAACGAGTTTAAATGGAATAAATATTGTATACATGTTTAAAAGGTAACAGTATTAAGAACTATATTTAACGAAAATAAATGTATATGCAAAGAAAGAAAGACAGAAAGAAAAATGTCAAAGAAATGTCAAAATAGATGAAAAACTAAAACGAAATTAAACTAACAGCAGTTATTGAAAACCTAACGAAAAAATTAATAATTCGGCCTATCAAAAAAAAAAAAAAAAAAGGCTTAATTTTCGTACGTTCTCACTCCGTGACGGAGCTGCCAGAGTGCAGGACTCTGGTAAAGTGCGCTGTATAAAACTGATTCGCCTGTGTTCTTCACACAAATCAATCGTTTTACTTCAGAACAGTTTTTTTTTTTTGTTGTTGTTTTTTTTTTAATAGCGTTTGTTGTCATATCTGCTTGTTATATCTTGTGTTTTATAGTATATACAAATGGGTAGGTTTAGGGAGTTGGGTTACGTGCTCAAATGTGTAAAATGTGTAAATAAAAAAATAAATAAATGTAAATATTATAAAGATTAAATCGAACGCGTTGCAGCTAGTGGCAGAAAGGTGGTGCAGGCACGAAAGTTACTCCCAATTGAAATGCATTAGATTGAACATCGTGCTGAGTGACACGAAAAAGGGGAAATTCTTGTCCGTGAACATGAATCAATAGATTGAAGTTTCGTGGCTATGTCACGAAATACCATGAGACTGGGTCCGTATAATGAAGATTAAGGGATGATCGATGCATTGGAGATTGAGAGGGAAATTTGCCATGGTGTTCAGAATGAACAGTGAACTCCAAAAATGATCCCACGCAGGAAGCAATGAACACTGCAGGCACCCTCAGTCCCAGCGCAACTTGTGTAGATTTATAGAGTAAAAAGGCTTGCTTGACTGTTTTATTTTGGCGTATACTTGCATACTTTTACCATCTAATCAATCTCAGCATGCTTAAATTTTGTGTTGCTACAGGCTTGCGTCAATAAGATTATACATTAAAATGTCTTTGCGCTCTGGAAATTCTGCAACTAAAATCAAAACTGAAACAAGGCTATAGGCTATATGAATCTAAACTGAAATATGTTCACAAAATAAAAACTAAACAAATAAACTAAATTATTAATGAATCGAAACTTTTTATAGCAAAATTGAAAGCGATATTAAAAATGAAATTAAAAAAGCAAAACTACGAACGTCTTTCATTGGAGCGTGAGGAAGGGGATCCGCCAGATGAGGTTCTCCAGTGAAGTCAAATCTGCAGGATTATAAATGACGGAGCTGTTGCTTCCACTCCAGGGAAAAAATCCAACGATCGCGCCGACGCTCGTGCGCTCAATCACATTAAAGCCTTGTTTACATATAATATATGCTAATATACGGTATATAATATTAAGTTTAGTGCTCTATATTATTCGTGTTTTTTTTTTGTTTTTTTTCACTTTAAACTTTTAGCCAACATTTATATTTGTTTAAAACTAATTTTGTTGATTTTGTTGCTGGTTTCATTTGATTGGTAAAAGACCAATACTGTTCTACAATTTAAATGTAAGAATTTGACATAAAAAAGTGATACATACATCTAACTGTTAAAAAAAAGAAAAAAAAACACATATGGGTAAAAATGTCCCTGCAAATCAATTTAAGGTCGCTAATATTGTCCCTTAATAATAATAATAATAATAATAATAATAAAGGTAGACTAATGTCAATCAGGGCTGTGAACTGACCACCTCATAGAATATGAATATTGAATGTCTTCATGAGTTTGCGGTCCACAACAAGTCCTAACCAGCACAAAAACAGCAAAATATCATCTAATAATTATTAAAAAAAAAAAAAAAAAAAAAAAAAAAGAAAAATCTTTAAAAACACCAAGATATTTTTTGTCAATATTGTGCACTCCTAATGTAGCCTAAATTTTTTTTTTTTTTTTTTTTTTTAATTTCTTCAGGCCAAAGTCTTTAAAACACTTAAATGTGACTTTAAAAATGTGCAGCCACCAATAACCTATTATAAGCACAAAACGTTTTTGTCCTATACTGTCCTGTAGTCATTGATGTTTTCGTAATATCAAGCTGGCTGTTATTTTAAGTTATTGAACATTTATTATATGCATTGCTTAATTGCAGTTGTTATAGACGGTTTTACTCGTTTAATATGATTTTTGAAATGGTTATACTGTGCATAATGCAAACAGTGGCTCTGCCTATCATCACATCCATGCAGATGCGGTCTGCAGACGTCACGTTCAGTGAGAGGTGTGTATGGAGCAAAGGTACATTTTTGGTCCTTTTCGAACGCCATGAATTGGGACAGCCCACGTAGAGACGCTGTGACGCAATCGCACTTTAAATGCGAACTTCGGGGTGCGCCGCAGCTAAAGCAAGCTGTATCTCGTCCAGAGCCTGAGTCTATAGTGTAGTCTTGTGCTGAGAGAGAGAGAGAGAGCATGTCTGCTGCTGTGACTCTAGCGCTGCTGTTCTTCTTGTCTGTGGCACTGAATGAACAGGTGATCGAGGGCTGCATATGTATTCAAAGACACCCGCAACAGCAGTTCTGCTCGTCTGACGTAGGTACGAGATCAGTCCTTCATGTATTTCAATCTATTTACAGTTGTTCAATTACTTGAATCATTCAACAACACATTAGGTTTATGGAGAGTACGGTGATGGAATCTTAAAATGTTCTAAATTATAGTATATGACATTATTTAATCAAATCTGTTTTTTGGTTTTTTTTTTTGGTTTAATTTAAATTTTTTATGTATTTATTTAATTTTTTTTCAGTAACAAGAGCTCTTTTCTTGTGTAGTGTCAAATTATTTAAAGCGACAGTTCACACACAAATGAAAATTCTGTCATTTATTTACTTACGTCATTTCATAGCTACCTGTTTGACTTTCCCTGTGTAACACAAAGGAAGATATTTTGAGAAATGTCTCAGTGTTTTTCAATGGGCTCCAGTGGTGTTTGGTTCCCAACATTCTTTCAAGTATCTTCTTTTGTGTTCAATCTTTGAAAACGAAATGTGAAATATGTTTTGGCTTCGGACAAATTTAATGTAATCCAGGAGCATTTTTAAAATAAAATTCACACTATTTTTTTTTTTTTTTGTCACATCTGACTCTTACCAATTAGTGATTCGAGCTAAGATCATTGGAGAGGAGAACAGCACTCACCCTGGATTAACTGCATACAAAATCCAAACTATCGAGGTGAGAAAATGTAGGCTACTTGACACATCATTATCCAATACCATCTTTTTTTTTTTACCAAAGACGTGTTTGTGTGTGTATTATTATTATTATTATTATTATTATTATTATTATTATTATTATTATTATTATTTTACATTTTTATTTTTTAATCCAGACATTTAAGCAATTAGACAAGAAGGAAATTCAGGTCATCTACACATCTCATGATTCATGTGGCATCAATCTGGGAAATGGCGAGTATCTGCTGTCAGGTAAAATCATTTACTCTCTCTAGTTAGAGTTTGAGTTGAAACTGAACACCCTGATTCCTGATGCTGGTTATCAACATCAGTTGAGGCTGAAATATGCTACACAAATTATGCCCAGATTTTTAGCCCAAATTACAGTCTGGACAGATTTTGGGCAATGTGAGTTAACAGATTTCACAGAAAACCACATAGTTTATTCATTTATTCAACTTCGATTTTTTAGCTTCAGACTCTGATTTAATCCAGTCTGAGAATATTACAGTTTGATAATATTTGAGATGATTTTAGAGCACTAATTTTTTTCACCTATCATGCATCTCTTAGCAACAAGACACGTTTCTGCATGAGTTTGTGGTGTTTGGAATGAGTTCAGACTCTGTTTGCAAACCTCAGTTGTTTAGTGTATGACATCCAGTTTTTCCTCAGTAACATTTAGAAAGTCGGTGTAGCGTATTTATTAAGATTTAATCTGAATCTCAACAGAACATGAGGGTTCAATAAGTAAGGACATCTCTAGGTACAAAAAAGTTGTAGATACAGTAAAATGAACTTTAACTGTATAATTAATTGAGATGCATAAGGAAAAAATATGTTTGTTTTTTCCACCTAAGGACATGTCGAGGATGGAGTGGTCGTTGTTAATTTTTGTGACCTTGTGATGCGTTGGGACAGTGTCTCCTCAGTTCAAAAGCGGTACCTCAGCATGTATCAGAGAGGCTGTGTCTGTGAGGTAATAATCCAAATCATACTTTTACAATAATTCGCTATGGTCTGAATTATGCCAAGTTCAGTGCTGTTGAAATCCAGTGGCTTTCATTTTCTCCCAACTAAATTTTCTGCCATTTTAAATGTTGTCAAACACATACTCAAACCCTGGCTCAAATAATTTTCAGAATCTTTTATAAAGATGTTTAATGCAAAAATAACAATTTTTACTGCATAAATAAATATATGCATATTCTTGTGATTAAACATGCTTGGTAGAGAAAGACCGAACTGTGCAGACCTTAACACACATAAGCTTCAAGCTTCCAGATATTCCTAAAAAAAAATGTTGCTTTGTAATTTCTACTTGCAGCCCTTGTATTAGTCTCTGACTGTTATCATTGATTTACTGTAGTTTTTCAAGTATTAAAACACTTGTTGTTGTGTTATAAGTACAGACATGAGTTCAGTCATCTCTCAAACTGTGATCTCTACAGATCTCGCCCTGTACTGGAGTGTCCTGTTTGATCAAGATGCATAAGAAAAAATGTCTGATAAGAGTCAATGATTCATTCAGTCTTGATGATGAAGAGGCTCTTCAGTCTATTTGCCTGCCAGACCGTGGCGGCTTCTGCAGGTGGCAAAAAATTCTTGTTAAGTAACTACAAAAGCTCCTAAAAATGACGTCCTGAAGAACAAGCGCATCAGCCATTCATCAGTGTTCATTTTTGCCCTTTTATTCTCCAGAATGCTTAGAACATTTTGAAATGATTTTAACGTTTTAATGAAGCTTTGCAGTGCAGTCAGAAAATACATACACAAAACTGTTTTCATGGAGATTTGCAATCAACCATTAAACTATTTTGCATGTTAAAGCATCTGTGTGTATTTAATGGGAAATGTAAGCATGTTTATAGAAATATGGATGTTCTTAGTGTAAAAAGCATTCTTCTGGTATTGTTTTTCGCTTTTCTATTCTGATGAACATTGAGTTAAAAAAGGACAGTTTAACTAAAAAAAAAAAACTGCAATAACAAACAGCAATGTTTAAGGTTCATTCCACAGAACTACAGCTACATCAGACAGCAGGAAATGTCTACTTCACTAGAAACCACAGAAACCGCATATTAGCTTGTTTGCACAATGCAGAAAGCTGATAATGATTGTAAACCTGCATTACAGAGGCGTTATATTGAAACGCAGTGTGTATACGCTGCATAGAGGGGACGCTACTGAGACAGATTGAGTCTGCTGAATGACAACAAATAACCCAACATATTCTTTTAGAAAAAAAAACCCATGATGATCAGAAATCAATTTTAATTAATTTCTGCTTGTATTTCTCTTTAAAAAAAAAAAAAGGCAAAACAGCAAATGCTTTGCCCAAATGACCAAAATATCCAAATAGTATAAGCCTATTTTTTTTCCTGAAAAAAATAAATAAATTAATTAATTAATTAATTTAGCAGATGTTTCATCCAAAGCATCACAGCAGAACCAAACCCTTATGAAAAGTACTGCACTTTAGCACACTTTATAATAAATAAATATTTAAATATAAGTTAATGTCATTACTTGCATGCATGTCATATATTTAAATACAACACATTGGGATTGATGTGTATTAACTTTAAATGTAATATCAAATAACACACTACAATTAAAATTATAATCAGATACTTTACATGCCCTGTACATATTTAAAGCACAGTAATTATTAAATTATTAAAATTAAAACATGATTATTAAAAATGTACTTTAATGTAAAAACTTTGAATTTGAAATTTTTGCAAAATGCATTTTTTAAAAGTGTAATTAAGTGCGTTAGGAAACATAGCCTCATGTCTCTTTTTAAGTACACTTAAGTGGCATTTATTCGATTAGTATTATTATCTGCAATTACAGTTCTATTTTAATGTACCTTTAATATTTGAAGTACACTACAAGTGCACAGTCACTACTATTAGGCACACGTTTTTCACAAGGGTATATGTTAGCAGCGGGACAGGGATTTTTTTCGTCATCAGGACATACATTTTTCAGTACGACTAATCAAACTACATAATGCATTTTATTTGCCATACCATATAGTGTTAAAAAACTAATAGTATACAAATAACCAAAGTGTCACATATTTTGTGATAGCTTGCCATATTTAGAACAAAAATGGATTCAAATCGAGTGAAACGAATGAAAAACAAGGTTGTTTTGTACTTACCATGTCCCTGTAGTTTGAGTAGAACGTCTGATCAACAAGAGGGAATTTATCTGCTCCCAGTCTCTTGTAGATGCTGATCAGTTGAGCAAACTGGGAGAAAACAGAGAATCAGTCTGGATGCAAATGTTGGAAGCACTGAAGGTGTTATTTAGCAGTGTCTATGCCACAATGCAGTCTGATCTGATCTCACAATCATACATTATTACGCATTCAAAAACAACTGCATACCTGTATATATTCAGAACCCAGAAACCACTAGGAAGTTTTAATGCTTCTCACATTGGCAATTTTTTAAAAGAAAAACACAGTACAAAACAACATGTCTACTCACAGCCCATGGCTTGTCACAGAGGTTGTAAATGGACTCCAGCGAGTTGACGCTGGGGATCCCGGCATAATGCAAACCGATGATTATATTGCGGAAGTCTTCATTCTGTGCCATACTATAAGCATGCTGCCGAACCAAGACGAAGTCAGGCTTGAAAGACCTGTGTGAACAAAAATATATATCAAGAACAGAGCAAAAGTGTCAGTCTATTTTTCTGTTTAACATTTCAATTGAGTGTTTAATTATATATGTATTGTGTTACACTTTAATAGCCCTATAGAGCAAAACCACATAAAAAAAAATAACTGTTTCCTTAAAAAATATCACTAATAATAAATAGATTTTAATGCCAAACTTTGTCAACAGATAAGTAGCCCAAGAAAAAATTGACTCATGGCCGCATCGTCACTTTGTGTGTGCAATATTTTCTATGGAACGGAGTCAATTATTCCACTTAAACAACGGTTACCACATTGGTCAGATGTTGTACTTCAACACATTTGTCAGGTTTTTGTTCTTAAAACAGTCATGTGAGTAGGATTATTTTTTTTTTATGCATCTCATCCGACACCTCTGTTGCTAATTCCAAAATGTAATTTTAGACCCAGCAACAATTGAACCATTGATAGCAGACTAATGCAGTTAATAATGAAGTTATTAGAGACAGAGAGAGAGAGAAGTGTGTGTGAATTTCCTCTGTGAGTCTGTGTGTCTCTCAACAGTATTAGGCAGCAGCGTCTCTACTAATAGCCAAACTGTAAGTTTATCTGCTTCAACAACAGCACCGTTATTACCTCGCTAGTGAGAAATGTTCCATAGCTTTAAATTTTCTAAACGAATTTTCTGAAAAATCACCAGAGCAGTGCTGACTAGGGATGCCCAGAGCCAATCTCAAGGATCGGGATCAGGCCGATCAAGCGTTTTTTTTTATTTAACTGATTGGCATTGGCTCTCCTAAGCGCGATCCTTATTTTACGTCAGCTGTCATGCCGGTGTCATGCAGTAGGTGGCGGTATTCACCTTTAAGTGGGTTTGACAACCACCAGGAAACACTCAAATGTGCATGCTCAGCCGCTTTTAAAACCAAAAGAAGAAATGTGTTCAGTGTATTTGTTGTGCGTTTTTGTAACAATCATCCATTTATCATTTACTTTTGTCTGCCGTCAGACTATCTGAGACGTCCTTGTCATAACGCGTTGCTATGGTTTGCGTCTTGCTTCGGATTTGACTGACATACTGGCATTCAAACACCGCAAGCTTCATTCTTTCTAACCATATGTTGCAATTATTGTTCAAATAAAATACAAGGTTTATATCAGCAGTCCCATATTCATAACTGTGACCACACTACCAAAGTCTTCCTATCGTGTGTGCATAGAGAGTATCGTATAATTATATATTATATTAAATTATATTATATTATATATACATACTACATATATTACTTTTACTCTCTGCACAACTCTGTATACATTGAATTGATTTTAATAAAGTTAATGTACTTGAATTGTGCACCAGACACTAGGAATATACAAGTATCGGATCAGGACTCTGTATCGGCAGATACTCAATATTCAATGACTCAGATCAGGGGCACAAAAAACCTGATCAAGACATCCCTAGTGCTGACATCCTGTTTCTGCACAGCTGTGTGTCCGTAGTACTGTGTGTGTGTGTGCACGTTTGTAAGAAATGTTCACACATGTTCTTATTTGTTACACTGTTTATTTAAGTTTAAATTGTTATAATGTTTTTCTTCTATTATTTTGATCTTTTCATTGTTACTATATTTCTCCACATATATTTCAAGCTTTGGCAATATTGTATTTTTTTACAGTCATGCCAATAAAGCAATTTTGAATTGAATTGAATTGAAATTGTGTGTGCGTTTGTAAGGGAGAGAGAGAGAAATGGAGTATGTCCTTTTCGTAAATTGTGGCAAAAACATGGAAATGATTTGTCGTTTTTACCTCGTTGTTTACTGTATTTATTTGCTTGGTCAGTGTCGTTGAGGGTTTTGTCAACCCCTGGGCCCTATGAATTCTTGCACCCTTTTCCCCCCACTAGCAACGCCCCTGCCTGCAGTATAATACCTTTTAAAGACTTTCTTTTAAAGATAATCATGAAGAATATTTGGACTATTTTCTGTTTGAAGAGGCAACACAAATTGATTTAAGAGTAGACATTTAAATGAAAAATAATAAACATTGTAATGAATATTGAGACATGGAATGAAATATGTCAGACACCTTCACTTGCCATTTGCTTGACATTGTTTATTTATTTTTATTTACTTATTTAAAAAGTAGCATTTCTACAGTGAATCAGAGATAATCACTATTTGATTATCTTCATTAAAATTTTATGACATTCACTTTCTTTTAACCACCTCAGACTATAACTAAGGGCTTCATATAGATTTAAATATTTATTCATTATGAATATAAATATGCATACATATAGAAATATGCATAGTACGGAAACATTATGTCCTATAAAAGCCAGTCAGCTCCTATTTCCATACCGCATCTGCTCTGACACACAGGCTATGTCTCCTCCATCACACAAACTGTAAAGAAACTGGACTTCATTTTCCTTATTAATAGCAACACCAGAAAAAAATAAACAGTCTATTTTATATGTGTGATACTCAGAATATGGTTATTTTAACAACTCTGTGATTATAATAAATTAGTCAGAGCTGAAATCTGGCAAATCCATTCTGTAGTTTCAAATCATTCATTCACCGAAGGGAATGCCAGATTTGTCAATATTTGTAACTGAGATTATTTAAAACGCCATTTTTGATTGTTTGTTTGTTCTAGTTGACATATAATGTATATAAATGTATATAAAGTTTAGTTACAAAATAATGTTTTGGGAGTTTGAAAGAAAATAAGTACACAGAGACCAAAAGAGAGAGAGAGAGAGAGATGGATGAGACTGTAAAGGTTAGAAAGAGAGTCATTTGAGACACTGCTTCTGTATGTGTTTGTATGAAGGGTCAACAGTGTTTAGATGGACTGAAAGTCTTTCACTGTATTGGGATTTCCACACAAAGAAAGCATGTTCTATATTTAGTTTCTAATATTGTACATCATGCTATGATGTACAATATTAGAAACTAAATATACATGTCATCATGTTCCGCTGTTGAGGAAGTGCGAGAGAAACATGGAGTACAATCCAAAGTCTTCAATCCATAGAACACAGGGGAATTCCACACAATAGGTGCTGGAGCAAACACACATACATAATGAGTAGACCCGACAGGGGAGACAAGCACAGACAGGAACTTAAATGCATGGGATAATGAGGGAATTGGGAGGAACACAGGTGCCCAGAATGACTAATTAAACTAAACAAGGACAGGAACATCACCAAATAAGGAGAAACGGGCAAAACACGACACAGACAGTCCAGAATCCTGACACAAATATTCTTAAAATGTTCTGCGTGACTGAAAACAGCAAGCCACCATGTCCATTTGTGACCCTGGAGCACAAAAGCAGTCATAAGCAGCACAGGTATATTTGTAACAATAGCCAACAATACATTGTATGGGTCAAAATGATCCATTTTTCTTTTATGCCAAAAATCATTAGGATATTAAATAAAGATCATGTTCCATGAAGATATTTTGTAAATATCCTACTGTAAATATATCAAAACTTAATTTTTTGATTAGTAATATGCATTGCTAAGAACTTCGTTTGGACAATTTTAAAGGTGATTTTCTCAATATTTATTTATTTATTTATTTATTTATTTATTTATTTTTTGCACCTTCAGATTCCAGATTTTCAAATAGTTGTATCTCAACCAAATATTGTCCTATCCTAACAAATATACATCAATGGAAAGCTTATTTATTCAGCTTTCAGATGATGTATAAATCTCAGATGATGTATAAATCTGTGGTCCAGGGTCACATATGATGTTGTGGAGCTGAGCTATGGTGTATTTATGTTATATATACATATGCTAGGGTGTGGCTATATAGTTTATATGGTGACATTTCAAGACTTGCCAGTCTGAATCAAAAGAGCCCAACCTCATGCTTCTATTGTACAATGTTCTGGTGCTGAGATATGGCTTATTTATGTTGCTATACAGTTTCTAGGGTTCTCTAAAAAATTGCTAGGGCATTGCAAGACATTTGCCATGGAGATATTTGAAGACTACTGGCCATTCTGAGTCAAAAGAGTCCTCCTCTCTATGATGTTCTGATCCAGAGATGGTCCTCTCATCATTTTTCAGTGGATGTCTATGAGGTTGTTGCTAGGGGTGCTGTAACTGGTTGCTAGGGTGTGGCTATGAAGTTATTTAACTACTGCTTGAAAGGCTAAGTCAAATGAGTCCACCCCATACCTCTAAGACTTTCTGATCCAGAGATATGATCTCACAAATTTGGTTCCAATGTTAAGCCTATGAGACTTTTTCGCCTAGTTTTCACCTACTGAATGCTTATAACCGCACAATTTGACACCTCATTCATGAGTCTATGACAAATGGGGTGGGACAAGTCACACGCCTAAGTTTTGTCCAGAAGAACAACAATAAGTATGCAAGAGAATATGGGGGAAAAAAAAGAAAAACAGCATGTTTCAAGTGTTATGCAAGTGGATTTAAGTCAGATGTTTGTCCGGACATATCAACATACGCCCACATCAGTAAAAGACACATCAAAACCTATACTGACACACACACACACACACATACTTGAACTTTGTTGTTTACAGGGACTCTCCATAGGCATAATGTTTTTTATACTGTACAAACCGTATTTTCTATCACCCTACACCAACCCTACACCTAAACCTACCCCTTACAGGAAACTACTGGCAATTTTTGAATTTCATAAAACACTGTTTAGTATGTTTTTAAGCCTTTTGTTTTACGGGGACACAGGAAGTGTCCTCATAAACCATGTTTACGTTGTAGTACCCATGTCATTATACACATTTATGTCCTCGTAAACCATATATACCAGTACACACACACACACACACACTCATTAGGAGTCACGGGTAAAGGGAAAATCCACCCTGACATACTCATGTAATCCCGCCTGCATGAGTAAACTGGCATTTCTCAGCCTGCACACCCACAGTGGTATAGCTGTGCTTATGGTAAGTTGTATTTTGGCTTCCTATCTTTTTGTTGAACCACATTTTGTGGTCATCATGACAGTAATTGACATCAGTTTAAATCTTAATTTTATAACTTGTGTTTAAACACTTGAACTATGAAACAGTTTGGCTATATGGATTTTTAAGTTACCGGTAACAATATTTTTTAACAAGTGAGTGCAGTATGTGATAGCAATATTTTTGGTCTATTTACATGGAAAAACAAGAATAAAAACCTTAAATCTTAGAACAAATGTCTTTAAAAATTCATTTTCAGTTTAGAGCTGCACTAGAATATAGATGCAAAGCTGACACACATGAACTAAAACCACAAAAATAAGTTTTCCTTAATGCCACAAGTTACCGTCAGAACAGTTTGTTAGTTAATTTAAAAATGTACTTTATTTGATAACATCAAATTGAATAACATTTAATACAACTAAATCAACCTTCAATACATCACACCCTGCCAACATGTTTTACACTAAATTTCTACTAAATTTAATGTGTATTAGTGACATTTATTCATGACTGATGAATAAATGCTGAACACTAATAAAAAAAAAATTAAATAAAATAAAAAAAACAGATACATGAATATGATGGACTCATATTTCTGATGGACTGCTGTATTTTCTGAAGATTATTGATGTTGAACTCACCGAACCACTTTTGTTCCATTTCTGATCACTTGCATGTCCACACTGCATGTGCCATTAGCATGAGCTACAAGGTTGATCTCAGAGAACTCGGCCTTAAACAAAAAGAAACATACAAATAAATATAGGTTACACATTATTTTGATAGTCCACATACCTTCTTTTGTTCATTCATCTTTATTTTGCTCTGTAACTTGTAGTAAAGTGGAAGAGATGAATAGTTGCCGGTTCAGTTATACAGGCAGATACAGCGATCCATCATGCCACATCAAAAGAGTGCCAAAATGGCATTTAATGTTTAGATTGTGTGATAAAATTAACAGAATTCAAAAGATGAGAATTAGTTTCTTAGCAGTAAAAAAAAAAAAAAAAAAAAAAAAAAACACAAAGCTTATTGTGATTATTGTATGAAAGACGCTACAAAAATTGCAGTTAACTGAAAACAGCAGACTAAAAGATTGATTTTGCATTTAAGAATCAACATAGAAATACATAGAGCCAGATTTACTAAGCAGGACAAATTAGTGCGAGAGCACAATTCCATAAATGCTCCGATGGGAGGGAAAAATTCTGCGGGTGATTTACTGATAATGCGCAGATTAAAGAACACAGATGCAGCCAGATCATTTCCATAATGACCAGCGCAATCTACCAAGAGCAGCACAAATTACCACCTGCTTTAAGACATGCTTTTTTGGGGCGTTAAATAATAGCGCAAATACCAGTAATTTGACAAGTGCAAACGTTAGCGTTGGGTGATTCATTTTAATACTCTCCTCCCATAAATTTTGCGTCTGAAAGGGAAACTCCTACAAATGCATATTCAATAAGGTCAGGCGCAAAAACAACTGTGTCCACGCCTTTTCAGCGCTAATTCTTCACTGTGCTTCTTTAGTAAATCCTGATAGTAATATTTTAATGCCAAAAGACGGTTTGCGCTGGCACAAGCTGTTAGTAAATCTGGCCCTTAAAGTTAGAAGGAACATCCGTTTTTTGGGATATCTAAAGTTACAATACTTTGCATCGGCCTCACTCCTTTCTTACATTTTCTACGTCATATAATGTGTGTGGAGCAAGTTGAGACTGCCTGGGAGTCGAGGGGGAAGAGATGCGCATGCGCAGGTGATGTTCTCCACCCAACTGCGTTTTTTTCAATAAGCAAACGTACATCATGTGATAACCATCAGTTTTAATACCATGATATACCGTGATACCGATATATCACCACAATCCTACTTTAGTCATTCTACTGACTATAAGTGACTTTGCAACTCCCTGCCAACTAAAGGCCTATTCGGACGGTAATTGTTTCTCACATGGATGTCTGTAAAAATACATTTACATGGCACCTCAGTGATAAAACTCATGGATTCAGATGGTGATTTATTCACAGTCTAAAAGCGAGTTCTGTGATCCTCCAAACCTAGGAACGTGCCGCTAACCTACCCAGTTAGATGATAGTCTGCTGTAAATAAAATATCATAAGTTTGGAATAATAAGAATAAATTCATCTTATCCTAATAATATCCTATTTATTATTTGATTATTTACATCTGTTTAAAAATAGGAAAATAGAAACGCTATATTGAAATGGTTTTCTGTCTTGCACTTTATCTCTCAAAATGATGGATGTCATTAAAATGAGGAGATTAGCAGAAATAAGTTAATGCAAACTCTGACTTACATAAGCTAAACATAAAGCTGCTTGGTTTATATTTTTCTGTAGGTAATTGTAGGCCTATATAATACATATTTTAAATTTGTGTTGCATACCTGTTGCTGCCATAATAATCAACTATTTCAAATGTTTGTGTGCTTTTCTTCTCTTTCTTATTTTTGTTATTAACAGTTCCCACTCGCTGTGATGGAGCAGTTATGAAATATTGTTCTTGTAAATACTTCCAATCATTTCATTTTTTTTTTTTTTTTTTACAGTAATAAATATGCATGCAAATTACAGTGAAGTGCAACAGTTACCATACAGTGTTCGGCAGTGGTCAAAAAGGATTTAAACAGTGAATCTTATATTGATTTCTTGTAAACTCAGAGATATGGATTTGGGCGGCAGTTAAATTACCACACAACCTTGGTGTTTGTCAAAAAACAGTAGGTAATTCAGCCAGGGATTTTTATTCAGGCAGCAGTAAAATCACCAACTGACCCCTGTAAATGTTGAAAATCTCTTCCATCCCCATGGGAAACAATTACCATCTGAATGGGGCTTAAATCTCATTAAGCATTAGTAGACTGTTGCTTTAGGGCTAGTAGAATATTAAGCAGACAGTCTACTAGTAATCTAATGACTGTTAGTTGACATGTACTGTTGTTGCAAAGCAAATGCATGAAGTGGACTATCAACATAAAGTGTTACCTAAATATGTTATATCTGCTGTTATAATCATGACAAGGATCTCAAATTCTATACCCATATTCAGTGTTTACAATTTTGGTGTACTCAGTCAAACTTGAAATATTTATTAGTTTCCATGTAAATATCTACTTTAATGGGCTACCTGTTTGTGCTGCCTCTTCAAAATAGTTCATAAACTTTCCTTTCAGAGTCATTGACTCTTCTGATTATTATTATTTTTTTTTAATAAGCATCTTTAATCAAGATGAGTAAATAATAGCATGTACTGTAAATTGTCTTCAAAAGGTATTATTATCTGCTGAAATTAAAGCTTTTTAAAATATGAATTATATATTTTTTAAAAAGAAATCAACTAATAAAAAAGTAAGATTAATACTATTATTATACCAAACAAGATAACAGATAAAAGATAACAGATAACAGGAGCTCCTGTCTGCGTGTAGTTCTGTAGATCCTTCTGAAGAATATCATAGTTTTCATTATTATTCATTACAATTTAACAACTGTACATAAATTTAATAGCTCTATTCCCACTGATATTTATTTGACTGCATCATCTGCAAAGGCGTTGACAGCATTTATCTGAAATTATCCTGTTTGAGGCAGATCTCTAATGTCATAATCCACTGCATAATCAAACGGTAATTTGGTTACACCAGCGACATTTGGCATCATTGACACGTAAACTTGCACAACAAACCTTTTTTTTTTTTTTTTTTTTTTTAATCTAAACCATTCCTTTAACTCTAATAGTTGTGGACAAGTTGGAGAATGTTTACTTTTTGCAAACTAAACTAGACTTCAGAGAGAAAAAATGAAACAAAAAAAAAAATATGCAAAGTGACACGCACAGTTTAACTCCATATTTTCTATAGTAAATGAATGTAACACCACCTTGATTTGCTAATTACGTGTATTGCATAACTCAGGAGGCAGAGTAATGGCCTTGTGATCACATTAGTCATTTAAATAAGGACCAGTAGGTGTGAGTCCTGTCCCATAACTGTTCCCCTCCTTCTCATCATTGTGGGCTTGTTAACATTAATCTGTTATGCAATGTGAGCAGTAAAATTTGAGGTTTTTACGCAGACACAATAAAACTGGCTATGGGAAGCTGTCTCATATTTTTCATGCTTAATTATTGCAGATTGGTCATTCATTGGTAATATAATATCCAATTATATTGTTGCAGGCTTTCCTAGTCACAATGGTTTGCTTTATTGAACGTTTGGCAGAAGACACATTCTGAAGGACTGAAGGCATCTAAATAAATGTTAGAGCAGACAGTAATCCAAAAGTCAGAGATGTGTTCGCAAGCAGAAGTGACCAGCAGACTGCGAGTTAATGAACTCCAACCGCAGCTCTATTATCTACATGTTCTTGATCAATAGCTAATTTCTACTATTACTCTTGGCCTTTTCTCTGGGTAAAGGGCATACAGAAAATCACAAGTATTGGCACAATTCAGATCAATAGCATTGGCTTCCAATTAGCAACTTGCGGTCTAGAATTTCAATGATGCCATGTGTCAGAAAATGACCTGGGAGTATTTTTCTTTTGTAACTAAAAGCTGTTTTAAAGGATTGCACGGCTATAAAGACAATGGAGTAGTCAGCCTAGACTTATAAGGTCGTGGTGACCATTTCTGAATGGTGCAGTCACTGAAACATAAGTTTTCTACCGTAACACAGTGTTGCTTATGCACAGGACCCCCATAAATATGGGATTCAAAGTCTAAACTATTTAAGTCTCAAACCTTTCCCCATCACATAATTGAGCTGTGATGTAAAAGACAGATTTAAAATAAACTGGATGCTTTTAAGAGCTTAACAAAAATTGTTACTGGCAAAAATCTAGTATAAAATACTGAAATACTGGCAGTCTATATGTTGCTTGCTGCAAATTTATTTTCCCAGAATACACAAATATTTTGGAATGACCCATCGATGGAGAATGAAGATTTTTGCCCCAAAATAGGTGTAGTTGTGACATTTACCAGCATGAGCTGGATCACACACACACACATACACACGCACACGCACATGCACACGCACACACACACACACACACATTTTTTTTTTATCATTATGGGTTCATTCCATAGGCATAACAGTTTTTATACTGTAAAAAATGTATTTTCCGTCCCCTTACCCTAACCCTACACCTAAACCTACCCCTCACAGGAAACTTTCTGCATTTTAAAAACACTTCATTCTGTATGGTTTATAAGCTTGTTTTCTCATGGGGACCTAAAAAAATGTCTCCACAAAGTCAAAATTTACTGTTATTACTAGGGTCCCTATGAAATCAGTTTTATTTTTCCCAAATTCTATTTTCTCCATTTTAATTTTCTGGATTCCGTTTTTTTTTTTTTTTTTTTTTTCTTCTCGTTTTAATTTTCCTAGACTCTGTTTTAATGGTTGCATTTTATTAATCAAAAACATGTTGTATTAATTGATTCTGTTACGGGACCGACGAGACGTGAGGCATGCGGATCCATTTGCAGACTTTTATTTGACAGAGACGTGGTCATAACAGGCATGGTTCAAACAGTGGCAAACAGGTATAACACGGGCAAGACAAAGAGTATTCCTAGGACAAGCGTGGGTCTTCGATCGCCGAACAGTATCCAACAGGGCAAGGCAAAGAGAGATAATCCAGGTACACGGCAATAATCCAGGCAGGGGAAAACACAATCCGAAACAGGCAAGGCAAGACTAAGACTAAGACAAAGACTAAGACTATGAAAATTACAAAAGGCTCTGTAAGGTAACTATCGGCTAGGGTAGCGATAAGTGCATACAATACTCGGCAAACTAGAACAGGATCTGAGTGTTTTTATATGGTGTGTGTAATAGCTTACAGGTGAGCGTGTGATTGGTGACAGCTGTGTGTGTGTCGTCAGTGCAATGGTTGATGGGAATTGTAGTCTGGGGTAATGTGACAGTCTGTGCAATGTGTGAGTCAATGTGATGGAGGAGTGACCTCTGGTGGCGAGCAAATGGAAGTCCATGGACCGGATTCGTGACAGATATCATGAAACTTATAAAATTTAACAGCAATTTATGAAAAGTTGAACAAGAATTACTATTTATTTTTTCTCAAATTTAGTTATTTATTTTATTTTTATATATATATTTTTTTTTTTCCAAATTCTGTGTTTTCCGTTAATTTTCTGGATTAATACTCTAAAGCATCTCCAGATGATTGATTTTACAAAAATAAATAAATAAATAAATAAATAAATTCTTTTTTACAGGAATACAGTGTTGTGTTTTTACATTTTTCTGGCAAATAAATTCTGGCAAATATATTTTTTTAAAATATTTAATATTTTTTCTGGTAAATACTCCTTAAAATAATATTTTAATAATTGTTTTAGCAGTAGTAGTAGTACTATCATTACATAAGATAATATATTCTATCACAGTTTCTTCAAGTTAAACCAAACTTTTATTTTGACAGGTTTTTGTGAATACTTTTAAGTTTCTCTGTTCATATGATATGACTAGTTTTTCTCAAAAGAAATGGTAAAATGCTGATGAACTGACTCTCAGAGCAGTTCTAGAGATCATGTTCTTGTGTTTATGTCCTCATATATTGAGGTGGCAGACCCTGAAATCACTGCGAACGTCACACGCTTCAGTGTGTGTGTAGTAAACAAAACCACACGTCTGTGCCATTCATTCACACAGAGACACACAGAACACGCAGGATTCAAATTTAAATAGTCTTTTGCGGCTTAATATTCACAGACACTAATCCATGTCAATAATTAATCAATAATCATAATTTAAGAGTACTCGCCTACTTTTGATATATCCATCCAAAATTTTTTAAATTCCGTGACCTTCAGCGTTATACAGATACATTTTTATGGCTGGATTCCGCGTTTTCCACATTGCAGAAATCATAGGGCTATATTACTATACTTGTGAGGACATTTGGTCCTCATAACATGTGAATACCAGTACACACACACACACACACACACACACACACACACACACACACACACACACCCCATCTCAAAATATCTTCTTTTGTTTTTGTTGGAAAAAGAAAGTCATACAGGTTTGGAACAACACATAAATGATGACTATTTTCATTTTTGGGTGAAATATTCCTAATGTTTTTACTATTCTACAGTATATGACTGGTCTCTTTCCTAACACCAAGAACCATGTTAAAAATAGCAGTTTCTAAATCGTGTACCATGTTCATAGTGATGCCATAGAAGAACCATTTCTGGTTACTCAAAGCACCTTTCAGTGATCAGTTCTTAAAGGAACCATTATATTCTTGGTGTGAAGAACAATAAAGAACCCTTTTCCACTGTAAAGAACCTGTTGTTCAATGGAACGTTCCCATGGTTGTTAAATATTCTTCATGAAACTTATTTTTAAGAGTGTCCCACTACTACAATGCAGCGGCCTGTAGTGATACAGTGTTGGCACACTGTTTAAACGTAATCAAAATGAAGGAAAAGACGTTGGTTTATATTTCTGCACCATCACAGTGAAATCTCATTGCTCCAAAATCCCTCTCCACATGGCTGTATGCATTTTACACATCATATTCATTCTGATTGCCATGACTGGACAGAGGTTTGCTCCTAGTGAGGACAAATAAATGACTTCCTGGAAATGTTTTGCGTCACGCCTAGAAAGGATGCAGTATGCACTATAATTTAATAATTAACAGAGACTTGTTTGTGGGTGTTAGCAAATCAGTTGAAAGCCGCCAACTCAATATTTAAATGGTTTGTGTGATCAAGCTGAGAATAATACCCAGGTCTAAAGCTATAACAGATACTTTACCTGCTCAACTTTGACATCATAATCTCCTTGGACCTTCTTCCCACGAAATATCTTTGCCCTGAAAGACAAAAAAGAAAAAAAAGAAGGTATTTGTGAATCATTTCATGCATGTTTGTAGTGTTGTTCAGTCAGTTTATGCAAAAACAATTCAACATCATTTACAAGCCTGCTGCTATAATGACTGGAAAAACAATCAAATAAACTGCGTAATTGCGGAGCTGGCGGCTGAGAAATGATTACAATGCAAACAGCTTCTGTTTTGATGCAGCGTTCCAATTATTGGATATGTGCACTCCTTTTTGATAAGTGTGCACATTTCTGCATCTCACTCATGCTCTCCTTCACTCTCTCGAGCTTGTGTTTGTGTTATATGAGCAGTCACAGAGAAAGCAATTTGATGGCTTGCTTTGAGCATACAACAGGGTAAAGATGAGAAGCAATTGCAAAACAGGCCACAGAAAATAGATAAAATAATGAAAGAAGGCTGATATCTGATGTGATCCGTGTCTTTAACCCTCTTTATTACTGTGCTGAAAAAGCAACACCAAATCCAGGGGCACACCCTCAACATATCTTTCTGAGAATCTGTGTTTGCTTTTGCATAATGTTCCAGCACATAATGCAATATTGTCAGTTAATGTGAAGCAATAACACGGGTCAGAAGAGATGTTTGCACAGAAACAAGGATTGATTGCGCAATGCTGCCATCTAAAGGAAATGCAATATTATATCAGAGAATATAGATGACAGCATCTTCAATGCACAAATTAATTTAACATTGATTCAGGAATGTTTTGCGCAATACAACAAAGAGAAACAAAGAAAGTAGTTCAAAGTCCAGTGCCACTGAAGCATGCTGATACCACCATTTGGTTGATTTCAATTTTGGCAGCATTAAAAGCAAAACACCCGTGTCTCATCAAACAGAAGCTGTTTGGACCAGAAACAATCCCATAATGCAAAACCGTCAATAATGCAAAACAGTCAAGAGTTTTCCGTGGTGTAATGACTGTGTAGACTTGATACCATGAGGAAAACAAAAATAATGGGGAGAGATGCCAATTTCTCTTTATGTCACACAGTCCAGCATTGCTTCGTGTCAAAATAAGTGGACTTTGCTAAGGCTAGTATCACTATTTCTATGCTGGATGATACACCCACCCAGAACACAGCAATGCACTGAAAACCATTCAGAGCACCTTAGCAAATACAAATTGTACCCGGGTAACCAATCATAACTACCTAGTAACCGAATAGCAGAGCAAAGCACAAAACAGCATAGCAACTACGTAGCAACAGCCACCCACATCACTCCATCATCACCACCACCATCATCATCATCATCATCATCATCGTGTAAGTGAGTTCTGCTCACATAAGCAGCGCTCAGGAGTATCAGCACTCCAGCATTACGCATATGCTTTTTTCTATGTCAGCGATAGCATTTGTGAGTAAATAAATAAATAAGATAGCAGCTGTCTGTTAGAGAACAGACCGGCTGCAGGCAAACACTAATAAATGTTGTCATGAAATGCATGAGAATTCCCAGACCTGGAAGAAAGGTGTAAAGCCGCCACAGGCCTGCATCATGAACAAGAGCACTAACTACCAGAGAAAATAAACACGAGCAACACACTCTTAAAAATAACACTCCCAAAAGCGTGTTTGCACAACAATACCATAGAAGAACCATTTTTGGTTTCCCAAAGAACCATTATTTTCTAAGCGTGAATAACATTTTAATAAGCTAAAGAATATTTAGTGCAATGGAAATGTTCCACGGATGTTTAAGGCTCTTCATGGACCCACCGATGCCGATATAGGAGCATTTTTGTGTCGAGAGCAATCTTACCATATATGACCTCTCTCATATTGAGTGTAAAATCACGACACACTGCAGTCCTGCACTGATCAAAGCAGCGTTTAGTCATCATCACGGCAGGAACTCATATATGTGATGGTGTCCATGACCAGTGAAGCTTCAGCGATCTCAGACTCCATGAACTACAGCGAGTCTGGCTGCATTCACTGCAGCTTTGGACCGCTTTCAAATGAACACACAAAAACAAACCAGGCAAGCTTGAGGCAACATGACAGTGAAAAGGGTTTAGGTTTGCTTTCTTATTCTCCGCTCACAGTCAAGTCACTACAACAACAACTGCACTTCTTTGGGTTCAAATAACCCTAATTTTTACAACCCGAATTCCAGAAATGTTGGGACGTTTTTTAAATTTGAGTAAAATGAAAACTAAAAGACTTTCAAATCACATGAGCCAATATTTTATTCACAATAGAACATAGATAACATAACAAATGTTTAAACTGAGAATTTTTTGCACTTTTATCCACTAAATGAGCTCATTTAAAATGTGATGCCTGCTACAGGTCTCAAAAAAGTTGGCACGGGGCAACAAAGGGCTGAAAAAGCAAGACATTTTGAAAAGATTCAGCTGGGAGAACATCTAGCAACTAATTAAGTTAATTGACATCAGGTCTGTAACATGATTAGCTATAAAAGGGATGTCTTAGAGAGGCAGAGTCTCTCAAAGTAAAGATGGGTAGAGGCTCTCCAATCTGTGAAAGAGTGCGTAAAAAGATTGTGGAATACTTTAGTAACAATGTTCCTCAACGTCAAATTGCAAAGGCTTTGCAAATCTCATCATCTACAGTGCATAACATCATCAAAAGATTCAGAGAAACTGGAGAAATCTCTGTGTGTAAGGGACAAGGCCGAAGACCTTTGTTGGATGCCTGTGGTCTTCGGGCCCTCAGACGACACTGCATCACTCATCAGCATGATTCTGTCATTGACATTACTAAATGGGCCCAGGAATACTTCCAGAAACCACTGTCAGTAAACACAATCCGCAGTGCCATCTGCAGATGCCAACTAAATCTCTATCATGCAAAAAGGAAGCCATATGTGAACATGGTCTAGAAACGCCGCTGTGTCCTGTGGGTCAAGGCTCATTTAAAATGGACTGTTTCAAAGTGGAAAAGTGTTCTATGGTCAGACGAGTCCAAATTTGACATTCTTGTTGGAAATCACGGACGCCGTGTCCTCTGGGCTAAAGAGGAGGGAGACCTTCCAGAGTGTTATCAGCATTCAGTTCAAAAGCCAGCATCTCTGATGGTATGGGGGTGCATAAGTGCATGAGGTATGGACAGCTTGCATGTTTTGGAAGGCACTATGAATGCTGAAAGGTTTATATAAAGGTTTTAGAGCAACATATGCAAAACCACATACTGCAGCTATTACAACAGCATGACTTCGTAGTAGAAGAGTCCAGGTGCTGAATTGGCCTGCCTGCAGTCCAGATCTTTCACTTATAGAGAACATTTGGTGCATCATTAAACGAAAAATACGTCAAAGACGACCACAACCTCTTCAGCAGCTGGAAACCTATATCAGGGAAGAATGGAACCAAATTCCAACACCAACACTCCAGAAACTCATAACCTCGATGCCCAGATGTCTTCAAACTGTTTTGAAAAGAAGAGGAGATGCTACACCATCGTAAACATGCCCCCGTCCCAACTATTTTGAGACCTGTAGCAGGCATCAAATTTGAAATGAGCTCATTTTGTGCATAAAATTGTTAAATTTCTCAGTTTAAACATTTGTTATGTTAACTATGTTCTATTGTGAATAAAATAACGGCTCATGTGATTTGAAAGTCTTTTAGTTTTCATTTTATTCAAATTTAAAAAACGTCCCAACATTTCCAGAATTCGAGTTGTACTATTTAATGTTTCTTTTCTTCTTCTTATTATTATTATTTTTTTTCTTCTTCTTCTTCTTCTTCTTATTTATTTATTTGTTATTTTTTAAAGAATACTGTTGCTAGGCTGTAATTATACAGTTGTTGTTGTCAATCAGACCCATAAGATTCCTCAAATCTTGTGTCATTCAAACAAGTGATCAGGCTTATTTTTCTTAATTTAATAAATAAGTAAATAAATAATCCCATGACTCAAAAGTGGACATGATGCTAAAACAGCACTCTTTCTTTAGAAAATATCAACATCTGTTTACTATTTAATTACAATACATTCATATCTAAATCATCTATGTTAACTAACTACTAATAGCTACATCTGTAATTCATCGTAATGCTTGGACAGTAGAAACAGTGTTCTTGTACTGTAGTATGAAGAAATGAAGAGGAGCCAGCGAGCAGTAAAATGGTCTGACAGCAGTTATTAATCATTCAGCTGAACCCTGCCATTGCTCCTGACGCCGTTGTTTGATGGTTCGCTCAAGGAGTCCTTCTGAACATTTGGTAATTAAGTCATTATTTTTTCTGCAGGCTGGCAGAGGAAAATTCCAAGAAAAAAAATGGAAAGGAAAGGTTGCCGGTTTTTCTTTCTGGTCCGTTGCCAGTTCAGCAGAAACTGACAGCTTTTTGCTAAAACTGAAGATCTCAGCTCATTGCCATACTGGAATACTCTGGATTGTTCTCTCCAAAGAGCCAGTGATTAAAGAGCGCAGTTGAGCAGAACACGCAAGCTATGAATACACATGGATAATCTTTTACAGATTGACAGTAATGGGAAAAATGGAAGCTGAGGGTAAAAATGCCTTTAAAAATGAAAAATCAAAGTCTTCAAAATGTGAGGATAATTTATTTGTTTATTTAGCAACATCTGATATACTTCTTTAAATAACATTATAGTCCTTGTTATTATTCTTATTCAGGAGAATTACATTTAATGTAAAGAACTGAACATCAAATTTCATTAAAGCAATTAGCACCTACTTGTTCTAAACTGTTTTGTGCCATTGCTGTTACTATATTGTGTATTTTAGAACAACTGGAGCAATGTATTGACCAAAAGCAGAACTGTCCATTTTGTGCATGTGATAGCAAATAATATTAAAAAGTGATGTGACTTTGAAGCCCTGCAGCAATAAAGACAGTGTCTAGCTTGTTTTGAGCTGCAGGACGTCCCTTAGCAAAAAGGGCACATTTCCCACCCAGTTTTCACCCTCTGAAAAGAGAAAGTGATTTGATGCCTCCTCCGCGTCACTGCAGCTTACCAACAGCAGATGAAAGAGGGATACTAATAAGCATCGACTCCTTTGATCCTGCCATTTGATAGAGGCAGCTGTCATCGTTTGTGTGTGTGAATGAGGAGAGAAGTGTCCCAGTGAGCCAGCGAATCTCATCTGTGCTCTGGATGAAGCGTCAGAATCACTGCTGTGCATGAAACTATTCTGAGGAGTCAAAAACAACACAGTCACAGTGATCTTAAAGTAACATACAGTATGTATGTACACACTGCAGCTAAGCTAACGTTTAGTGCTTAATCCTGTTCTGTACACACACACACTTCAGTCATTTACAGGAGTGACAACTGCATTCTACAACGAATTAAAAGGATAGTTTACTCAAAAATGAAAATTCTGTCATCATTTACTCACCCTTAAGTTGTTTTAAACTTATATGATTTATTTTTTTCTGTTGAACACAAAAGAAGATACAGTATCTTGAAGAATGTTGGTAACCAGACAGTCGATGATCATAATATGGACAAAAATACTATGCAAGTCAATGGCTACCGTCAGTTGTTGGTTTCCATCTGGTCAAGAGGTTTTCAGTTTCAAGAAGAAATATCTTCTTCAGTGTTCAGCAGATAAAAGAAAGTCATACAGAATTGGAAGAACTGGAGGGTGAGTAAATGATGAGTAAATGATGTTTAACTCGTAAAAAAAAAAAATATATATATATATATATATATATAGTAATGACTGCAATTCTACACAGTGTCAAAGTGTACAGAATCTAACTGAACGACTAGTTAACAACATCAGAGAGGTGCGAGACTCATTTATATATGAGAATAAAAGTTATGCCTTCTTTCATTGTGTATACATTTGAGCGGTGTTATGCAAATCTTGTAGACATGTGGGGGCGTGTTTAAATGAGGTGTTTTAGGGGGGCGTGGTCGAGTCTTAACTTTTATAAAGAATATCTCTTTGTTTTTGAGACTTTAGTCTATGCAACTTCAGGGATCTTATCTATGCACAAACAGCTTGTAACACTCCAAAGAGAAAGGAAAACTTGAACTCGCATCATATGACCCCTTTAATATGGTCAGAAATAGCGCATCCCAAAACCACTAGATGGCAGAATGTTGCTATGGTTACCACGGGTGTCAATCATCACGGTTTTGGGAGCGAGTCGTGTTTTGCTCACAGACAGAGATGAGTGCTGTGGGTAGGTACAGTATTCTGGGGGTGGTTTGGACATTGCTTTGCAGTGGTTATGTTGTTTTGGGTGGCTGCTAAGGTATTCTCAGTGAGTTGTTAAGTGGTTGTTTACTAGTTGTTTTTATGGTCCCTTGATCAGTTGAATTTATTTATTTGTTAGATATGGGACTTTAGTTTGTTTTATTGCTTCAGGCGCACAGCGCTTTAATTGCTCAGTGAAATAACAGCACACTTCTGCTCAACAAGCCACAGGTGTCCAGAACAAAACAACATTACACACTGGAATATAATGAGAGTTGGTTTGTACAAATGCACAAACAATAGTAATAGCTTGCAAATAATGTCTCAGCTGAAATAGCTTTCTTTTTTTTAATGAGTAGGTATTGTTCACAAAAAAACACACCAATGCAAAGCCAGGCCTTCAGTTCTATTAAATCTACTCCATTAGCTCTGTGTTTTTATGTTTTATTCATTTCAATCGATGTAGAGTATAAAATTGCTCAGAGCAGCTGAAGTGCAGTCTAATCAGTGCCCTTAAAAAGTACATCCAGTAACGAGAAGCCAATCAATGCCGCTGACAGTCACTATGTCTGCAGTGCAACCTGCCAACAAGCATTCATGACTTCCATTGAGAGATTCTGGGCTCCTGTTTGAGAGCAAGGACACAACATGCACTTGCTGTCTGTAACGTCTGCAGAATTTATAATGACAGTTTTGGGACAGTGCTCTTAAAGGTCAAACATTTAACAGTGAAGAGTTTCTAGAGCACAGACTCTAATTATCAGACCCATGAGAGTCTTATTCATGCTCAGCGTCTGTTCGCCATTCTGCCCGCGGTTATGACGAGAGTGCTAATGAATGTTACACATCACGTCACCAGCGCACACCAGCATGCCAATATCTGAGTATATATATATATATATATATATATAAACACAATATGATAATATACAGACATGTACTATTAGGGTTTTAAGGTTTTAAAGGACTGTTTTGACTGACTGTTAGTCTGTTTGTTCCTTAATGACATGCAAAGCTTGATGTTTTGGCTGAATGTGGAACAATTTTCATTGTCAGAAAACAATAAGTTATTTAAAATATAATCATATGTTATGTATCCTACACAAGGACTTTGACACTGTGTCATTTTACTGTTTTCATCATAAATTGTATGGTAATTCATTGAATGGGCCTACGAATAAATTTTAACCATAAATTTGACAGTATTTTACAGTAAAATGTAAATAATTAATAGAATATAATGTGAAACATAGATAGTTTTCCAGTGTATAGGTAACTTTCAGTTAATAGGTTAACAGGTTTTTACAAATACAAACTTTTACCGCAAATTCATTGCTTAGAAGATCTCGCTTAGAAACAGTCCAAGCCATTGTTGCTAGTGAAGCAAGCGTCTGTACTAATTCTAGAAGGTCATTTTAGAACTAGTAAAGGATGTTTGTGACATTTCTATGCAGTTGCTGCAGAGAGAAAGAGAAAGTGTGTGTAATTATCTGTGTTCTGAGCAGTGTTAGTCAGGAGGATCTCTACAAATAGCAACATAATTAGCTGAACTACTGATGTTCTCCAGAAGATAATTGGACAGCCTCTTCAATGGGCAGGACTTTGAAACACATGCTGAATAAATGAAACAGTGACACACATGACTGACTGGGCTTGAAATTCACTGTATCTGTTCCTGTACGCTGAGTGCTCAGAGTTAGACACACACTTAATTAAAGTCTAAAAGCATTTAGTTTGATGTTCATAATCATGTTTCTTGCTTATCAGCGTTGTGCATTTTTGTCATTAATAAGTGATATCTGTGCTCCCTCACCAGGAGCCACCGCACAAACGCTCCGTCCGGTCAGAGGATGATCAAGTAAATGGGATCAGCAGAGCCAAAGCTGCCACAGAAGCCTTTACAGCCCTAGATTTACATTTTAGGCACATTATTTCACATTCAAATGAGAACACGCCTGATGAAGTCATTAGATGATTTATCTGTGCTCAGTTGATGTTGTAATCCATTAGAATGGGGTGCTCTTCTGTCTTCCCTCTGACTTTTTTTTTTTTTTTTAGTCCACTGAAAATTTATATTCTATTTAATATTTACACTGTTAAAGCAACTCTGTCACTCAGTGCAAAAAAGCAAATAAAAACACATCTTGAAAAGAGTGATGAAGCCTATTCAAATATAGCTAGAATGCTCCTTTAATTAAAAATCCCTGTTTTGTTTTTTTTTGTTTACATATTTATAAGATATATCACACTTGCAAGAGTGCCATTTTCCTGAAAATCAGCATGTGAGCATGATTGCAAATATGATATTGATTTTATACACCAGTTCAACAAAAAAGTAGTTCACATTCAGTGTTACATTTTAGACACAAGAATTATTATTACTATTATTATTTTCTGTTTCTGAGTAAAAATAAATCACCGAATGTGTTGCAGTGGCAGAAAGAAAAACGTGGTGCACTGCGCCTTGGTGAAGGATTCGGTTCAGAACTACAAAGATGGACGGTAAGTGTTAAAAAACTACAAACATGACGGATGTGCGCAACCAATGGTTAAGATGCTTCATTCCATTTGCACTCAGAAGCTGGAAATCTCAAGTCGGATTTATTTTTCCATGACAGGCCTAAAGGTACCAGCATAAAAACACACTAAGTAAAATATTGTTTAATTATTGTCATTAAAAAAATCCCAGAAAATACTGAGGTTGTCAATAGTGAACACCCCAAGAGGGATGCTGTATTTAGTGTTCTAATGTCGCATGGCTCGCGTCCAGTGTGGACATGTTAGTGTGTTGTTCGCGGTTTATATTATTCTATCATATATTTTGTAATATTTGTTTTGTTTCATTTTTGTACTGTCAGCACCGTCTCTTGAAAGAAAACCTCTTGAAAGTTATTAGATGATTCATCTTCATTCTGTTGCTTATGTAATCTTAGTTCTGCAGAAACTTTTTTTCCGGTCCTGTGATGTGTCTGTAATGCTCAGAATGCCACACTAGCAATATAAAAGGACTTCAGAATACATATTACACCCACGGGCATCTGTTCTGATGTGATCAGAGAGCTGCGTGGCATAGGTGGGAATTCAGTCAACTGAAGTTCATTACTTTCCTGAAGGTGCCCTAGTGGAATGCTAGAGATCAGTCAGACCATCCTGGACGGCTTCAGGTGTCTCTAGGTCTCTGATGAAGTGAGGTGTTCCCATGGCTACTGTTTCCATGGTGATTTCTCAATAGTTGGTCTAGATGATGGCCACCCATCAAATGTGTGCATCTTTCTGTGAGCTCATGTAAGGCAGTGCCTTTGAATTGTGCTCTTTGTATTTGCTGTGACATTATCCTCTGAAATCTTAACAAATCGCAGAAAATTCAAATGGCATTTTCCTCCTATAATTAGTGTATGCATTCGGTGTTGGGAGAAATGTTAAAAGCTAATGCATTTCTTTATGTAGAATACAAATCTTATTTTGGTTTTGATGCATTTCATCTTTTTAACTGCTTTCATTACAACCAAACAGAGCAGCAATGTTTTTGCAAGCAGCTGAGCCCCCAATGAATAATAAAGTGTGCAGTTCCTGCTATTGCATAGTGTAGAACATTCGTTTGGCTATGCATGTGATGTTTATTACCTTTAATGACCTTAAAGGGGTTTATTTTTAAATAACAGCTCTCTGATTGTACTTTATTGTGGATATTACACAGCTACTTACCAAATATAACTACAAGAAGTTACCAGCAACACCAGTTAATTATGGACTTCAGTGGTCCTTTTACAAAAAAATAAAATAAAATAAAATAAATAAAATAAATAAAAATAAAATAAAATAAAAAAATGCTGCAACAATAGTTAATTAGTTTAGCACAGTTTTCTGTTCTTAATTGTAATATTCTAATTAAATATATTTTTCACATTGAACCCCAAAATCATTGTAGAACCAACTCAAAGGAAGTATATTTAAATAATATTTGTTTAATGGCATCTTTTGCTTAACCGTAATATGTACACATTATTTTGTACCTGTGTTGCTGCTTTTATGTTTGTTTTAGTTCTGAAATCATCATAATGCAAAGCTGATGTTGAAATACTTTTTTTGCTTCAAATCGTAGTTTGTAATGAGATTCCTCACAGAGATATTTTGGTTCAAGTCTCTTTATTAAAGAACTAAGGCTGCTGAAAATGGGGAAAGCGAAAAATGGGCTGCTCTATGACATTAGTTTATATTTTCACTTGTTTTCTTCAGGTATTTTTAAAAGATAAAATGGAGCACAAGGCTGCATATAGTTTTTTTTTAATATTTTGAGTCCTAGTTTCTACAAAAGAGACTCTGTTCCAAAAAAACTAGATAGAAAAACAGCCAGCAACACCTTTTCCTCAGCACTGGATTTCAGTGCTGAAACACATTGCTTCTAGGTGTACCAAGAACATCCCTAGTGAGATCCAAACCTGCAGACTTTAAGGTTTCTTTATATTCTGCTATTGGAGCTACAGCAGCTCAGATGCCTTCGATCAGCAGTACAGCGACTGGTTACCCTCCAGCTGTTTGCACGCAGACCCTCGTGTCTCCAGATGTGGACTGGACTCATGACGAGCGAGGTGTGGTCACAGGAGAGGCGTGACGATGGGAAACTGCTGCCGGCACAACTGATGCTTCATAGGCCTTCTGAATGCAGTCATAAATCAAAGTGTTTGCTCAGTAGTCTGTGTGCATGCACCACCCGTCCTCCTTACAGTCAAACACACAGGTGACCTGATCCCAGCTCACTCGCCTCATTCCCCTTCTGAAACCTTCCTAAAGTGGTTCATCTCTCAGTTCCCAAAAACCAATAAACAAGACCAACCCATCCAGCTTGGCCAAGTTATTTACGTTTTGGTATATTTTCTTAATAAAAAGATAAATGTGATAAAATGTATGCCTTAAATGCCCAAATGAATAAATGTAAATGTAACGTCTGCCAAATGCATAAATGTAATTTTTTACAAGTGTGAAATAGGAAAAATAGTAAGGGGCCGTGTAAAAAGTACACACACTGCATGAAAAATGAAAACGCATTTTGACTGGTAACGATGGTCATCTGTCATTTCATGACGACACACGCAACACAACACTGTCATTATTTTTACACCTGCTAGAGGGCACATCAATTTAAAATGTAACAATAGGTTGTAATAAGCTGCGTGTGTTTTAAGGGCAGTCTCAATTGCGAAATCCTTCCAGTGCACTGAAACCTTCGCTGCCTGAAAAATCCCACAATGCACCGCAAAAACTAGGGAGCATGGATGCTCACTATATGCTCCCTTACCAGAAATTAAATCACATTTCCGAAACCACACGAGCCAGCTGGATAAATATAATGACACGCGATGGAAGATGTGAAAAGACAAACCCTTTTTTAGTATATTTCAGCATAAACATACATCACTAGACAGGTAGTGAACACATCTAGTTAACATATATAATTAATATTCAGCTGAAATGTTGTAAGGACATGTAACAGAACAATGTGTTTAAAGAGAATAAAAATAATATCAAAAAGACATTGGTCCTGTCTGTTGTTGATTAATTCTAGCAGTGACATCCTACTATGTTGTCCATTGACATTGTACATAGCCATCTCACCGGAAATTGAGTAAGCACTGTACCGATGTGCAGTTTACTTACTAACTAGTGACTGGATTCGTGCACATGATGTACTGATCGACGAGGTCAGGAGCTAGAGAGCTGATGGAGACGCACCCTCAGAGACAGGCTGTGATATGCTTATTTTGGAGGGAAATTTGGCAAAAGTGAGAGTTGAATCATTCTGTTCTGTGTGATCTGAGGACGGTGTTCTGTCTTTTTTTATTGCTGGCATGAGTCCCATGTTTTTGGGAAAATGTAATTGTGCTACGAAGTCTAAGAAAAGAGGACAATTATCATGATAGGAAGAAAGGTCAGGCGCACTCTAATCAAATCACAGCATGTTGAAATCCTACAGACAATCCAATTGTGGCGTCAGTACAAATATCCATCCCATGTCTGTACCTGCGAAGCAGAAAAGTGAATTACATTAAGACTCCACTGATCCGTCCAAAGACTCTGACTGGCAGCTTTGATGCTAAAATACTCTTTGACGTGACAATTATCTTGTTACAGTCTATAATCATTGATTAGGTTTGCCTCTTGAGATGTATTTGTCCATCATCCATTTCGTTTTTTACTGGTTAAACCGTCTCTGGTAGTTGTACATGGACGAGCGTTTTGAATTCATTGATCAGCAGTGATTTGTGATGACCTGCAGGTGTAGATCACCAGTGGTGCTTCAACCTGGATCGATCGGGATTGCTTTTAGATTTATGACATCATTAAACAGGCCAGATGTTCTGCTATTCCAAGACTTTAATGTGCAGACAACTGTAAGTAAGCTATTTCTAGTTTGACTTCCCTGAATCTTGTAAAATATGTGGCTTAAAGGGATAGTTCTGTTCATTTACTCACCCTCAGGCCATCTAAGATGTAAGTGACTTTTTTCTTCAGTACAACATTAAATAAGATTTTTTAGCTCTAACTGTGGTCTTTGGTGATTCATAAAATGCAAGACAGCAGTTACTGTCTCTTAAGAGTCAAAAAAGCATATCAGGCAACACAAAATGAATCCCCATGGCTCCTGACGATATACTGAGGTCTTATGAAGCGAAACAATCAGTCTGTGCAAGAAACTGAACATTACTCATAACATTATTACCTGTAATCCAGAGCCTCAGGCAAACCGGAAAGTCTGATTTGTTTCTGTGAACTGGCTCCTTCGGACAATTTGTTTCAATAAATTGTTTCCAATAATCGATATGTACATCTATTTATCCACCAATCCATATCAATTACATAGCAAGACCTTAACAGTCACCCAGAGCACCTTAGCAACTACCAAAGCCTATGTCCCTTCAAACTTCTGAAGTTTACAGACAGTAAGATTTATATTACCTTCACACTAACATTAAAACTATGTAACAAAAAAATCCAGTCACAACAATGCAACAAATAGTTTGCCTCGAAGAACCTTTCTTTCTAATTATTTTACAATTATATTTGGTTACATTAGTGACAGAAATTATTCACTGCAGCTTTAAAACAGCAATGTCTAAATTCTTTTTTAGTACCAATGGAATCCAATTTTTTGATCCACAATACAACATTCAAACTGATGAATGTAAAAAAAATAAATAAATAAATAAAAATAAAAAAATAGAACAGTTATTTGCTTTTTAGCAGAACAGTGAATTTCTTATTTAGCGGTCAGTGTATATTGTATTGAATTGTTTTCTGTTTGACTGTGTGAATGCGTTTTTGGCAGATAACATGTCTTTGTGAGGGAATGAATGGGTTTCCTGTGAGTAAGAAGTGTGTTGACTGGAATATCACCGAAGGCCATCAGAATGCATGCAGTGCTGCCCAATGACTTTGCAGTCCTCTGGAGGGCGAGAGTTAGGCAGACATTGTCCCCAAAGAATATTCAATGGCTGGCAGGCCAAAGACACAGTCTATTTAATACTGGCCCTGTGGAGCCGCTATAAAGTGTGACAGCATGAGCTGGTATTAGCTGCCTTTCATAAGTCTAGTCGGTAACACTTTAGAATACTGTTCCATCGTTAATGAATAACTATACAGGAACAAATGACTAATGCACTATTAACATTGTAGTAACTGCCATTACCTAACAAGAAACTTTGATTAATGATTTAGTAAGTAATATCACTCAGTTGCAGCTGGTAGTTCACTATTAGCTAATCAATAACTACTATTTTTTTTTTTCATATATCCTGGAGAATTCCTAAGAACTACTGTATACAGTTTCATAATTAATGTGAACTGTGCATAATGAATAATTAATTCTAAAATGAAGATCATGGTAACCCACTAGTAATGACTCAAATCCTTCTAAAGGAACTACTAATTACTTGGATCAGTGTTCTAAAGTGACAATCATCATAACTCGCTAATATTGACTGACGTCATTGTAAGCTTTTGAGGTATATGTAAGGTTTTGAATAGTAATGACTCATGTGTTACTACATCCTTCTGAAGAAACTACTAATTATTTGGATCAGTATTCTAAAGTGAAGATCAATGTAACCCACTAGTAATGATTTAAGTGTTACCAAATCTAGCTAAATGAATTACTAACCAAAACCTTACAAAAACCTCAAAGGTTTACAATGACTTCAATGATTACTAGGGAGTTATCACGATCTTCACTTCAGAATACTGATCCAAAAAAAATGTAATTCCTTTAGAAGGATGTAGTAACACCTGAATAGTTACTATCCAGTACTTTACAAAACCCTCAAAGGTTTACATTGACTTCAATGATTACTAGGGAGTTATCATGATCTTCACTTTAGAATACTGATCCAAATAATTAGTAATTCCTTCTGAGGAATTTCATAATACTTGAGTCATTACTAGTGGGTTACCATGACCTTCACTTTAGAATTAATTATACATTATGTATTATTCATATTAATTATGAACCTGTATACAATAGCTCTTAGTAGTTATTAGGGAGGTATGAAAAAATAATAGCTACTGATTAGCTAATAGTGAACTACCACATTTGACTAAGTACTATCACTTACTAATTCATTAATCAGAGTTTCTTGTTAGTTACTAGTAGTTACGAGAGTGCTAATATTGTGTTACTCATGTGTCGATATGTAGTTATTCATTAATGATGGAACAGTATTCTAAAGTGTTACCGTCTAGTCTAATATAGTGCAAAATATAAACTGGGTTATTAGACCTCCCATCTGCACTCAACTGCATGGCAGAATGACTTTACACTTCACAAGCATTTGAAGGAAATTATCAGCCCAATTTCTTTATAGTGAATTAGTGGTAGATGCATATCGTAAAGTGTACTTTTGAGTAATTGTGTTACAATTACAACGTATGGTATACCTTTGTATTTACCCCGAAAGGGTGCATATTAGTATCTTATGTGTTCATATTAGTACCTAAATTGTAAATATTATCACCTTTTGAAAGGGTATCTCCCCAGAGACAGCTTTTGAACTTTTATTTTTATTTATTTGTTTATTTATTTTTATAAGAGTGTAGGCACAAGAATGCAGCTAATGAAACAGTTCAACTAACAGGTAAATAATTAAGGAAAACTAAAGTCCCAACTATGATTGGAACAGTGCTTTTGTACAACAGTTAAATAAGCAGAAGTTAATACTGAGTAACTTATATTTTAGAAACAATGTTGCCAGCCCTTTAAAAAATTAACCATGGTTTTACACTGAGTTACATACAACCCAGTGCTGGGTAAATATTGGACAGAACACATGCTGGGTTGTTTTCAACCAACAGTTGGGTTAAATGTTTAACCCAACCTTCTGGATCAAAACAACCCAATTGCTGGGTAAAAACAACCCAATCGCTGGGTTTGTCCATATTTTACCAAGTGCTAGGTTGTATTTAACCCAGAATTTTTAGAGTGTATAAATAAAACCAAGAAACCATGGTTACAGTAGTTAAACCATGGTAACCACAAATTAACCATGGTTTTGGTCCACTGTCTATAGTTTGACCATGGTATTTTTATTAAAACTGTGGTTATACAAATGGTAATCAATTCGCAAAAAAAAAAAAAAAAAAAAAAACATGGTTACTACACTTTTACTACAGTAAAACCATGGTTAATTTTCGTAAGGGAGTTACTTTCTCAGCAGAACTGTCTCAGCACACAATATTAGTGTTTTGTTCCTGTATTATTCTGTGTTTTTAACAAATCGGTTGAGTGAATAATTCAATGACTCATCCATGAAGACAGTCATTTCCAGTAGTTCTGAAATGAGTGAATTATTCACTGCTGATACACAAACTGGAGTAACAATGTAACCTGCAAAAACAGTTACTGTAAAACCCCACCACTAATACATCGACAGACCGTCTGGAACAAATGCAGGCAAGCGTGCTCGTAGAAGAAGTCCCTGTGTTGCACGTTACACACTGTTTTGCAGATGCAGTTTCCGGATGTAATGACTCATTCACAGTTGGTGCTTCTGCTGAGACGAGAGTCTTAATGCATGGAGACAATGCAGAACTTCTCATTAAATATAACATACTGATGAATTTTACTTGTGATATGATTATCTCTATATCTCTTCCGCTCTCTCCCTGCTGACCAGCGGTCTGTATCTAAAATGATATGTAGTTCTAGTTTCCAACTGTAGTCAATGATAGGTAAAGCTTGTTTAATGTCAGTGTTCATTTGCATAATTTACTTTACCATGACCTAGCAGGTCGACTGATCACTTGACAGGCCTCGTGTCATTTCCTTTATAGAGCATTTGAACAAGATCCAAGTAATATACAGCGTATGATCCATAAATACAGCATGGATATATGCCCTACTTCTGTACCTATGCATTTTTATCCTTGCTGATCACTATTTGATTTATCTTGACTAAAAATAATAATAATAATTTGGACCCTCTCTGCTTTATTGTCTGCTAGATGAATATATTTAGTCTGATCATTTAGTAAATACAACACGTCATTAACAAGACAATGAACAATAGTAATTCTTCATGATTTACTTAATGTAAGGGTAAATATTCCACACCATATTATAATCTCAGACTGCAAAGAGCAGTCGTCTTATCAAGAATCATTACTGGCTGTGTAAGAACTGTATGGCTCTTGGCTCTCTGGTTTTGTATGGTTTAGTCCGTGTCATACTGGATGCTGTGGACTCAAAGATAGAAAGTGAGAGCTGCTGTCAAATCCACCTTTAGGCACAGCAGATAATTCAGCTGATAGCTGCAAATGCATCAGCACAGCATCAGCTGCTTTATCAACAGCAATTACGATAGTAGAGCCAGAATTCTGCCCTCATATCAGAGGTGATAGTGAGGTTCAGTGCTTCCTCGACACGTCCTCACTATATCTGCTGCAGAGATCTTAAATGCACCTTAAGAAATAAACACGCACCTCATTACTGAACATCTATCACACTATTAAAGCAGTGTTATTACACATCATCTTGGTTTTACAATCACAGCAAGCTCAAGACATGAATGAAAAAAAAGCATCATAAATATGTATTTAATCTATGAGTGGACATTGAATTTAAAATAAAAGTTAGCTTTAAAAACAAATCGTCGGGGGAAATCAATACAATACAATAGACCCACGCTGAGAAATATTCACTGGAATAAAAAGTGTGACAATCAGCCCTCGTCTCCTCGAGATTGTACTTAGATTCAGATAGTTCTTGCTGCTTGTTTTTCTGAACAGTTTATTAGGCCTGTCACATTGAAATATTGAAGTCTGTCAAAGATTACATTCTTTTTTTGGTTAGGATCAATTCTCTTCTTTGATTTCTCTCTAGTTCACTTCACACTAACAGCCAGGATTTCTCCAAGCGCTGAAGGGACTTTACATCAATGATGTGAGATTGCTTTACAAATATTGTTTTTCACAATATCAAACCACTGTCTGCATTTTGATTTTCTTTCATTTATTCTCTCTCTCTTTCTGGTTTCTTCTGAGAATGAATCATTGCTAGTGAACATGCATCTCATATCATCAGCTCAGCAGTCTGAGGGCAGAGACACCACACACCAACATAAACAGAGCAACAGAGCTCAACGTTAAAATACTGTGTATGTTCTCTGTCAACTGATTTAGAGATAACATGTAAATCTTTCTACACAGATGTACCATGAGCTTCAAGTCTGTGTGATTCTAGTGGACTGCATTACCCATAATTAAGAAGTGAGAGCTGGCAATTAGGGAAGTTGCTTTTACCATGGAAACAGGAATCTCAGGAGCTCTGCAGTGTCCACAAATGACATCACTGTGATTCGATCTACCTACATCTGAATATTTATCAATACTCATAATCAATGACTAAAAATCCCCTGTGTACACCTTTGTTTTTTCAAGTTTTGGTATTTGGTTATATTATTTGCGTTGATTCATGGCACAAGCAGTTCATTCAATCAGTTGTGTTGTTATTCATCTTGTTTTGTTTCTGAATTTGTTTTTGAAGGATTCTGTGAAATGGCTGATGAAAATGAAAAAAAATAAATAAATAAAAAATCCTTCCAGAAACCAAGGCAGTGTGAGCACTCACTGCTGAGCTCTTTATTGTAGAGTTGATTGAGTCTTGATTTTCTGCACAGTAAAAACTCTTCAGTCGGGTAATCAGTTATTTTCCTTATGTGGTAATATCAAAATTATAGACATATCTATTATCAAAAGTGACTAGTAGAATTGTTACAAATTGTTAAAAAAGAAAGTCTTAGAGGAGCTACATTAAAGTGCTATGCCTTTAAAGGAACAGATTTTGAGAAATATGTCACTGCATCACTTACTCACCAATGGGTCATCTGCAGTGAATGGGTGCCGTCAGAATGAGTCCACACTACTCCAGTGCAATTACCAATTAACATCTTCAGAAGTGAAAAGAAACAAATCCATCATTAAGACAGTTTTACCTTCAAACTATCACTTCTGGCTAAAACATCCATTATAACCATCCATAGTTCATAATTCATAATAACGCTTCCTCCAGTGAAAAAGTCCATCTCCTCTGGTCTCTCACATCAAAATCCAGCCACATATTTGTTTAGAGCTGTTTTGGACTGTTTTGGCTTGTAAACTGTGCAGATTTCTCTCCTGATTCAGACAAGCTTACTTTTTTCACAGGAGGAAGTGTTATTATGGATTATGGACTAGTATCTTAGCCAGAAGTGATGGTTTGAAGTTCAAAACATCTTAATGCTGGATTTGTTTCAGCTTTTGTCTTCTCCAGATGTTAACTGATGGACTGGAGTGGTGTGAATTATTGTGATGTTTTTATCAGCTGTTTGGACTCTCATTCTGACGGCACCCATTCACTGCAGAGCATCCATTGCTGAGACACTGATGCAATGCAGCATTTCTCCAAATCTGATGAAGAAACAAACTCATCTACATTTTGGATCGCCTGAGCGAGGTGACATTTTCAGAAATGTTTAATTTTTGGGAAAGTGGTTTACTATGCCTTTTTTTAGATTTATTTTCAGCATTTAAACATACAGTTTATTGCTTAACTTGTTTAAACTGTTTTTGCATTTACATTTCATCTCTATGTATGTTTTCTCTAATTTGATGAGTGCTCACTTACACCTCTGAAGGACATAACAGTCTTTATCACGCTGTAAAATAATTGCTTCAGCCACTTACCTTGAGAGACGTGATAGTACGCTCTACATTATCTCAGATCTTTAATAATAATTCTCCCCAGTGAGAGTTTTCCACCCCTCAGCAGTGTATCTGTCGAGCAGCTCTTTGAGTCAGACAGTGTTTGTTATCAGAGTAACACTGCTGTAAAGAGAGTGTGGATGGCCGACACACTCACGCTTCCTACGACACGGCCGCTCATTACACCACTTCCACACCGCACCACGAGAAAGGTTACAACTCACTCTCCTGTTCAGCTGAGCCGATCTCTGCCGGATCATGAGTCACACAACACTCCTCTACACCAGTCACTGACAAATGAGGATGATCCAGAGGAGGAAGAAAAGAAGAAATCCTTCGAAAATCATGCTTCATCCAGTTTTGAGTCTCTAAATCGTCATGTAAAAAGTAATAGCATATTTGATCAGTAATATTTCCCTACATCTTTCTAATAGTGCAGTCAAACGATTAATCACATCCAAAATAAAAGTTTTTGTTTACATAACATATGAGTGTACTGTTTATATTTATTATGTATAAATAAATGCACACACACGCATGTGTATATTAAAGAAAAAAGTGTTGTTTATATATTAAATATACTTATATATATAATATAAATTATATGATTATATTATATTTTCAAAATATATACTGTATGTGTGTGTGTGTGTGTTTATATATACATAATAAGTATACTCAGTACACATATTATGTGAACAAAAACTTTTATTTTGGATGCAATTAATCGTGATTAATCGTTTGACAGCACTACTTTCTAAACATGTTTTTCAAAGTATTTCATATTCATATGACATTTTTGTAATTGTAAATAGGACATAAAGTCTTTATCACACTCCAAAGGTGGCACAGAAGTGCTTCTGAAGTGGATTTCAGGGGACTTTAATGTCTTTTACAGTTTAATGCTGCTCAGAGGTGACATTAATGCATTTACACAGACACAATTAAAACTGTTTGCTTTGATACTAGGGGCTGAGGTGGGTCAGAGCAGGCTTTTATTCTGCATTACGTCTTTGCACTGAATTTTAAGCAGACACAAGAAGCCTTAACTCAGCTGTGTAAAGAGATCTTTAATGCTTCTCTTTAAGGCTGCTCTGTGCTCTGTGAATACACAATGTTCCATAATTAAGCCTGCTCTGACCTGCCTCAGCCCCTAGTATTAAAGTATAGTTGTGATTGGAGTGTAAATGCATTCATGGCACCTCTGAGCAGCATTAAACAGTCTGTGTAAAGACACCGAAATGCCACTTCAGAGGTTTTTGCCTCTTTTGTCTGCATTTGATTAAAAATAGTAATACACTGAAATATTATTCTAATTTAAAACAACTATGGTGGCAAAGGTGTTAACTGTACTGTGTTTGAGTGTGATTGTGTGTGTATGGACATCATGTGTGTGAAGAGCAGAATGAGTGTGTTTGTGTGTGTGTGTGTGTGTGTGTGTGTGTGTGTGTGTACTGGTATATATGGTTTAAGAGGACACAAATGTGTATAATGACATGGGTACTACAACGTAAACATGGTTTATGAGGACACTTCCTGTGTCCCCGTAAAACAAAAGGCTTAAAAAAACACACTAAACGGTGTTTTATGAAATTCAAAAATTGGCAGTAGTTTCCTGTAAGGGGTAGGTTTAGGTGTAGGGTTGGTGTAAGGTGATAGAAAATACGGTTTGTACAGTATAAAAACCATTATGCCTATGGAGAGTCCCCGTAAACCACAAATTCAAGGATGTGTGTGTGTGTGTGTGTGTGTGTGTGTGTGTGTGTGTGTAACTGTCACAGCAATCAGTCACATTATTTCTCATAATCTCCGCTTGCATAAACACAGCCTCGTTCAGTGTCAGGCAGTTTGACCGCTGGAGGATGACAGTACGCTGACAAACCTGATTTACACAAACGCCACTTCATGGCCAGCCTCTTTGTCTGAACATTCATCAAGGATACAGTTACACTTCATGATTATCTGACATCATCTGAGAAGGAGAAATGTAAATCAAAACTTAATTTCCAACATCAGACAGCATCTGTCCATTTCTGACATGACATTTCAAAAACTGATTTTTACACACTTATTTTTTTGACTACCTATTTCTTAGGATTTTATTTCAATGTTTTCTTTTTACACCAATATTGGTGTCCACCAGACGGGAATAAATCATAAGTTTAGTCACTTAGTAAATTTGCATTAGGCCTGATTTGAGGAATCATTCATGTCTGGATCATAAATGCAGGACGACACACACTTAACTTCAATACTTAGTGCTTGAGATTTGATCACATCACTAACACTAACAATTACCAAATAAATATTACATTATTCATATTCAATTTCTGTTAATGTTCTGTATTCTTAGTCATTTAAAGCATTATTTTGAAGCAATGCATGATATTTTTTTTTAAATCACGTTTATGTCAATGTATTCCTGCCAATATCTCTCAATGTCAAAATGACTGACAGGCAGCAAGATACACAGAACTACGCTAAAATTAGATGAGGCATAGATGAACTTGTCTATATGAATCATTTCAACACAGATTACTTGATACAATATTTCATTATTTCTGCAACAAGATGGATAGTAGACTAAATAATGAACATCAAATAATTTTCTTTCCACACAGAGCTGTAACATCACATCAGTTCAGCTCCTGCCTTTCTCACACATTGTTTTTGGCCACATAAAAAAAAAAAAAAATATATATATATATATATATATATATATATATAGACGAGTGTATCTGCTGACAAACACATCTGTGTGCATCTACACAGGAAGGTCTTCAGGCTGTTTGTTTACTAAAGTGCACAATGGCATTTTTTCTTCTTGCAGTTTGTCTTACTTCAGATTGGAAAAGCTGTAGCCTGAGCTGAGTTGCTTCTCAGTCAAATGTATGACTGTCCATGCCAGCTAACTGAAGCATAATGGGTTTTATTTGTCAGAGTGGGCTGATAGCTGCGGGGGAGAGAGCACAACACACTCATGCAGGCCCTGATCTATCAAACAGAGCTATGAGGATTATTCATGAACTAAACACGGTATACAAGAGGACTGGGCACTTTTCTGATGCTGTAGTCATATTAGACAGACTTTTAGTTCAGTGATTCTCAACAGGTTTTGTTTCAGAGGCAGACTGTGCATTATGGAAACTTATTTCTGCCAGGGATTAAAAAAAAAAAAAAAAAACTTTTGTATCACAATTTTTACTTTTTCCCAGAATTGTGAGCTTAACAATGGCAAGTTATTAAAGTAATTGTGAGTTCACATGTTTTTTACTCATGTTTCAGAGTTAACATCTCACAATTCTGACATTTACTGACATGGAACTGTTAGTAAATGTTCTTAAACATTTAAATTATTCACTTTATCATGAACCACACAGAACAAATAATATGTAAATATATATATGTATGTATGTATGTATGTATGCGTATAACCCAGCTATTGGGGTTGCACAAGCCAGTACACTCTCAGTGCCGGTCCCAAGCCTGGACAAATGTGGAGGGTTGTGTCAGGAAGGGCATCCGGCATAAAACCTGTGCCAAATTAAACATGCGGGTCATAAACCAGATTTCCATACTGGATCAGTCGAGGCCCGGGTTAACAACGACCGCCACAGGTACTGCTAGCCAGCAGGGTACCGGTGGAAACTATGCTACTGGTGGTCAAAAGAGGAGAAGGAGAGGAGGAAGGCATGTCCAGAGACATGGAGAAAAGAGGAAGGGTAAGAGTGTGGAGGTGAGAGTTGGAACGTTGAATGTTGGCACTATGACTGGTAAAGGGAGAGAGCTGGCTGATATGATGGAACGGAGAAAAGTAGACATACTGTGCGTGCAAGAGACAAAGTGGAAGGGGAGTAAGGCCAGGAGCATCAGAGGTGGATTCAAACTGCTCTACCATGGTGTAGATGGAAAGAGAAATGGCGTAGTGTATTGGAGGTGAGGGGGAAGTCGTGGCCTAATGGTTAGAGAGTTGGGCTTGTAACCTGAAGGTTGCCGGTTCGATTGTGAATGAACAGCACTCTCTCTGCCTTCGATACCATGACTGAGGTGCCCTTGAGCAAGGCACCGATGGCTGCCCACTGCTCCGGGTGTGTGTGCGTTTGTTCACTATTCACTGCTGTGTGTGTGCACTTGGATGGGTTAAATGAAGAGCACCAATTTCGAGTATGGGTCACCATACTTGACAATACGTCATGACTTTCACTTTCACTTTCAAGAGAGTGTCTGACAGAATGATGAATGTAAAGCTGGAAATTGAAGGGAGATAAATGCCATCAGTGCATATGCCCCGCAAGTGTGGTGTGAGATGGAGGAGAAAGAAGATTTTTGGAGTAAGTTGAATGAAGTGATGGTGAGGGTTCTCAAAGAAGAAAGAGTGGTGATTGGAGCGGATTTCAATGGACATGTTGGAGAAGGGAACAGAGGTGATGAGGAGGTGATGGGTAGGTACGGTGTCAAGGAAAGGAATGTGGAAGGGCAGATGCGGGTAGATTTTGCAAAAAAGAATGGAAATGGCAGTAATAAATACATATTTTAAGAAGAAGGAGAAGCACAGGGTGACATATAAGAGTGGAGGAAGGTGCACACAGGTGGACTATGTCCTGTGCAGGAGATGCAACCTGAAGGAGATCAAAGACTGTAAGGTGGTGGCAGGGGATTGTGTAGCTAGACAGCATCGAATGGTGGTTTGTAGGATGACTTTAGAGGTGAAGAGGAGGAAGAGAGTGAGGACTGAACCAAGGTTAAAATGGTAGAAGTTAAAGAAGTTAATTTCAGGGAGGAGGTGAGACAGGCACTAGGTGGTGATGAAGAGTTACCGAAGGACTGGGCGACCGCTGCAGAAGTGGTGAGGGAGACAGCTAGAAAGGTATTTGGTATGACATCTGGACAGAGGAAGGAAGACAAAGAGGTTTGGTGGTGGAATGAGGAAGTACAGGAAAGCATAAGGAGGAAAAAGTTAGCAAAGAAGAAGTAGGATAGAGAGATAAAGAAAGTAGTCAGAAGAAGAAAGAGGTGGCGAAGGCTAAGGAAAACACGTATGACAAGCTGTATGAGAAGTTAAACACTGAGGAAGGGGAAAAAGACCTGTACCGACTGGCAAGACAGAGAGATAGAGCTGGGACAGATGTGCTACAGGTCAGGGTGATGAAGGACGCAGTCAGAAATGTGCTGACAAATGAGGAGATTGTGTTGAGAAGGTGGATGGAGTATTTTGAGGAACTGATGAATGTAGAAAATGAAAGAGAGAGAAAGTTGGGTGATGTGGAAATAGTGAAGTTCAGGGGATTAGTGAGGATGAAGTGAGGGCAGCTATGAAAAGAATGAAGAGTGGAAAGGCGGTCGGTCCAGATGAGATACCAGTGGAGATGCCTAGGAGAGATGGCAGTGAAGTTTTAACCAGGTTGTTTAATAAAATCTTGGAAAGTGAAAGCATACCTGAAGAGTGGAGAAGAAGTGTACTGGTACTGATCTATAAGAACAAAGGAGATGTGCAGTGCTGCAGTAACTACAGGGGCATAAAGCTGATCAGCTACACAATGAAGTTATGGGAAAGGATAGTGGAAGCTAGATTGAGAGGAGAGGTGATGATCTGTGAGCAGCAGTATGGGTTCATGCCAGGTAAGAGCACCACGGATGCAGTGTTTGCTTTGAGAGTGTTGCTGGAGAAGTATAGAGAAGGCCAGAAAGAGTTGCATTGCATGTTTGTGGATTTAGAGAAAGCTTATGACGGTGCCGAGAGAAGAGCTGTGGTACTGTATGAGGAAGTCGGGTGTGGCAGAGAAGTATGTGAGGGTGGTGCAGGACATGTGTGACAGCGGTGAGGTGTGCAGTAGGAATGACAGACTGGTTCTAGGTGAAGGTGGGATTGAATCAAGGATCTGCTCTTAGCCCTTTCTTGTTTGCAGTGGTGATGGACAGGTTGACGGATGGGATCAGGGAGGAACCTCCATGGACTATGATGTTTACGGATGATATTGTGATGTGTAGTGAGAGTAGGGAGCAGGTGGAGGTGAGTTTGGAGAGGTGGAGGTACGCACCCGAGAGAAGGGGAATGAAAGTCAGTAGGAGCAAGACAGAGTACATGTGCATAAATGGGAGAGAGGGAAGCAGAACGGTGCAGTTACAAGGAACAGATGTGGTGAAGGTGGATGAGTTTAAATACTTGGGGTCAGCTGTCCAAAGTAATGGAGAGTGTGGTAGAGAAGTAAAGAAGAGAGTGCAGGCAGGGTGGAGTGGGTGGAGAAGAGTGTCAGGAGTAATTTCTGATAGAAGGGTACCTGCAAGAGTGAAAGGTAAAGTTTACAAGACGGTAGTAAGGCCAGCTATGTTGTATGGCTTGGAGGTGGTGGCACTGACAAAAAGACAGGAGAAGGAGCTGGAGGAGGCAGAGATAAAGATGCTGCGATTTACTTTGGGAGTGACGAGGATGGACAGGATCAGAAATGAGCATATCAGAGGGATGGCGCAGGTAGGACAGTTTGTAGACAAAGTGAGAGAGGCGAGACTAAGATGGTTTGGGCATGTGCAGAGAAGGGATGCAGGGTATGTTGGGAGAAGAGTGCTGAGGATGGAGCCACCGGGCAGGAGGAGAAGAGGAAGACCAAAGAGGAGGTTCATGGGTGTGGTGATGGAGGACATGCGAGTGGTTGGTGTGACAGAGGAAGACACAGAGGACAGAGCAGAATGGAGATGGATGACCCGCTGTGGTGACCCCTAATCGGGAGAAGCCGAAAGAAGATGTATGTATGTGTATTATATATATATATATATATATATATATATATATACACATATATATATATGTGTGTGTGCGTGTGTGTGTGTGTGTGTGTGTGTACATGACTTAGGCTGAATAGGAAAATGGACAGTTTTATATGTAAATGCATTAATGACAGCAGAAGTGATTTATCAGCTGAACAACTAAGTCCAAATTTAATATAGTCTGGGTCATATTTTTCTTCACATCATGGTTTTTCAGGATGAGCTGATGTGAAGTATCTGTCTATTAATCTGTACAAATAAACTCACTTTTACCAAGCAACAGATCAGTATGAGTCTGTAGAGTTTGACTGTATATATGGCTTCTGTCAGCAAAAGTTGATAAGTCTATTAATTTAGATTTTCTAGTATGCATATATTGTTCACATTTAACAGTTTTTTTAGTTGTCTTTTTTAATAATCTGATGTGTGTGTGCATGTGTGTTAAGCACACACATTATTTCACAATGTTTTTATTTTCAGTTTAGTCTGTCCTGTTCTCTGCTGATGGTTTCTTAATAACATTTTCTCTGTCAAGGTTGAATGCGTTCGAACGCAGTTTGAACTGCAGTGGCTGGAATGAAATGTCACATGCTAATGGAGACTTTCCTGATGCTGTTCACTGAACGCTGCCGTCTGCCAGAGCTGCTGAACTACAACCCCAGCTACTGAAATCTAGACATGAATGAATGCAGGAGTCAAACACGTCCCGTGAAATGACTGGACCTAATTGCAGGTTTTATCGTTCTGATCACATGTTGGCCATGACTTTCCAATTAATGTGTATGAAACTGAATGCAGATTGTATGAATGGTTTGATGAGAAAATAAGGTAGCATAATTACTAAAAGCTAGCATAAATATAACTGCAAGCAGCAATTACGGGGTGAAGCCCAGCATCAGCAGCTTCAGCGGTGCACCAAATATACCAAAGTCTATTGACAAGTGTGCCAAATTTGGTGAGAAGAGAATTATATCCATTTATATACAAATAAACACAAAAGCATTAACCCTTTTTACATTTTGTGGTGTTCATTCACCAAGCAGAGCCAACATTTCTGCATTTTGCCTGCGATATAAAAAATAGCCATCCCTGTCATTGTTTAGTGTTTTATTTTTTGTTTTTCTGATCAGGTGAGCTGGCTAAAAGCAATTCACTAAAGTTGGTTATGCAATAAATCAGCATGGTGTAAAGCGTCAAGGTGAACCGTTTTGGTGAAATACAGTATTTCAGCATCAAAATTTATAAGCATGTATGGGATAAAATTGGGTATCATTTAACTCGGTATGCTGTACTGTACAAAAAGAGACCAGTCACGTGGTTTTTTATATAATCGTTTAGTTATTAGTAAAAACAATTGCAGAGATAAAGTCCCATGTCCACTTGGGCATGCTTGCCATCAGATTCATTGCTGCGTTATACAAGAACACTTTAGTGTATCATCATGAAGTTCCTAGGTTTTTGCCAGCATGGAGTAACAAAGGTCTACACCAATTTTAGTGAAGATCGGATGAACCGTCTAGAAGGTGTTCAAAAAAGTAGATTTTCATGAAAATTCAAAATGCCCAAAATCTAGTCAGAATTATAGATAAAGGATTTCTATTTCCTGTGATGTTTGTGCACAAGTACAGATTCCTGTTGATCAATTTATGATTTCATATCGCTGACATTTTCAGAGGATTATGATATTATATCTAATGCACAATATTCCATCACTAGATACACTGCTCGACAATATAAGCCTACATTTGTCCGTTTCATGTGTCAATCCAGTCAGATAATGCCAGTTTCAGACTAATGTCTGTTCATTTTGGCTTTAAAGAGGACAAACCCAGCAGCAGCAGTCGTTTTAGTGGCTGTCTTATCAAAAAGAAGGAGTGATCAATTTAATTTAAACCCAAAGCTTTAATGGCAGCTCATTCATCAAAGTTCCCTCTGAGGACAGCCAGTGCATCAGCACACACTAAAACACTCGCAGTAAACATATTACTTGTACATACCCACAAAACATGGCATTTGCACATGCACTGACATAGATAAACTAGCCTACCTCACACAGGGGGGGGGGGGAAATCATAATTTTATATATACTGTATATATGGCCAAAAATATATATTTGCTAAAATATGTATGTATTTTCTTTTAATATATTTTTGGCCATGTTTTATTTGCAAGATATTTATATGTTTAAAATATTTTTATATTTTTATATTTTTATATGTTATACATATCCAAAATTATATATGCTAAAATATTTCAAAATATATTTACATAAATATAGTTTGTACTAATATATATTTGTATATTTGTGAATATATATATATATATATATATATATATATATATATATATATATATATATATATATATATATATATATATATATATATATATATATATATATATATATATATATATATATATAGTCTTTAAAAATATATTTTGCCCTCCATAAATTTCAGTCCAAGAATATGCATTCACATATTTCTTGTCTATAGCATGTTTGAACATTTAGACTTCAACAAAGAACCAAAAAACGCAATATTGTTACATATGTTAAATATTAAATAAAATGTTAAATATTTATTAAGCCATTTAAAACTACTTTTGATCTCTAGTAGGCCATGCACGTTTGTATTTTTGTATATAGTAATGTAGGCTACTGTAAGACTGGAAATGTATTTTCTTGCCCCTGAAACTGACATTCAGAAATATATTTTGGGATAAGAATGTTGAAACTAAATATATACTTCTTTCAAAAATATATTTTATTAAGCTTTACTGTTTGCTACATATATTTAGCATATATTTCAAATATATTTTTGGCCACATTTTTTATTTTTTATTTTTTATTTTTTTTACTATATTGGACCTGTGCATTTCCAGTTGCACATGTACATTGAATACTCACATCCTATGTGTTACTGTGTGTGTAAGTGCATCCTTTTCTAATAACAGTATTTTTCATTCAAGATATGGCATTTTAAAGGGTTAGAACAACAGAAGAAGTGTTATTCACCACACACACTCAGTGCAGTGAGGCTGTATAGTGTCCTCTGTGGTGGCACTCATAAGCAACTTTATGAAAGTGAAAATGACAAATAAGACACCCTACAGCCTCATGGATATTACAGGCTTGCGGTGGCCATCATGAGTCTGCAAGTGCACATCAGATGTGTCATTTGGGACAGGGCCTGGAGTGTGTGGCAGGAGGACAGTCTGAAGTGAGACATCCTGTGATAATGAAATGACTTCCAGCTTCACCTGAAACTACTTCAGCTTAGTAGAAAATAAAACAACAGCTCAGTTCAGCTAATTAGAATCAAACGTTTAAGGACACATTAATAGATGTCTGAACGTCATTTCTCGGATCATGTGATTTTATGAACGTGTTCTAAATGCTGCAGGATCTGTTTTCTCCACTAACATTTATTCTTCACATAGTGAGCACTACAGCATCTATGTGGGCTAAACTGTGTATCATTTATCACTGCTTTGGCACGAAATGCATTCAATGACTACATCTGTCAAATTACATGAAATGCTTTCTCACTCAGACACAAAAACCAACAAAACTCAATGTACCTGCAGGCCAATTTTTCAAAACTGTTCAAATTAAGTTCAAAACCTAATACAAAACTGAAGAAGACAGTAATAGGCAGCATTTCTACAAAATTGTTTTACTGTCATATAGGCCTATTCTAAAACTAAAAAATGAAATACTATCAGAATGATTAGATGTAGCCAAAAACCTACACGTGTTAATACTTTATTAGCATCTATTGTACAATCCAAATTCCGGTATATGTTGGGACGTTTTTTTCAAATTTGAATAAAATGAAAACTAAAAGACTTTCAAATCACATGAGGCAATATTTTATTCACAATAGAAAATAGAGAACATAAATGTTTAAACTGAGAAAGTTTACAATTTTATGCACAAAATGAGCTCATTTCAAATTTGATGCCTGCTACAGGTCTCAAAATAGTTGGAAACATTTTCCTCCCTCCTTTGTCCTCCTCCTCCCCCTCCTTCATCAACTCTAACAGCTGACGACTTTGCCACATTCTTCATTAATAAAATTACAAACCTCACTGCACAATCCTCCACACCTCAAACTGTCAAACACATCTTACCATCAAACATACACTCGTTCACATCCTTCTCTCCACTCTCTGAGGCAGCAGTCTCTAAACTCATCCTTTCCAGTCATCCTACTACTTGTCCGCTTGATCCTATTCCATCTCATCTCCTTCAACCCATTTCTCCTGCAGTTGTACCTGCACTCACGCACATCGTTAACATATCCCTTCACACTGGAGTTTTTCCCTCAGCATTTAAACAGGCTCGTATAACCCCACTTCTTAAGAAACCCACTCTTAACCCAACTCTTTTAGGGAACTATAGACCGGTTTCCCTTCTACCTTTCATTGTAAAAACACTTGAACGAGTTGTGTCCAAGTCTCTGCCTTTCTCACACAGAACAACATCCTGGACAGCAACCAATCTGGCTTCAGAAGTGGACGTTCGACCGAAACTACCTTGCTCTCAGTTGTTGAAGCCCTAAGACTTGCCAGAGCAGCTTCCAAGTTTTCATTACTTATCTTGCTGGATCTGTCCATTGCTTTTGATACGGTCAACCACCAGATCCTCCTGTCAACCCTATTGAGAAAGGGCATCTCAGGAACGACACTCCAGTGGTTTGAGTCTTACCTCTCAGATAGGTCCTTCAAGGTATCTTGGAGAGGTGAGGTATCCAAGTCGCAACATTTAGCTACAGGGGTGCCTCAGGGCTCAGTTCTTGGACCACTTCTCTTCTCTGTCTACATGACATCACTAGGTTCTGTCATTCAGAAACATGACTTTTCATATCACTGCTATGTTGTACCTGTCATTCCATCCTGATGATCCGACGATAACTGCTCGCATTTCTTGCTGGATGAAGGACTATCACCTTCAACTCAACCTAGCTAAGACAGAACTGCTTGTAGTTTCACCAAACCCATCACTTCATCACCTTCCAGTTATGCTCATCAACCATAACTCCATCAAAAACAGCCAGAAACCTTGGAGTTATGATTGATGATCAGCTGAATTTCTCAGACCACACTGCTAAAACTGCCCGGTCCTGCAGATTTGCTTTATATAATATTAGGAAGATCAGGCCCTTTCTTTCGGAACACGCTTCACAACTCCTTGTTCAAGCTCTTGTTCTGTCCAGGCTGGACTGTTGCAATGCTCTCTTGGCAGGTCTTCAAGCCAATTGCATCAAACCTCTACAATTAATCCAAAATGCCACTGCAAGATTAATCTTTAATGAGCCAAAAAGAAGACACGTCACACCTCTGTTCATCAATTTGCACTGGCTACCAATAGGGGCTCGCATAAAATTCAAGGCATTTATGTTTGCATACAAAACCACCTCTGGCTCTGCACCCTTTACCTAAATTCAGTACTTCAGACCTATTTATTCTCTAACTGCTAGCTTTTCTTGAAAAACTAACACTAGCTTTCTTTTTTCTATTCTATCAACCTGTTTCTTAAAAAAAAAAAAAAAAAAAAACACTAGGTTTGTTTTTTCTATATTCTATCTACTTGTTTTCTTTATATATATATATATATATATATATACAGTGCCTTGCGAAAGTATTCATACCCCTTCATTTTTTTCACGTTTTGTTGCTGCCTTATGTTAAACTGCTTTTAAATTACTATTTTTCCACATCCATCTGTACTCCATACACCATAATGGTAAAGCAAAAAACAGGTTTTTAACATCTTCGCAAATTTATTAAAAATAAAAAACTTTAATGATTCCATTGCATAAGTATTCATACTGTTACGTCCTGAGACGTATTTTATTTGATTGTTCTATGTGTTTTGTGGGGTGCTTTTGTTACTGTTTTTCTTTTCTTTTTTTTTCATGTCTACTGCTGTCACTATCGTGGAGGTGATTGGATACACCTGTTTCTGATTTGCTACCCATTCAATTCATCTCCACTGATTGGCTGCACTCAGAAGGAAGCCAGCATATAAAGCCAGCACGGTTTCCGAGCAGGAGGGGGGGGGAGAGGGTTGCAGTTGGTAACCTGTCACATGGACTTCTTTTCTCTGGCTCCAGATAACTTTGTTTTGGTTCTTATTGAGTGCTAACCATTGGTGCTACTGTGAATTTAATTGTAAATTTGTTTAGACTTTAAGAGTTTTGTAAGGAAACTTGTAGGGAGGTGGGTGCCTTTTTCTTTAATTGCTTTTCTCCTGGTTATCTGCGTAGTCAAGGAGTTAGGGAAGTTTATTTTGTTATTTATTTGTTTTTGGTTTATGTATAGGTAAGTTATGTGTAAAATTGAGTTAGAAATTTTGTTTGTTATGTTGGCCTTTGCCCCCTCCTGAAGCTTATGTTTCCTTTAATCTTTTTCTTATGATTTAATAAAAACAATAACAAGTTCTTTTGTTTGGAGTTGTGTTATTGGGGCTGGAGACAAGAGGTCCCTGTGCTTTCTCTCTCCAAAATTTGTTACTGCTATGCCCATTACCTCTAGACTAAAAAGAGGGCTAGCTCGTAACAAGTGGGGGCTCGTCCGAGATAGTGAAAGTTTACCGTGGTATAATTGTAAGTATCTGCTCATTTCTTTCTTGTTCTGTTTGACTGTTTTCTTTTTGGTGAAGGAGAAGGCCTCTGTGGTAGTGAGAATTATGGAATTTGATTTGATTTCATTTACTCTTTCTCCTACCATAGACGTTTTTGAACGTTGCAGGAAGGCAGATTTGTTTTTAATTGCAGATTTCTTTAATATTGAAGTTTCAAGGCAGGATACCAAACAAGTTGTTAAAGATTATTTGCGGGAAAAGCTAGTTGATGAAGGGATTTTGCCAGATTACTCTGCCGTCAGTGCTGGGGAACAACCTGGGTTCACTGCAGAAGCTGTGACGGGTGAGGTACTTCCTGGGCCGGTGACTGAGTCTCTGGGTGAGTCTTTGTTAGCTGTCAAGCTGAAGGAGTTAGACCTCCAAATAAAAAAACAGGAATGTGAGGGGCAGAAGATTAGGCTTCGTACTATAGAGGCTCAAGCAGATAGGGATATTAAGATGCGTGAGTTGGATTTGCGTGCACAGGAATTAAATCGAAGGCCAATTCCTATGCCTCGTTCTAGACTCCCCTCTGCTTTATCTTCTGTCACTTCACCTGCTGTTGTTTCACACCAAGATTCTGATAATGCAACTTCTGAGCCAGATTTTGATGTTGGTAAGTACCTTAAATTAGTACCCCCGTTTAGAGAAGCGGAAGTAGATTCGTATTTCGTTGCTTTTGAACGGGTTGCTACAAAATTGCGCTGGCCTAAAGACGTGTGGGCTCTGCTTTTGCAGTGCAGTCTTTCTGGTAAAGCGCAGGAGGTTTGTTCTGCTTTACCAATAGATCAGTCCCTTGACTATGATGTAGTGAAATCTGCCGTTCTGAGAGCGTTTGAGCTGGTGCCGGAGGCATATCGTCAAAAGTTTAGATCCCATGTGAAAACAGCCAAACAGACGTTTGTTGAGTTTGCGAGGGAGAAGAAAACCCTTTTCGAGAGGTGGTGTCTTTCCAGTGGGATCACGACCCTTGATCAGCTTCAAGAGCTGCTCTTACTGGAGGACTTTAAAAGTTGTATTCTGGAAAATGTTGTTGTCCATTTTAAATGAGCAGAGAGTTGCAAATCTTTCAGATGCTGCGGTTTTAGCCGATGAGTTTGTGTTGACTCACCGGACTGTGTTTCCCCCCGCACGTCGTGTTAATGCGTCTCCTTCCATTTATGAAGGGTCTGATAGGGAAACGACACGTGTGTTCTCACGCATTGGCAAAGGTGAGACCCAGTCGGTAACTCGTCGTAAAAAGGCTTCAGGTGATAAACGCGTGTGTTTTTATTGTCTTGATCCCAGTCATTTAATTTCGGACTGTAAGGTGTGGAAGGAAAAGAACTTTGCTTCCAAATCTAAAAGTGTTGCACTCATACATCCTGCACATGAGGAAAGTTGCACCATTGAACGGTCATATCAACCTTTCCTTCTGTCTGGGTCAGTGTCTGTCTCCGTTGACTCTGAGTGCAAACCTGTCACCATTTTGAGAGATACTGGTTCAGTTCAGTCGTTTATTTTAGAGGAGTTATTGCCCCGATCTGCCGAGACTTATTCTGGTACAGACGTACTTATACGCGGAATTGGAATGCAGTGCATAAATGTTCCTCTTCACAATGTCTATCTGAAATCTGACCTTGTAACAGGAACTGTAAAACTTGGGGTATGTTCTCAGTTACCTGTTGAGGGGGTGGGCGTTATTCTCGGAAATGACCTCGCAGGTGGTGAAGTTTTTCCCTGGCCAATTGTGGTCCATAACCCTAATGTGAATGAGCAACCTGATCTTGCACGTCAATTCCCGGCAGTTTTCCCTGCATGTGTCGTGACGCGTGCCCAATCCTCTAAATTTAGTGACATGGTGGATCTCTCTGAATCATTTTTGGTGTCACCAATTTGTGACCAACTTGTGGAAGATGAGGTGCCTGTAGAGCCAGAACTTTGCTCTAGCAGTGAGGGCGCAGTTACCTTTCCTTTAAAGGTTGGTAGGGAACAGTTGGCGGCTGCACAGAAATTAGATCCCTCATTAATAAAATGCATTGAAGCTGCTGTTCCCCTTTGTCAAATGTCTAATGCTAAGGTGACTTATTTTTGGGAAAATTTGGTGCTCATGCGTAAGTGGAGGGATAGAGCTCATGCGGGTTCACAAGAATTGTTCCAAATTGTATTGCCAGCTGGTTATCGTGAGCAGGTGTTAAAACTGGCTCATGAACATGTCCTATCTGGACATTTGGGTGTTACAAAAACTTTTTGTAGAGTTTCCATGTATTTTTATTGGCACGGATTAAAATCGGACGTGTCTAACTTTTGTAGATCATGTCCTGTTTGTCAATTGGCTGGGAAACCAAACAGAAATATACCAGTTGCCCCTTTGCAGCCGATTCCGGTTATGAGAGAACCTTTTGAGCGACTCCTTGTTGACTGTGTGGGTCCGGTACCCAAGTCTAAGTCAGGACACGAATATATTCTAACAATTATGTGTACTGCAACACGTTTCCCAGAAGCGATACCTTTACGTTCGATTAGAGCCCAAGTGATAACTAAAGAGCTGGTGAAGTTTTGTACTACCTTTGGTCTGCCCCGTGTTGTGCAAACTGACCAAGGGTCGAACTTCACATCCAAGGTATTCTCACAGACCCTTGCCGAGTTGGGGGTTAAACACCAACTTTCAAGCGCGTATCATCCTGAGTCGCAGGGCGCGCTTGAAAGATTCCATCAAACCCTTAAATCAATGTTGCGCTCTTACTGCATAGCCCATGGGAACGACTGGGCCGAGGGTCTTCCGTACCTTATGTTTGCTGTCCGTGAGGCAGAACAAGAGAGTCTTGGGTTTAGTCCAGCTGATCTTGTTTTCGGTCACACTGTGCGTGGGCCGTTGAAGTTGCTTAGTGAACAATTATTAGCTAAAGACTCTCTGCCTGTGACCGTTCTGGACTATGTCAGCACTGTTCGTGAGCGACTGTATAAGGCCTGCGAACTGGCTAGAGAACACCTGATTACAGCTCAGTCAAGAATGAAGACCCGCTACGATAAGAGAAGCGTGAATCGTAGTTTTCAACCTGGCGATAGTGTCCTTGTTCTTTTACCTGATCCTGGTTCTGTCTTTCGAGCAAAATTTTCGGGTCCATATGAAGTCAAAGAAAAACTCAGTGATACCAATTACGCCATTCATACTCCTGATCGACGTCGTAAGACCCGTGTATGTCACATAAATATGTTGAAACAGTTTATTGTGCGTGGTGAGAAGCCTATTTCCTCCTCTGTTTCCCCTGTTGCCGTGGCTATTGTTAGTGAAGTGCCCGAAGATGAGCCAGTTGAAAAAGTTGCACAAGTTGCAGCTAAAAAGCTACAAAACTCTGCTATATTGAGTGATTTGCAGAGCTTTCTTGCACACCTGACAACAGAACAGAGTGAACAAATTATTAAATTGGTTCATGAATTTCCTTCACTCTTTTCGGATGTGCCTGGTAGAACGACCATGTTGACCCATGACATTGATGTAGGTGAATCTCATCCAGTCAAGCAACATCCTTATAGGGTAAATCCCAGGAAGCGTGACATAATGAGATCTGAGGTTGAGTATATGCTGCAGCATGGTCTAGCAGTGCCTAGTCAGAGTCCATGGAGTTCGCCTTGTTTATTAGTGCCTAAACCTGACGGCTCCTATCGCTTCTGTACGGACTATCGTAAGGTTAACTCCTTAACGAAACCTGACTCCTTTCCACTGCCTCGGTTGGAAGATTGTGTTGACCGAGTAGGCTCTGCTAGATTTGTCACCAAATTAGACCTGTTAAAGGGTTATTGGCAAGTGCCCCTAACTCCACGTGCCTCTGAGATCTCCGCGTTTGTCACCTCTGAACATTTCCTGCAATATGACGTTCTAGCTTTTGGCATGAGAAATGCACCTGCCACCTTCCAGCGCCTTATGCAGGTGGTTTTGGCAGGTGTTCCGAATTGTGACGCGTATCTAGATGATGTAATCATCTATTCAAAAACCTGGGAAGAGCACGTAAAGATTTTGGAGTTGGTATTCAGTCGCTTGGCTGTTGCCTCTTTAACCTTGAATCTTGCTAAATGTGAGGTCGGTAAAGCTGTGGTAACATATCTGGGGAAACAAGTTGGCCAGGGTTTTGTTAAGCCAGTTGAGGCTAAGATTGCTGCCATACTCGAGTTTCCTACACCTCGTAACAAGCGTGATTTACGCCGGTTTTTGGGCATGACTGGTTACTACCGGGGATTCTGTTGTAATTTCTCCACTATTGTGTCACCTCTTACTGATCTTCTCAGTACTACCAAGAGTTTTATGTGGAGCACTGAGTGTGTTAATGCTTTTAACGCTGCAAAAGATCTCCTTTGCCATGCCCCTGTGTTGTCTGCCCCTAATTTTGATTTGCCTTTTAAACTCCAAGTAGATGCCAGTGCTACTGGTGCTGGAGCAGTTTTGCTGCAGGAGGATTTTCGTGGCATTGACCACCCAGTCTGCTACTTCTCAAAGAAGTTCTCGAAATGCCAACAACACTATAGCACGATTGAGAAAGAGGCCCTCGCTTTGCTGCTAGCTCTTCAACATTTCGAGGTTTACTTGGGAAGCAGTGCCGTGCCTATTGACGTGTATACAGACCATAACCCACTGATTTTTCTTTCCCGCATGTCTAACTCCAATCAACGTTTGATGCGCTGGGCTCTGATTGTCCAGGAGTATAATCTAAATCTTCGACACATTCGTGGTAAAGAAAATGTGGTGGCGGATGCCCTTTCTAGAACTGCAGATATGGAGACTTAAGTGGGTTGTTTAAAAAAAAAAAAAAAAAATTAGTTGCGGCTAAATTGCACTACTATTGGCCTTCTGTGAGTAACTGGCTTTACAATCCATGGATTGTAAAATTTAATGGTGGGGGTGTTACGTCCTGAGACGTATTTTATTTGATTGTTCTATGTGTTTTGTGGGGTGCTTTTGTTACTGTTTTTCTTTTCTTTTTTTTTTCATGTCTACTGCTGTCACTATCGTGGAGGTGATTGGATACACCTGTTTCTGATTTGCTACCCATTCAATTCATCTCCACTGATTGGCTGCACTCAGAAGGAAGCCAGCATATAAAGCCAGCACGGTTTCCGAGCAGGAGGGGGGGGGAGAGGGTTGCAGTTGGTAACCTGTCACATGGACTTCTTTTCTCTGGCTCCAGATAACTTTGTTTTGGTTCTTATTGAGTGCTAACCATTGGTGCTACTGTGAATTTAATTGTAAATTTGTTTAGACTTTAAGAGTTTTGTAAGGAAACTTGTAGGGAGGTGGGTGCCTTTTTCTTTAATTGCTTTTCTCCTGGTTATCTGCGTAGTCAAGGAGTTAGGGAAGTTTATTTTGTTATTTATTTGTTTTTGGTTTATGTATAGGTAAGTTATGTGTAAAATTGAGTTAGAAATTTTGTTTGTTATGTTGGCCTTTGCCCCCTCCTGAAGCTTATGTTTCCTTTAATCTTTTTCTTATGATTTAATAAAAACAATAACAAGTTCTTTTGTTTGGAGTTGTGTTATTGGGGCTGGAGACAAGAGGTCCCTGTGCTTTCTCTCTCCAAAATTTGTTACTGCTATGCCCATTACCTCTAGACTAAAAAGAGGGCTAGCTCGTAACAATACCCTTATCTGGGACAGTTGGAATTTAGCTCAGAAGCATTCATATTGCTTGTAGATGTTACTACACTTTGAGTGGAGTTAACCTGTGGCAAATTCAATTGAATGGGTATGATTTGGAAAGGCACACGTCTTAATAAAAGGTCAGCTGATAATGCATATCAGTGCAAAAACCAAGCCCTGAGGTCCAAAGAACTGCCTGTAGAGCTCAGAAACAGGGTTACGTCAAGCCACACATCTGGGGAAGAGTTGAGAAAAAAATTCTGCTACATTGAAGGTTCACAGAAGCATGTAGTCTCTGTTACCCTTAATGGAAGAAATGTGAAACAACCAGGACTCTTCCTAGAGCTGGCCTCCTGGCCAAACTGACCAACTGATAGAGAAGGGCTTTGGTTAGTGTGGTGACCAAGAACCTGATGGTCACTCTAGTTGAGCTCCATGAACATATGGGGAGGAGAAATCTACAGAAGGACAAACATCACTGCAACACTCCACCGATCTGGGCTTTATGGCTGTGTGGCCAAACTCAATCCTCTCTTCAGTGAAGACACATGAAAGCACACTTAGAATTTGCAAAAAAGCACCTAAAGGACCCTCAGACTGTGAGAAACAAGATTCTCTGGTCTGATGAACCTCAATTCCAAGCATCATGTTTGAAGGAAACCAGCTCTTCTCATCACCTGCAGAGTACCATCCCAAAAGTAAAGTGTGCTGATAGCAGCCTAATGCTTTGGAGCTGTTTTTCAGCGGCAGGGACTGAGGGACTCGTCAGAGTAGAAGAAAAGCTCAATGCACCAAAATATTGAGATAGCCTTAATGAAAACCCAGTCCAGAGCATTCAGAACCTCAGACTGGGCAGAAGGTTCACCTTCCAACAGGACAATGACCCTAAACACACAGCAAGAGTGGCTTATAGACAACTCTGTGAATGTCCTTGAGTGGCCCAGCCACAGCCTGAGCTTGAACCTAATCAAATATTTCTGGAGAAACCTGAAAATGTGCATCTGCCCCCATCCAACCTGACAGAGCTTGAGAGGTGAAGAGGTGAGGAGAAGAATAGCAGATAATTGCCAAATGCTGATGAGCAAAGCTTGTCGCATCAATCAAAAAAGGCTTGAGGCTGTAAAGGTGCTTCAGCTAAATATTTAGTTAAGGGTATGGATACTTATGCAATGTACTTATTTCAGTTTTTTTATTTTTTAATAAATTTATGAAGTTGTGACAATTCTGTTTTTGCTTTGTCAATATGGTGCACAGAGTGTAGATTGATGTGGGGGAAAAGCAATTTAAAGGAGTTTAACATAAGGCAGCAACATAAAAAAAAAAAAACATGAAAAAAATAAAGGGGTATGAATACTTTCGCAAGGCACTGTGTATATATATATATATATATATATATATATATATATATATATATATATAAAAACCTTGCTATGTGTACTGCTTTAGGCTTGAGACTTGTCATAGCACTTGCATGTTGTTGCTCTTTTGTTGGTTTTGATTGCTTCTATTGTCCTCTTTTGTAAGTCGCTTTGGATAAAAGTGTCTGCTAAGTGACTAAAGGTAAATGTAAATGTAAGTAGCACAGGTATATTTGTAGCAATATCCAACAATACATTGTATGGGTCAAAATTATCCATTTTTCTTTTATGCCAAAAATCATTAGGATATTAAGTAAAGATCATGTTCCATGAAGATATTTTGTAAATTTCCTACTGCAAATATATCAAAACTTCATTTTTGATTAGTAATATGCATTGCTAAGAACTTCATTTGGACAACTTTAAAGGTGATTTTCTCAATATTTAGATTTTTTTGCACCTTCAGATTCCAGATTTTCAAATAGTTGTATCTCAGCCAAATATTATCCTATCCTAACAAACCATACATCAATGGAAAGCTTATTTATTCAGCTTTCAGCTTTTCTGTTAATTATAAATTTCAAATTATTAATTACAATTTCCCTTACGACTGGTTTTGTGGTCCAGGGTCAAATTTATCAGGTTTGACATTCAGGCATTTAATTGTGATTTAATCATTTAAACTCTGTATTTAGGCATTGAGATCTGAACAGCACATCATTCACTATCAGCAGGGTACAGTCTGATGACACACCACTGTACCATCAAACATCTGCTGTAGATTCTGACCTGTTATTACAGAAATTAACACATGTCAGCTGGATGATGTGTTCAGCATTGACAAAAAAATTATGACAATGTTTTGACAAAATATTCTGCATGTTTTCCAGATCCCTCAGCGTCAGTGAAAATGTAATATTAAGTCATTACACACACTGAAATCATCAAAACACTTCAAATAGAATCCATTACTGACAAATTTGTATATTACATATTTTGTAATACAGTATATTTAATCTAATAAAGAAAGAAAGAAAGAAAAAAAAAACATCAGGGCTATGTTTTATTATTCATTATGGGTTTTTTTTTTTTTTATGTAATGATGTACAGTAATTTTGGTGCAAGGTAAAATACTGAGAACTCAATCACAAAACAATTAAAAAGTTCTAGCAGGCCTAGAGTTTCTAATAATTGCACAAATAATTTTTCACCAGCTATCTGTCAAAGCTACAGAATGAAAATCTTCAGCCAACCCTCATTAGCATTCAGAAAAATGTTGGGATGCTAAATGAAGGCCCAGATTTAGTGCTGCACTTGAGCCTTCAGTTATTAATCTGAGCAGATGTGTGCAACATCGATGAGAATCAACAGCCTCATTAAGCAAAACAAGCAAAGGACAAGTGATGAAAGATATGTTTGTTTTATTAAGAAACGCTGCAGAAGTTTCCCTCGAGACTTGACTAGTGGGCTACTGAGATACGATTCTGTTTGTTTAGGCTCTAAATATTACCATAAAACATAACTACATTATTCCATCTCATATTAATCTGTATTAAAACATTATTACGGTTATAGATGGCAATATAGTTCCAGTTTATGATTTTTTTAAATAAAATTAATACATTAATTACAATGTAATTACAGGCAGCTGCTTATTTCTAATAAATGAAAACTAATTCAACCTCATTTAATTTTAAAGCCTTGGTGAGAAAATGTTCAGTAGCTTGATTATTAAGCATCAAATGTCCCATGGTTGTGTATAAGAATGAAAATAATAAGATACTATAAACATTAACATCATGATTTTCTGCAAAGCTGCTTTGAAACAACGTGCATTGTAAAAAAGTGCTATAGAAATAAATCTGACTTGACATTTGTCGTACCTAAATGCAAAAGAATAAGTGCCACTGCTTTCATAAGAAATAGTTTCTCTGCTCAAAGCACTACAGAAACAATTTCAAACCCATATGTCACACCTAACAGCAATCTTTTACAGCTTTATACAGTATTATGGTTTAATAAATGGTAATGCATTAGCTACTCACCCATATGTTATACCTGTAAGCTAAACAGCTAAATTTGTAGCCATTAAATGAGCCTAATGCAGAGTTTGGCGCTGTGTAGCTAGCAGCTAAAGCATGTGCTGTGTCTCTGTTGCTGTTCAGCAGAGCAGTGCTGGATGGGAGGCATATGGTGATTGAGTTTGGATGCTGCAAAATAAGGTCAGAAGACATGATTAAATTACACTACGGTTAATATTCCATGTGTTGAGGGACACAGACTCACAAGCACACCTGCGCTTGGCCAGAGACGCTGATCCAAGCAGGCTGTATTCCAGAACCGAAGACACGCTAGTGAGGAAATGTTGAACCCGGAGCGGAAGTGAAGTGCATGATCGCAGAATGCTTCTTTAGGAACTCATATTTAGCTGGCAGAGATGAAATATGTAAACTAACTGGCCAGTTTTTGACTGAAAAATCAGTTGTACAGTATTAGTGATGTGTGTCGATCATGAACAATTCGTTCTCTTTAATTTGACTCGAGAACATGACACAACAGTCATATTGGATACAGAAATTAGTTAATAATTCCAATCTTCCTTACAAACACACGTTGCAAGTTTTTTTTTAATAGTTACTTGATGCAATTCTGGTCTCAAATTGTAGCTTTTTATTTCTTACAATTTATACTTTTGTGAATTTTTCTTTTCATTAACATGATTGTTCTTTTCCATAATATTCAATTTGAGTAATAAAGAGCTGATTAATGCTTTAAACTTTATCTGTATGATGGGGGAAAATCACTTTAATAAAGCAAAGATGCCTACATATAATAACAACATTCAGTTAATATGTGCACGTGACAAAAGAACGAACAACTAATCAATACTAATAAAAAAAATCGACTGCATACCCTCAATTAATTAATTGTTTCTGTTTCTCATAATTTGGCCTTGGTTGCATTATAATTTATTTTTCTTATTCTAAATGTGATCAATGCCACATAAGTAGGCCTAGATGTGTTGGGGAATTTGGCTATTAACGTAACATTTTAATTATACAGAAGGAGGCGCTATTACAGATCTTCTGAAACCTCGGGATCAAAACACGGTGAAGATGAAGCAGAAACAAGTGACTGCATACATACGCAAATGTAAAATAGCGTGATCATCAAACATTAAACATCAAATAAATCAAAACTTTTTTTTTCAAAACATTTTGCTTTTTTTAAAAAAAATGAAACACCCACATTCAGTTGTAGCATGAAGCTGGAATAAAACAAGTTTATTTGTTTGAAAGGAGAGGCTCCATGCTTTCTTTTGACACACTGCATGTTTACATATTCAACAAAATAAAGTTCGAGAGGAGCCTAATCAGCCTAATCATCCAGTCCTGTCAATCATCGCTAAGACCATATATAAGCAGCAGTCATTGCTCCATTCCAGCGACAATTCTCTGACGGAGGCTGGCAACTTAAAAAAAAAAAAAAAAAAAAACTGGCAGGGAAAGAGTTAATTATTTTATTGACCCGTTGTATAACAATGTCACTCTCACATTTGTGCTGTAATACTATATAATATTTGCTATAATCCCATCCCATATATAGTACTTAAATTTAAATACTGCCTTTCTGAAAACTCCATTCTGCTCTGATTGTTCAGTCGTTCCAGACTCTTGTGACTGGTTAACCACTTGAGCTCAAGCCAGAAATACTACACCGAGGAGCTTCATGAGCAGCCGTAAACAGTGTTACGGTATCCACAGTAACTACCACCTTAGTGTTGTCCATACAATGTTTTTGTCACGGTGCACACAAGGGAATCAAGGAGACGAGAGGTAAACTTCAAAATAACAGTCTTTAATCCAAAAACAGGGTAACACAAGGCAGGGAGAGACTCACAGGACAGGACATCAATGTTAATACCAGACGCTAGACTCAGGGAAACACAGGGCTTAAATAATCAAACTAATTGAGATAATTAATAAACACAGCTGGTACCAAATGAACTAATAAAGACAGGAACAGGAAAATAACCAAATATGAGCATACAAGAGAGAAAACTAAGTCAAGGGGAGCACGAGACAGAAAACCACAAGACAAGACAGGACACAGGTCTGACAGTACTCCCCCCTCCCGGAAGGCGCATCCCCGGGGGGGTGGGCACTCTGGAGGCCTCTCAGGACAGACACGGGGGAGGCCTCCAGGACGGATCAGGGGACTCCTGGAGCCATGGCAGGGCAGGGAGCTCAGGAGGCCATGGCTGGGCTGGGAGCTCTGGAGGCCATGGCTGCGCTGGGAGCTCTGGAGGCCATGGTGGATCTGGGAGCTCTGGAGGCCATGGTGGAGCTGGGATCTCTGGAGGCCATGGCAGGTGGTCTTCGTGGCTATGGCCTCATCCTTTGCCCCAGCCTCTACGACCGGATCCTATTAGCCCCCCCCCCAAAAATAACTTGGGGAGAAATTGGGGCTATACTCAGGAACAGGAGCCCTCCGTGGGCTAAACTCAGGAACAGGAGCTCTCCGTGGGCTAAACTCAGGAGCAGCAGCTCTCCGTGGGCTAAACTCAGGAACAGGAGCCCTCCGTGGGCTAAACTCAGGAACAGGAGCCCTCCTTGGGCTAAACTCAGGAGCAGGAGCTCTCCGTGGGCTAAACTCAGGAACAGGAGCCCTCCTTGGGCTAAACTCACAAACAAGTGCCCTCCTTGGACTAAACTCAGGAACCGGAGCCCTCCTTAGGCTAAACTCGGGAACAGGAGCCCTCCTTGGGCTAAACTCAGGAACAGGAGCCCTCCTTGGGCTAAACTCAGGAACAGGAGTCCTCCTTGGGCTAAACTCAGGAATAAGAGCCCTCCTTGAGCTAAACTCAGGAACGGGAGCTCTCCTTGGGGCTATCCACAGGAACGAGAGCCCACTTAAGGCTAGGCTTGGAATCTGAGGCCCTCTCTGGGCATGACGAGAGCACAACAGCCCTCCTTGGGCTGGACGTGGAGTCAGGGGCCCTCTCAGGGGTGATCTCAGGAACCGCTTCCATTCAGGCAACAAGAGAACCCCAACAGACAAGACAAGACCGACAAGACAAGGCTGATTAAAAATGTTCCTGTGGACAATACTTTAGGAGACATGACATGACTCTGGTCAGGGGCTGGAGCCTGCACTGGACTCTTGGTCAGGGGCTGGATTCGGGTACTGGGAACGGCACTCCTGGCCAAAACCGGGGAACTGGATCCACTGGAGCGAACTTTGGAACTGTAGTGAGCCGCACCCAGTGGCTTGACTTCGGAATGGCCAGCGGGCTTGAGCGAGCGGCGGCCTGTGAACTTGACTTTGGATCGGCTGGCGAACTTGACTGATGAGCGACCAGCGGGCTTGGGTTAGCCGCAGCCGGTGGGCTTGAAAGATGAACAGCAGGCTTACTTGACTGAGGATTGGCCGGCGGGCTTGGGTTAGCCGCAGCCGGTGGGCTTGACAGATGAACGGTCGGCGAACTTGACTGAGGATCAGCCGGCAGGCTTGGGTTAACCGCAGCCGGTGGGCTTGACAGATGAATGGCCGGCGAACTTGACTGATGAGCGGCCGATGGGCTTGGGTTAGCTGCAGCAAGCGGACTTGACAGATGAACGGCCGGCTTACTTGACTGAGGATTGGCCGGCAGGGTTGGGTTAGCCGCAGCCGGTGGGCTTGACAGATGAACAGCCGGCGAACTTGACTGAGGATCAGCCGGCGGGCTTGGGTTAGCCGCAGCCGGCGGGCTTGACAGATGAACGGCCGGCGAACTTGACTGAGGATCAGCCGGCGGGCTTGGGTTAGCCGCAGCCGGCGGGCTTGACAGATGAACGGCCGGCGAACTTGACTGAGGATCAGCTGGTGGGCTTGGGTTAGCCACAGCTGGCGGGCTTGACAGATGAACGGCCGGCGAACTTGACTGAGGATCAGCTGGCAGGCTTGGGTTAGCCGCAGCCAGCGGGCTTGACAGATGAATGGCCGGCGAACTTGACTGATGAGCGGCCAGCGGGCTTGGGTTAGCCGCAGCCAGCGGGCTTGACAGATGAACGGCCGGCTTACTTGACTGAAGATCGGCCGGCGGGCTTGGATTAGCCGCAGCAGGTGGGCTGGACAGATGAACGGCCGGCGAACTTGACTGACGATTGGCCAGTGGACTCGCTGCACTCGCGGCGATCCCGCCGAACTCCCACGCTTAGCTTTAACAGGCTTGGGCGGAATGACAAGCGGCGACTTCCAAGCCGTGGGGAGAAAACAGGAGAAACAAAAAAACTTTCAAACGGAAAAACAAACACGGGGAAAAAGGCACTTCTCACTTTCTGTTTTGGTCTGGTATTCTGTCACGGTGCACACAAGGGAAGCAAGGAGACGAGAGGTAAACTTCAAAATAACAGTCTTTAATCCAAAAACAGGGTAACACAAGGCAGGGAGAGACTCACAGGACAGGACATCGATGTTAATACCAGACGCTAGACTCAGGGAAACACAGGGCTTAAATAATCAAACTAAATGAGATAATTAATAAACACAGCTGGTACCAAATGAACTAATAAATACAGGAACAGGAAAATAACCAAATATGAGTATACAAGAGGGAAAACTAAGTCAAGGGGAGCACGAGACAGAAAACCACAATGCAAGAAAGGACGCAGGTCTGACAGTTTTATTGCCCTCACAGCTAAAAAAAAAAAAAAATAATAAAATAAAAAAAAAATACAAAAACTGTAAAATCACTAAACCAACTGTTGTTTGAGGGCTGGACAAAGCCACTAGATGGGCATTATGTAATTGTGTATGGTGCCATTGTGCATGGTGATATAGCTATGTCACAGAAATAAAGGCAGGACTACAAACGAGGCATTTCAAGCAAGTGTTTTATGTTGTAGAAATGAACTCCCTTTGGCAGAGCCTTTATAACTTTACAGATCGCTTATATGCACAAACAGCTACTCACTAAAGGAAAGCTGAATTAAAAAAAAAAAAAAGCATAACGTGCCCCTTAACAAAACACACAAATGGCATATTAACATGCATGCAGATACATAAACATTACTGCAAGATGAAAAATATCTATCTGTGTGTTGACAATTTGCTTTCCTTGCTATAATAGCGTCCTCACACACGCTGCAACCTCACAAAGCGCACAGATGCAAGCCTCGGGCTTGCTGTGCTGATTCACCATGTCCCTTTTCATTACTTCAACACATGACTGCCCTTATACTCTGCCTCTCTCTGGATCCACATAGAGGAGACTCAAGGGCAGAACCCAGCTCCCGTATTCACACATCCCACTGGGATTTCTCCCTTCCTTCTAGGCTTGGAGGGGGTTCAGAAAACTAGTATTTTGTAAAAGCACAGGTTTCTCCTAAATAAAGTAGGATTTTTATTTTTTTTTTTAATGAGCAATTTAGGAAAAATAGAGAAATAGCAAAGCATGAATAGAAAAGCACACCGTCTAGTGAGCAATAAAGCGGAGGTCTTTTTTTGAGGAGTGGACATGCCAGATCACACAGAAGATGGAAGCCGGCGGTTATGTAAGCTTCTTGTTTGTGTCATCCACTACACAGAAGATGCTATCCAGACCACAAATAATTAACCTTTCTCACTTAATGCCGGGACTGACCGTCATACTTAAATGTAGATAATCATATGAAATGCGCAGGGATAAGTTATCATTATAAAATATGAACACAAACAGATTGCTGGCAGAAGCTCAGTGGCAAGGGAGTGACTAAGGATAATGTCTGTGTCATTATTCCGCACGACACATTGGAGATTCACTGCACATTTCCTGGCACACGTCTCAAGCTGCACTCCTGCTGGTTACTGCTCAGCGTGTGGCCTGAAGATGCGACGTGCTGCATCCTTCCAGCATGCTAAATAAACTGAATTATCATGAAAGTCTTGAGAAATGAAATGCAAGTGTATGCACCAGGCTGGCTTTTATTACAGGAAAAGCAATAGCTTCTTAAGTAAGTCCTGTCAAACCTTATGGGCTTCTCCAGTGCAGGAAAAATCAATAGTATCCACAGAAAACACAGCTGGCTTTGCTTTCTTAGAGAGATCGCATGCTGACTCCCCTGGAGGAACGCCACTGAAATATTTATGCTTGTAACTAAGGTGTGATTCCTCTACTCTGAGCGTGTCTCTGGGTTTTTTTATTATGCAAAGCTTGTGAATAATTTTCTCTGCTGGTCTTCTGGAGCATGTGAATTACAGACCTAGGCTCATTAATGTAATACACCCTGAACATTCATCAGGTGCATTTGGACGGGGCTTTTCCAAGCAAATCAATCGCAGCACTGGTGTGGAGCATAGCAACCGTGACCAGCAGGCGTTTCATAATCACCAATTAGGATTAGATAATACTGCAAAAGATGGAAAAATTGCATATCATTCGTATTTGAAGCAGTCTGACCTTTCCTCATCAGTGATAGTATCATCACGTTCATCAGATTTAGCAGTGATGCATCTCAATCACAGCTCACAACTCACGCTGGGAGAATTTCCATCCACTGTGCTGTGCTTTCTCTCTATTTACAACCAGAAAACATCAAGACAGTCTCTGTGATGTAGAAAGCAGCTCTGGTGCTCAATCTGTTTTATTTGCGTCGTGATAAACAGTGTTGTAAATCAAGCCTCTTTGCTGCTAAAGAAGAGCATACAAAAGACTGGTGGTGCTGTCCAAGGTACCAATCAACTTCTGATTGAGGGAGAAAACTGAGACTGAGAGTGTCCTTCTACAACAAGGTGCAAACTTATCAAAGCTTTGCACAAAGCTGGTTCTAATTCTAATAGCGCGCAATTCAAATGCATCAATCAACAAGTCCAGGTGAAAGCAAGGAAACTCACCACTCGTGTTGGGGCTCGTCAATGACCAGCAGGATCTTGAACCTCCGCGACACCGTCGCAGGACTTTGCTCCACCAGTCCTGCAGAAGCGGCGGTCTGCTTCACCACGTTGGTGAAGGAGCTGAAGAACCCCGAGCCGCTGGATTGGGCGGGCTGCGGCCGTCGCTCGGGGGCCGGAGAAGTGGTGGGGGACTTGTCTGCCGGAGGGGCCGATGGGGCAGGAGTCGCTCCGGCGGGGGCTTTGGTGGCAGCAGTGGGTGGAGGTGGTGGAGGTGGGTCAGGCCTCTGGAGATCCGACATGTAGCCGTTGGGCAGGTTGGCAATGAAACTGCTGTCAGAGAGGCGACGGCGTAGGAAGTTCATGGCTAGTGAAGGTTAAGCTCTGGGTAAAGGTGACGGTCGCCGGGGATTCGTAACTCTTGTGCTGCTTCTCAAGAGAGTTGATATTGCTGTTGAATTTCTCCGTCTTCCTCCACTGACAGCTTGAATGCCAGGAAGAAATGCTCACGCTCTGCCTATGTCTCCTTCCCTCTCTCCCTCCCTCTCTCGCTAGCGCTCCTCTCACATGCTCCCCTCCCCCTCGTCCCTCACGATCTCCTACATCATTGCTTACGCGGCCCTACTACATTGTACTGCAGCTGCTGAACGGGGTTTCCAGTGAATGTGCATGGCAGGAGGGGAGCTCCTACAGCTATTCCCCCTGCCTGTGAGCCTCCCTCTGCTCCTTGGATTGACCCGCAGACCCCGGTCTGGCAGCGCTGGGGCTGGAGGAATAGCTCTGCAGATGGTGGAGACACACGTCAGCTTGGCTCTCTGGGGGTCTGTGAACGTCTCTGAATATTCATCCTCTGCCATCGTTTACTCAATGATGCTCTCCTGAATACAGGAGCTCGATATGCCAAGCCCATGTTCGGCCATTAATGCAGAAAAAAACAACAGAATGGAGGCTGAGGAATAGTGATCACGATCAACAGTGGCATTTTTTCACAACCGGGCAAAAGAAATGCCATTATTATTGGTTCAGTCCAGCTGGAGCAACATGAGGTAATGAGCTTTGCTCAAGGGTTCAATGGTAATGAGTTTACACCAAAACACACAATAGCGGCCCACAATAGTAATGAACACCACAGCAAAAGCTGCATCTGAAGCAGTGCACATACAGGATTTTTATCGCAGCACAGAGAACATATAAATGCATTTATAAAGAAATTACAGTTGAAGAAATCGTTTCAAGAAACGAATGTTTTAAATGTGAAATTATGAATACAGATAACGGCAAGGGTATGTGCATGGGTGTGTAATAAAGAAGTTGTAGCTGGGAAACATCGATGGACACTGAACTGCAGTGATAGTGTTTACTAAAGCTAGAATTGCTATTATTATTGTTTATACCCAGAACACCCAGCAACCACCAAACAACACCTACACAGACACTGACACAAAGGACAAATGATTTGCAGTGGTGGCTTTATCATATTCAGTACAGAGAGCCTTGTTGCGGCGTGATGCAAGTTGAGTGATAACGGTTGTGTCTGGTGCATGCAGATATGGTGTAAAAACCACCCAGAACACATCCTAATGTTTTATTAGTGTGTGTGTGTGTGTGTGTGTGTGTGTGTGTGTGTGTGTGTGTGTGTGTGTGTGAAATAAGTAAATAAGTAAATAAAAATAAATAAACAATGTCCAGCAAATGGCAAGTGACATGGTAAAAACAAACACCTGGAACACCCTAGCAACTGTACTTTGAACTGTCTCAGGAGTAGAAGATTTCCAGCAACACTGAAAGAATATATTACTGCTATATATACCTACCTACATGAATTTCCCCTGTTGGTAAAAACTCTTTTTCATACTTTCAAACATCTGAAAACATTCACTAGGCTTCAGATGATAAAATGCTACTTCAAGTCTGTTTATGGAGAAAATAAATCTACTCTGATGTCTTTGTATAAATATTATTATGGGATGCTCATGCTATAACTCTTATTTTGTGGATAGGTTTTATTAGTGGTGACTATTCATACTTAGCGTTAGTTTTAAACTTCAGACACCAGTGTTTTTGTGATGACCAGATACCATTGTACAAAACACTCAGAGCAACCTAGCAACTGCATATCAACACCATGGCAACAAGCCACAACATCCTGGCACCGCAGCGGCTGATTGTGCATTTCTGTGAACACAGAAGCGTGTTGAAGGATGAACTCTGAGGGCGAGAAAGGGTTAAATTGATGTTGACTCAGCAGATGTCATGAGTTTCTCAGGCTAAATTAGATGAGGATTTTCATTTATGTGCGAAGCCCAGCGGGGACAACTACACGCTGATGGCAAACAGGAAAGACGATAACGAATATGAGCATAATTGCATTGTGTCTTGTGTAATTAGTGAGATGAATGTGAATGAGCTGTTTGTGGGTTTTGTGCTGTAGTGTTGGAGAACAGCAAGCGGTGACGTGCTGTGTGTGATGGTGATGCTGTGAGGCTCATGGCTGATTTCTGAAGTCACGACTGTAGTGTTAGTGCTGGAGGTGTGAGTCAGTGCTGACATCATAAGCTCATTCTGACCTCCATTTTTCATGGCAGGGAGAAAACAGCACAACATCACGTGGCGCTCGAGCATATTAAAACACAAAGACTTCTGATTAGCTTCAGCTGCGATGCAGAGAAGATGCTGAACATTCATGCACACATGACTAGACTGTGATCAAAACATGGGAAAGCCACCACATGCATTTTTCATATCATATATTTATGAGGCTTTGGTATGATCTCTTGCATAAGAACAGGTTTGGAAGCACTTATGTTTACATTTACACATTTAGCAGACACTTTTATCCAAAGCAACTTACACTGCATTCGAGTTACAGTTTTATTTATTTTTTTACATTTTATCAGCTCTTGCTTTCCCTGGGAATCGAACCCATGATCTTGGCGTTGCTAGCGCCATGCTCTACTATTTGAGCTACAGGAAAGTGTGTTTATGTTTCTTTAAGCAGTTTAGAAACTAACACTCATTAGCAAGATAAACCAGGTGAGCTGCTGCTGAAGCTATATTTGCTTAAGAGACAATAAGACAATTGCATAAGAGGTCATTTGCAATTTGTAGTTTTTCCATTGTTTGATCCCAGCAATGCTTGTTTTATATTTAAAAACTTTCAATATTTAAAAATTTATTTTATCTATTAATTTATGCCACAGAGTTAAACTTGTCAACTATTTTATTAGGATTATGTATCATTTTTTATGTGTGGTATTACAAAAATGGAATGTTGACTGAAACATCAAAGTAGGTCTGCTTACACAGTAAAATGTGTTATTTTTATTCCATATATCATCTATTAAATTCAAAATGTCAAACTGCATAGTAAATTTTAATATTTTATCTCTTAAACCTCATGCACTGTACATAAGCAAGGCTGGTATTTTAGCATGCACCTTATTTATCTCGTAAGAGCAGTCGCGGTCATTTGTAAATTCTATGGGTCTGGCTTCCGGTCTCATCTGCATCCAGCTATTTTTAGCTGTACAGAAAAGCTTGTTTTGCTGCATGATATTGCAAATTAGTGTGTCTTACCATATTATTTTAATGCATTATCTTTGTGAACACACTGGTTTGTAGTGCAAAGAGTTTTACTGTTTACTTCACGTTGTTATTGTTCTCATTATTGCCCTACAGCGTTAATGAACCGGAAGTCTCACCTACAGGCTTGTGTCCGTGTTAGCTAATATGTCACAATACATTGCATTAATTTTTTCATCTTCTTTTTCATTATTTAGACTGCATTGTTTTTATTTGCAGTTAATTAATAGATGTTATACTACCTTTTATACCTCTGAATTATTTAATGTGAAAAATATTTTTAGTTACATTACAGCTCTTGTTTACGAACTGAATTTGTGAATATATATATA
>CM077254.1:30390014-30417514 GCA_039654775.1 Spinibarbus caldwelli | reverse complement strand
TTATTTTCAGAGGACAGTAAATGTGTACTTCTATACAAGCTGCACATTGACTACTCTAAAATATATCCCAGTTTCATCTGTGCAGTATTGTCCCTCGAGAAGATATACTAAAATTTTTGCTGAAATGTGAGGGGTGTACTCACTTTTGTGAGATACTGTATATATATATATATATATATATATACATACACACACACTGCCACTCAAAAGTTTGGGATCAGTAAGTTTTTTAATGTTTTTAAGGGAGTCTCTTCTGCTCATTAAGGCTATATTTATTCAATCAATAATACAGAAAAAAAAAAAACAGTAATATTGTGAAATCTTATTGCAATTTCTAATATTGGTTTTCTATTTTAATATACTTTCAAATAGAATTTATTTCTGTGATGTGCAGATGAATTTTCAGCATCATTACTCCAGTCTTCAGTGTCACATGATCTTTCAGAAATCATTCTAATATACTGATTTATTATCAGTGTTGAAACTGTTGTGCTGCTTCATATTGTTTTTTGGAATATATGATACTTTTTTCTTTGATTCTTTGATGAATACAAAGTTAAAAAAAGCAACATTTGTTCAAAATAGAAATCTTTTCTAACAATATAAGTCTTTATTATGACTTTTTATTCATTTAACACACCCCTCCTGAATAAAAGTATTAATTTCTTAAAAAAGAAAAAAGAAAGACAAAATGTACTGACCCCAAACTTTTGAATAGCATTGTATATTGTAATGCAACCTTTCCTTTTTTTTTAATAAATGCTGTTCTTTTTAATTTTTTATTAATCAGAGAATCCTAAAAAAAAATATCTCAGGTCCCAAAAAAGTATGAAGCAGCACAACAGTTTCCGACATTGATAATAAATCAGCATATTAGAATGATTTCTGAAGGATCATGTGACACTGAAGACTGGAGTAATGATGCTGAAAATTCAGCTGCGCATCACATAAATAAATTACATTTTAAAGTATATTAAAATAGAAAAGTGTTATTTTAAATTGCAGTAATATTTCACAAAATAACATTTTTTTCTGTATTTTCGATCGAATAAATACAGCCTTGATGAGCAGAAGAAACTTCTTCAAAAAACATAAACAATCTTACTGATCCCAAACTTTTGAGCAGCAGTGTGTGTATATGTATGTTGAAAGGTTTGGGGTCAGTCTTTATTTATTTTATTATTTTTTTTTTTTTAAGAAAATTCATCAGTGATGCATTACATTGGTCAAAAGTGACAGTAAAGACATTTATAATATGATAAAAGATTTCCATTTCGAATACATGCTGTTGTTTTGAACTTTCTATTCATCTGTGAATCCTGAAAAATAAAATGTATCACAGTTTCAACTAAAAATATCAGGCAGCATAGCTGTTTTCAACATCGATAATAATCAGAAATGTTTCTTGTTTTATGTGACACTGAAGACAGTAGTATATACAGTAGTCTAAAAAAACTCAGATGTGGTTTGCTGTATGATGTGCTAAAGTCATGAACACATGTTTGCAGGTGATCAAGTACAGAGTGATCAGCACAGATGCTCTGATCGATGACTTACTCCACTGCAAAACCCTGTATATAGCAGGCCGATTACACAAACCTGAGTATCTGCACCGCAGCTTTGTGTGACACTTCTGAAGGAAAGAGAGAAAATAATACTGCAGTTACACACAGAAACCAGTGGACGGCAGCAGCTAAACACAGTCCTCTACAGCAGCTCTTTTCCAGTTATTGCCCTTTACAGTTATGGATATGTTTTTTAAAAATATTTTTACTCACAATTTCTACCCAGTAAAATATTTTACAACTTTGCATAGCTAGTAAAATGACACAGGTTTATACAACTTTTTTTTTTTAAAAATAATAATACAATAATTTTACAGGTGTAGAAATTACACTTTTAAAATGAGGCTTCCTTATTTATCCAGACTTCCCAAGAAACAAACAAACCAACTATTAAAACGTATTGTTTTGTTTTATTTTAAATAATTCTGAGTCATCTTGAGGCCCCTTGGTTGAGGACCACTAACACTCCTGTGTGGTCATCTTCATCCTAATTGGTCTCCATATACTTTTTAAAATAGAAAATCCCCATTTATTAAGTGGAGGTATCATTTCAAACGCATTAGCTCATCAGTAATTGATGTGTTTTGGATGAATTCTTCAAAATCTTTCAGAAAGCACTTTAGGGAAGTTTCACTGGACATTTGTTTGATAAATGCAGGCTTTCTCGGCTGTCAGAAAGTATTAATATTGGACACTTATGCGTGATTTGTTTCAGTGTCAGATACTCCATGTAGAGAAGCCAGCTGTCAGATCAATGTACAAGCATAAGTCAGTACATGTTTTTGTCTCTCTATAGGTTCGAAGTCTGCTCCAGAACGAGAATGGCAAACTGCGGGCCGCTCTTGTAGGGAACTTGAAAAGTGCTGTGATCGCTTCATTTCTCATGCTGCCAGAAAGTTTCTCAGAAGAAGACCTCTTCCTCCAGATAGCAGGCTCTTGCATTCATTTTAGTTTTTACCCAAATCTGTTTTGAGTGTTTGAAACCTGTGTTCTCTCTGGTCTCTCTCATTGTGTAGGGGACTTCAGGATGCTGTTTGGTGAGATTAAATCCAAGATTTCCAACATTGTTAAAGACAACATGCCGCATTTCCGCAAGTTATATAATGATATTCTCCAGGAGTGTCCTCAGGCGGTGTGCAAGCCTCAGCAGGGCCGGCTGGAGGAGAGACTCTGATTTCTTTGTCTAATAATGTGGCCAATCCCAGTAAAACAGGGTCTTTTGCATGAAGCATATATGAAAGCATTATTAGCAGGGGTGCATGTGTGACCAAAATAAAAAATGCTGACATGGTTGACAGCTGTTTCACAATTAACATTTTAGATCGACAGACTATACTGTATAAGATTTCTATATATGTGACCCTGGACCACAAAACCAGTCATAAGGGTCAATTTTTTGAAATTGTGATTTATACATCAGCTGAATAAATCAGCTTTCCATTGATGTATGGTTTGTTAGGATAGGACAATATTTGGCTGAAATACAACTATTTGAAAATCTGGAATCTGAGGGTGCAAAAAAATCTAAATATTGAGAAAATCACCTTTAAAGTTGTTCAAATGAAGTCCTTAGCAATGCATATTACTAATCAAAAATTAAGTTTTGATATATTTGCAGTAGGAAATTTACAAAATATCTTCATGGAACATGATCTTTACTTAATATCCTAATGATTTTTTGGCATCAAAGAAAAATGGATAATTTTGACCCATACAATGTATTGTTGGCTATTGCTACAAATATACCTGTGCTACTTATGACTGCTTTTCTGCTCCAGGGTCACATACTTTCACTGTTTTCAAAGCACAATGCAAAACTGTGACATTTCATTTACTGACTCACTTCACTCAGCAGCGCGGCAACCTGCCAAAATATAAGCTTGCCGATTTTAAGTTTGTAAATAATGAAAATTCATAAAGTAAATATCAGCATCAGCATCTCAAGTTTACTATAAAATAATTGTATTTTTTATTTCATACTCTCTTTTTATTTTAAAATATAATAGCATTGTCACACTTTATTATTTTATTATTTTATTTAAAAAAAAAAAAAGTAATGTTAAATGGGTCACACTATGTGCAGTCTGAGGACCAAACCAAATCTCCAGGTGCTCTTTTGAGAAACCAGACTCAAAAACTTGTGTGCACCCCTGCTTATCAGGATGCTTTACATTATTTTCATTTGCACATTTTCTCCCTAATTCACATTATTAATGCAGTAATTCATTATTTTCATCAATGAATCTTGTAGATTCTGAAAGTAGTTTAAATAGACCCTAAACTTTGCAGTCCAGTTCAGTATTAGTTTACATCCGTCTCTCTGGAGCTAGCGTGTTTGTGCTTTAATCACATATCTGAACATAAGTCAGAAAAGCTTTTTGGCAAATATTCAGTCTCCTGCACTGACCAGTTCTTACCTGCTGTCATGTTTAAGACAAAAGATGTAAATGAATATGTTCGTCACAGTACTGAATTGAGAAAGTAGTCAAATTCAGTGGTTTACATGGCTAATATTTTCCTTCTTAAAGGGTTAAGTTTGACAGCACATTTTTCAGTCCGATTGAGCCATCGATCAGACTATCGCGAGTTGTGAAATACTCTATAAACACAGACTTGTGATCTCTATGAGGGGTTTTAACTCATCTACATCATTCCTAACAACGGCCCTTAGCTGTTGTAAAATCACTGTAAACCACGGCGTCACTGGCTCACTGCTTTATTTTAACTTTGAAGATCCTAGTATCATGTCTGTTTTGAGTTTGAAAGGATTTAGTGTATTTTTTTTTCTTCTCACAAATCTGCTAAACCTTCAGTCTTTATTGCAGCGGTTCTGTCATGACTGGCTCAACGGCAATGAATCAAAAAACTGTATTCTGATTTACAAAGAACACTTTTTTTCATGTGCACATGTAGCAACAATGATGTAATAACTAAGCGTACTGTAATAACATGTTGTATGGAGGTCAGTCAAGTCAAGTCAAGTAAAAAAAAAAAAATAAAAAAAAAGATTAAATAAATAAATCAATGTACCAAAACCACAGGCCTGTCCAACTCCAATAAAACATGTCCTAACTAAGAGCAAACACAGCCCAGGAGAACAGAGAGCTCCTGAGATCAAACCCACTCCTGCAGGTGTGACTATAATGACAGTCCAGCAGGAAACTCCAGGATTATTGCTTTAATCACTAATTATTACTGTTTGATATCTATCATACACTGCTAAATGTCTGTAACCCCACATCTCTACATGTTCCATCTCATACTGGTGAGGAAAGACTTTTAGATGCATGCATTTGACACCTTAAGAAATTAAAAGTCTGAAATAAGACAATAAAAGATGTGCTCTCAAATGAGATGAAGACCTGATTTATTTTAGTTCGCCTCATGGGGGGCACAATTCACTATATTTCTGAAAGCTCTGTTAAGGCCAAAGTATACTTCAGTGTTTTAAGGCAAATGCTCAGCACATGAGTAATTCTAGTAGTAGTAACAGTAGTAATAACAGTAAAAATAATAATAATGTCTTTTATAAGGCTTTCTGACCACTTGAGGTCATTTTACAATGCAAAACACTATGACAGTAAGCATGAGGCACGAGTCTCGGTCACGCAGCACTAAACAGAGCTGTGAGATCCAGTGTGAAGCGCTTGAGTTCAGTGAAGAACACAAACGATTTGTGATATTAAACTAGATTAAATCCAGATGAAACAGTGCTGCAGAAACACTGTGCGCAACGATACAGTCAGAAGACTTTCAATCTACAAATCACCATCATTTACCATAGATTTACTGTAGTAACACTAACTGCACCATGGTATTGTGGCAGAAATGTGGAATATTTACATTGAATTTTATTATATTTTTAATGTAGACGTATTAAATGTATTAAAGGAGTAATGGAATGTAATTATAGCAATAGGATTTGTGTGTTTATACTAAATGTATTTAGACTACTGTTTTTCATACAAATACTTAGAAACAATATAGTTACATTTTTACCATGGTATTGAGGTGCTATTAGTGTGGTTTTAACTGTGGTTATAATGATCTAAATGTATGCTACATTGGAAGACTAATAGTTAATTTTAATAAAACTCAAACTGTCAGAATAATTAAATTTCACCATATAAAAATGAGGTTGTTTCCATTTTTTTTTTTTTTTTTTTACCGATGTTACTGTCTTTGATAATGAACATAAATTTACATCTGCATCCAAACTCACGGTACTATCAAATGTGCATTTCTAAAAGACAAAAAAAGTAATATTATAAAGATTGCAGCATGCACTGCAAACTGTGCAGAAGATCTGCTGAACTGAACTGATCTTGCTTGAATCTGGATTTGTCTCATTGATGAAGTTTGCATAATTGGTTATTTTTCTGTTTGTTACTGTGATGCTGCTTTGAAAAATCAGTATTGCATGTCTTAAGTGCTATAGATGTAAAGTTGACTTGACTTCCTAATAGCCACGAAACTCCACATATAGAGCTGCCATGCACAGCTGCAGCAGATTCACTCAGGATGGTGATGTGTTTTCTGCTCACTAGGTGGACAAAAGCCCAGAGGGTCAGTTCATGCAGCTCATGGCTCTCCCTCGCTGTCCCCAGCAGCAGATCATTCGTCTGGTGGCTCAGGACCCCGACTGCGGCTCCGTCGTACAGCAAGGTAACCCCAGCAGCGATGGACACAGCGTAGCTGCAGACGACGCTCCAGAGCTTGAGCTCACTGAGTAGCACACCAGACGCTACAGACTACGGGAGAGCAAAGAGCAGAGGTTTTCACAGAGGTGTGCTTCCAGGACTCGCCGAACCGGCCGGCTGGGTTTGGATGGTGTTGAGTTTCTCCGGCGACCTCACCCACACGTCTCTTTGTCATAATAACCGTCTGTGCATTTCTCACAAACACCTGCTTATGTGCTGCACTTCACCATTATGGGATGCTGGAAGAGTATTTGCATTGATTTTTAAAGGGATAGTTCATGCAAAAATGAAAATTACATCATGATTTACTCACTCTCAAGCTGGTGTATATGATAGGGGTGTAACAGTACACGTAGACAAATGTTTTTGTTTTTTTTTCTCAGGAAATACAGACAATAAATGGTGTTTTGACAGTCTTTGAGGCGTGACAGATCACTGTATAAACGCCTCAGTTCTGACAGCAGCGCAGAGCTCGAGTGAGCCTGATCATCCCTTCCTCTTTATTACTAGTTTTAACACAAAATACAGCCTACATGAATGAACATCTCACCCCTCACGTAATCACTCAATTAGCATTTCAACCATGGAAAGACGTCATTAAAACAGCTTGTTAACAAAAATAGCATTTCTTTTACTTCAGGCAAGTCATCAGTGTCTACAGCTTGTGATTTGCTAGTCTAGAGAAGAGCATTTTGAGAAATATTAGACTATATACTTCATTATAGTTTACCTGTTACTGATGTCTTAATTATTTAATACATCAGTAACAGTAAATGTCTTAATTATTTAATACATCAGTAACAGTAAATTGTGGGGAAGTCGTGGCCTGATGGTTAGAGAGTTGGGCTTGTAACCTGAAGGTTGCCGGTTCGATTCTCGCACCGGCAGGAATTGAAGGTGGGGATTGTGAACAAACAGCACTCTCTCTGCCTTCGATACCATGACTGAGGTGCCCTTGAGCAAGGCACCGAACCCCCAATTGCTCCCCGGGCGCTGGAGCAATGGCTGCCCACTGCTCTGGGTGTGTGTTCACTGTGTGTGTGTGTGTGTGTGCGCGCGTTTGTTCACTACTCACTGCTGTGTGTGTGCGCACTTGGATGGGTTAAATGCAGAGCACCAATTTCGAGTATGGGTCACCATACTTGACAATACGTCACGACTTTCACTTTCACTTTAATGTATGTTTAAATAAATCTTTTATGAAACAAGTTATGACAGCCACTCTGTAAATTATTATATTTCAGCAACAAATAGTAATTGTATAATTTAAAAGTTGATTTATAAACGTTTGCATACTTTGTTTATTTTTTTATTTATTTTATTTTTTTTTTTTTAATTTGAGTGTTGATTATTATAGTTAAAAATAAATAGTAATTAAATTTACGTTTGGGCTCTGTTGTTAATTGTAACCTTATATAGTAATGTAAAAGGGCTCCCTATAGTTTAGAGCAGAAACTGAGGTAGAGTTTTATCCCTAAGAAATTTGTTAAATTATAATTGAATTTATTTAAAGAAAGAACTATTTTTTTTTCAGTAAACCATTGTTTAAAGCTGCAGTCCGTAACTTTTTTGGTTAAAAATGATCTGAAATCAATATTTGAGAAAGTACATAACCAGCCAGTGTTCAAAACTATCGCCTTACTTTAGCCCGATTCACAACGGTTAGCTAATAATAATGTTTTCTAATTTGAGTGGCACGGGTAGGTTTCCGTGGGAAATTCGAGCACGGCACTGCGTCATTACGTCACATCTGTAAACATGAAGAAGTTTTCCCGGCTACTAGGCTCTGGCACGTGAGGATCCTGCAGGTGGAGGACCATTTATAGCCTTTTCTCACAGCAGCTAGAATAATTAAACTTTTGTAATCCAGAAAGGATTATGTGTTCATGAAACACATGTGAATGAAATTAAATTATATTCCAGTTTTAAATGTGGTTCTGATTACAGATAGCCAACGTGGGCCAGGACATTTGTTAATATAACTCCGATTGGATTTATCTGAGAGAAGAAAGTCATATACACCTAGGATGCCTTGAGGGTGAGTAAATCATGGGGACATTTAATTCATTTTTTGGTGAACTATCCCTTTAAGAGCTGGTGGGCTTATCTTCTCAACACATTACAATGCATTTACAATTACAGTAGAGAGTCTGGATTGATTGGATGTTTAATTAATTTAAAAATGTATTTTTATTAAAAAATGTTTCTGAAGTGCATCTCTCAAACACTGTGAGAAATCTTTCAAGACTCTTGGTAGATTTTGGAAGTAACATTAGATGAAATGACCACTTCTATACATAATATCAGTGGATATTTGATGATATCCATTCAGAATGCATCGCATCATTACTTAATAATCATTAAGAACTGAAACATGATGTATAACAATATGTTAAAACATAGAGCAAATATTTAGACTGTATTGTAACTTATATTCAGTATTATTTACATTTGAATTTAACCTAAATATAATTAAATTGTAACTTTTTTTTAGTTCTGTTATACTTAAATTGAATATTTATTCACTAATGACTTTTCAAAATGATAGCAATTCTGCCTGCTGTTGGCAGATGACTGGTTATAATTGCTAAATTATGATTTGTTGGATGAATTTCTGTATCATACATAATTATGCTTTCTTCACAGGAATTTCATCAATCGTGAAAGCCTCCAGCATAACACAAAGTGCCAAAGGAATCGCCACAGATGGTAAGGGACCTTTAGATTTCATAGTTTTCATTTGTCACTGATTTGAGGTATTGTATTAAAAACTGTGAAATGAATCAGAGATGATCACTACAGTGTTCTAGAACACGCATGTAACATTCCAGCAGATTTTCTCTCTTGATATAATCATTTTCTTAGCTGTCCTCAAAGCATAACTCAATACTATATATATATATATATATATATATATATATATATATATATATATATATATAAACTTCAGAAATGTTGACATACTGTACGTTTTGACAAAAAAAAAAGGAACTCTCTTACAAATCAATTTTATCACAATGCAAGACAAACATTACAGAATCTAGCTTTTAAATATTATTATTATTATTATTAATATTTTTCTTTTCCTTTTTGAGGTCCCATAAATAACAACACCAACAAAATGACAATTTGATGCATGTGTGATGTGCTGAATATGATTATTTCATCAATTCAGTAAACTTTACTTCGTCAGGGCTGGAATCTTTAGTACTTTTGCTTTTATTTTGTAGTTTAAGATTCTGTTTCTTCCCAGAACTCAAGAATCACTAGAAATGAAATGCATTTCTATATGGATTGCATGTACATGAGTGAGTGCCTCTGCTGCTGTTGAAACTCTTTCCGCAGATCTTCTCAAAACACTGTCATACACCGCAGAAAAGCTGCAGAAGATGTGGAGAGGCTGGCGAAGAAAACCAGCATGACTGAACACAAGAACTCACAACTATGGTGTTTTTTCCCACAGTTAGTATTTATTGACAATCAGTATATTAAACTATTGACTGAAGCAGTGCGCGTGATTCATACTTTAATGTTCCTGAGAACATGCCAATAAACGTGTCTAAGTACTTCTGTAAAGTGTGTGTGTGTGTGTGTTTATTGGCGCACTTCCCCTTCACGCTGTACCTGTTGCAAGGACGTGACGTCACTCCCTCATTAGCATAATGTACGCTGATCTCACTCTGCTGGCCTCGACCAATGAGAACTCGCGACTCTCATCACCTGCTAGGAAGAGCATTCCATCATTCCAAGCATTCTTCGCCAGCGAGCTCTGGATCTATCGCGCTCTTTCATCGGGGAGATTTCAAAGTGGCGCTTCAAGGTGGTATGTACTTCACACGACTTTAAACCGCCTGTTTTTAACATATACCACACTACATGAGTGATTATGCGTGTGTTTTATGATCATTGCTGTAGTGAAAGTCATTATAATCGAGCCGCAGTTGTAAGAGCTCCAGCGTGCAAAGACAGCACTTGTTACAATATAACATTTCCCGCTGTGTTACTTCCTGAACATGGAGTTTCATGGCACTAAGCGAGCGCTTTAATGAGTAACGCTAGTAAAACATTGATGAGTTCCTTGTGTTTAACACGCGGCGACGCAGCTGAAACGCAACGCTTGTAATGAACTGCGCTGCACCGAGACGCGTGCGCTTTACTGTAGCGTCGCGTCGCGTCCACGAGCGCTTGAATACACTGCAGCTACAGCGAGCTGAAGTGGTTTGCGCTCCAGTGAAAGCTGTGCTGTCTCAGCTGTGGAATGTGAAGTGTGGGAAGCGCTTCAGACCTCACGTGCTTGCAGGGTTTGTTCTGGAAATGCAAGAGAAAACATGACATGAACCCGATTATAGCAAAGGCTTTCCCAGTGCTTCAGATTTAGCGTGCTTCTGCATGGACAGCGTGAATATGTTGATCTGATCTGTGAACCGAGTTTAATGATCTGATCTTCCATGCTCAGGGTCTGACCCAGGATGGAAACGCCTTTGGATGTTTTGTCGAGAGCAGCATCTTTAGTGCACCAGGATGATGAGAAACGTGAGTTTACCGAGTACTGCTCTTTTGTGTGTGTGTGTTGCATTCCTGTAGCTCAGACAGTGAGTGGCTTCGATTCCCAGGGAATGCATGAGGTGATAAAAATGACCTAAAAGCATAAAGCAATTCAAGAATTCACTTTCTACTGGTAAATGTTTAATTGACAGATAACTGATTAACTAAAATAAATATGTGACCCTGGAGCACAAAACCAGTCATAAGGTTTTTTTTATTTTTTATTTTTGTTTATTTATTTATTTATTTATTTACTTATTTATTTTTAAATTGAGATTTACAGGTGCATCTCAATAAATTAGAATGTCGTGGAAAAGTTCCATTTATTTCAGTAATTCAACTCAAATTGTGAAACTCGTGTATTAAATAAATTTTAATACATGATTTGGCACCTGCCCACACTGCCAAAAGCACCAAAAGTTGGTTAAATGACCATGGTGTTGGTGTGCTTGACTGGCCAGCAAACTCACCAGACCTGAACCCCATAGAGAATCTATGGGGTATTGTCAAGAGGAAAATGAGAAACAAGAGACCAAAAAATGCAGATGAGCTGAAGGCCACTGTCAAAGAAACCTGGGCTTCCATACCACCTCAGCAGTGCCACAAACTGATCACCTCCATGCCACGCCGAATTGAGGCAGTAATTAAAGCAAAAGGAGCCCCTACCAAGTATTGAGTACATATACAGTAAATGAACATACTTTCCAGAAGGCCAACAATTCACTAAACGTTTTTTTTTATTGGTCTTATGAAGTATTCTAATTTGTTGAGATATTGAATTGGTGGGTTTTTGTTAAATGTGAGCCAAAATCATCACAATTAAAAGAACCAAAGACTTAAACTACTTCAGTCTGTGTGCATTGAATTTATTTAATACACGAGTTTCACAATTTGAGTTGAATTACTGAAATAAATGAACTTTTCCACGACATTCTAATTTATTGAGATGCACCTGTATACATCATCTGAATAGGTACACTCCGCGGCTCTCCATTGATGTATGGTTTGTTAGGAGAGGACAATATTTGGCTGAGATACAACGATTTGAAAATCTGGAATCTGAGGGTGCAAAAAAAAAAAAAAATCAAGATATTGAAAAAATCGCCTTTACAATTTTCCAAATGAAGTTCTTAGCAATGCATATTACTAATCAAAAAAAAAAAAAAATTATATATTGACGTTAGTAAATTTAGAAAATATCTTCATGAAACATGATCTTAATATCCTAATGATTTTTGGCATAAAAGAAAAACGGATAATTTTGACCCATACAATGTATTGTTGGCTATTGCTACAAATATACCTGTGCTACTTATGACTGCTTTTGTGCTGCAGGGTCACATCATCTCTAAGGAGAATCTACATCACTCTTCCTTACAGTTTGAATGTATTCCTCATACAATGAGTGACCTCTGAAATGCAAGGCAGAGAGTCGCTGTATTTCCATAAGTGAGGCTCATGGCTTTTGTCTGTGTTTGTCCTGCTTGCATTGAGTCTTTGATCATTTACGTGAGAAATGCCTTCACATGATGCCCTTCACTGCAGCTGCTTTCAGCTTAATGCACTGACACATGATATCCGAGCGCAAGAGTGTTATGAAACAATGAAACTGTGAAAAGAGCCGTGCCGTTTGCTGTCACATGTCCCATTTACTCCGGCCAGGCCACACAGTCCCTCCCTGGGCTGCCGTGTTTTCCGTCAGAAATTCCTTCCTAGATTAAACACCAGCAAATCCTACTCAACAGGCATTGAGTGTTATTGGAATTCATTGTGCAACATCTACATGTTGCAGCGGCCCATTCCGTGTGGCTCTGCTGGGCTTGTATTGACAAAGCAGGATTTGGTTACAAGTACAAAATGTGGTTTGCAAGCAATGCACTTTTCTCCTAAACATCTTCAAAGCTGCCGTGTGTAAATGGAAACAGCAAACTGAACTACCATTGGTCAAACAATCAGATGGAGCAGTGCTTCCATAGCTTCACAGGGTTTGAATTTGATGAAAATGTCCTCAAACACCGAATGGCCTGAGGGCGTTTCTTCATGGTTTCAGATCTGGAGAAATGTGTCACTGCATCAGTGTCTCAGCAATGGATGCTCTGCAGTGAATGGGTGCCGTCAGAATGAGAGTCCAAACAGCTGATAAAAACATCACAATAATCCACAAGTAAAATGAATTATGAACTCATATTTTAGCCAGAAGCGATTGTTTGAAGTTAAAAACATCTTAATGCTGGATTTGTTTCAGCTTTTGTCTTCTTCAGATGTTAACTGATGGACTGGAGTGGTGTGGATTATTGTGATGTTTTATCAGCTGTTTGGACTCTCATTCTGACGGCACCCATTCACTGCAGAGCATCCATTGCTGAGACACTGATGCAGTGACACATTTCTACAAACCTGATGAAGAAACAAACTCATCCTAATCTTGGATGAGCTGAGTAAACGTTAAAGGATAAGTCCACTTCCAGAATAAAAATTTCCTGATAATTTACTCACCTCCATGTCATCCAAGATACTGGACTTCAATGGTGACTTCAACAATTTCAAAGTCAAAAATGCAGTTTCAACACAGCTTAAAAGAGCTCTACACAATCCCAGCCGAGGAATAAGGGTCTTATTAACGATCGGTCATTTTCTTCAACACTTTTTAACCACAAATGCTGGGCTAGCATTAGCTCTGCGATGCGTGTCTTTATTAGCTGATGTTGGAAAGGTCTCACACGATGTAGGCGGAAGTACCGACCCAGTGTTTACGAAGACAACATGCAAAAAAGTCATTGCTTTTAACAAAAAGTTTAAACAACGATGTCGGTTGATTTTAAAGTTAGAGGAGAAAAAGAGATGGAGTTTTTGCCGAAGTACACAGACAAAGAACTAACCTCGCGTCACCTTTCCAACAGGATTACGTGATGTGTGAAGACGCGCATCGCAGAGCTAGAGCAAGCCCAGCATTTGTGGTTAAAAAGTGCATAAATACTTTTTTTATAAATTTTATTTTTTTCAGAAAATGACCAATGGTTTCACTATTCCTCAGCTGGGATCATGTAGAGCTCTGCGTTGAAACTGCATTTTTGACCTTGAAATTGTTGGCCACCAAAAATCCTGGAATGTTTTCCTCAAAAAATTTAATTTCTTTGCAACTGAAGAAAGAAAGACACGAACATCTTGGATGACATGGAGGTGAGTAAATTATCAGGAAATTTTTATTCTGGAAGTGGATTTATCCTTTAAGCAATGGCTTACTTGTCTGTAGGCTGAAAGTAACATAGGAAAATGAGGTTTTGCCGTTAGGTCTCTGGAGTTTCCCCTAATGCCTCCTGAGCCGTTTGTGAGTCTGAGTCTGAACTGAAGCGGAGCGGGAAGGGAATCTGGGTCATGATGTCAGAGCATGTGTGTTCTCGCATGGGAGTGTATGTGCATCTGGAGGAGCTTGGCACTGCCGTTGTGTTTCTTCCTCCCCCTGCTGTGTTTGTGTTTTGTGGGGGGCTGACGTCATGTCGTTGTGCTTGTGTGTGTGTGTGTGTGTCCCCTCACAATGAGTCTGACCTGTTTTCACAATAGGCCTTTGAATGGTTCTCATTGCTGGAACACTTTAAGAGACAGATTGACTTCAGCCAGACTCATGTGTTTACACACTACAGCAGTGCAGCGACTGATTTCAGTAGATGCGCGAGCACAATTACATGGAAGGTGTGGTTCTCTTTGTCAGTGTGAGTCAGGTGACGGCTTGCATTCGGCTGCACGCTCGAGGCGAAACAGCCCAAACACACCGAGTCCTCTAACATCAGCGCACAAACAGATCCTGCTCATGCTGTTTTAATCTCTGTTAAAGTAATGCGGTTTCTCAAGGCGAGCAACTCAACTTCTGGAAAGACTCCATTTGTACATTTTCTTGTTGAGCGCAACAGTTAAGCACCAAAAGTCTGAAAGTTCTCATTCAGAAATGATTTTTAGTAATACAAACCTAACGTTCTTCTTCTGAATCGGTGTGATTTTTCATGTTCATTAAAGAGTTCAGGAGCCAAATTGCTGGTGAAGAACTACATTACCCATGTTCTTAGAGAGAGATCCACCAATCAGATGCATTGCTTTTATCATGGAAACATAAATCATGACAAAAAAGATCTCATTAAAACAAAGGACGATGAGTCAGTCAAATGTGCTTTACACTACTGTTCAAGTTTGGGGTCAGTAAGATTTTTTTTTTTTTTTTTTTTTTTAAATAAACTTATAGGCCCTATTTTTATTCAGCAATTACCATTTTATTGATCAAAAGTGGCAGAAAAGCCATTTATAATGTTACAAAAGATTTCCTTTCAAATAAATGATGTTCTTTTGAACTTTCTATTCATCTGTGAATCCTGAAATATAAAATGTATCACGGTTTCCACAAAAATATCAGGCAGCACAACTGTTTTCAACATTGATAATAATCAAAAATGTTTCTTGAGCAGCAAATCAGCATATTATTATGATTTCTGAAGATCATGTGACACTGAAGACTGGAGTAATGATGCTGAAAATTCAGCTTTGATCACAGAAATAAATTACAGTTTAATAGATATTCACATAGGAAAAAGCTATTTTACATTGCAATAATATTTCTCAATATTACTGTATTGTAGGCATGGGTAATGTATGCAAGAAAGTCATATGATATTCTATATGGTTGATAATGATAAAGCACAATATGCACACTTGGAATTATAATTAAAAAAAAAAATCTAATAATTCTTTTGAGAGTTTGTGGATTAATGATAAGTAATAAGTAATGATATGCCCATCTAAAATGGGATGTAATTTAACTTTGCAGTGAAACTCTTTCTCTTGTTAGTTTATATTTGCCTGTAATAGTCTTGGAAACAGGACCTGACAGCTCTGTTGTGTAGCGGTGAGGGGGGTTTGGTTTCAGACAGCAGACGTCCGAGTCTCTCTCTCTGTGTTTGTCTTAGCTCTGCCTGCGTTCGTTCTTGCACCTGCAGTCCAAACAGGAAGCCGACCTTTGAGTCCCCGGGACATTTCTCTTTCCTCTTCGTGGAGGATTGATATTTCTTGGCTATTGTTCTGAGGAATGGCCAAACACACGAGCTGAGTTAATAATTACTCTGTGGTTGTGTTGTTGAGTCTGTGAGGATCTGCGTTATGTCACAAGACTAATAACACAAATATTTCAAATTCTTTATCGTTTTCTGCTTCTAATTAATGGAAGCATTTTTGAAATCGATTTTGCCCTAGCAACCACCCACAACACCCTAGCAACTGTATTAACACAGTGATAGCCACTCAACACTGACACACAGCACTAAAATTTCTTAAGCAAATGGTGTCATTGATTTGCCGTGTGTGAGCTGTTAGCGTGTTTAGAGCTCAATGAAACAAATCTTCCCATTCCTCAACAAACCATTCATTTTGTCTGATTATTAATGCCTTCTCACGTCAGATCTCTCTGTTTTACAGAGTAACTGATAAGAGCCTTAATAATTCTTATGAAAATGTCAATCAGCACATAAGGTTGAAACAAGAGCGTCTAATGATTAAAAACAGAGCGTTTTCACTGGTTTTGTCAGGAAGCATCTCCTCGAGGGCTCTTAGGGTCGTTTGAGCAGCACATGTGTGTGAACCCGGCCTTCTGGCTCAGAGGTCACAGGTCAAAGGTCACTGAAGTCAGGCACACATCATTGTTGTTGTGGCACACAAGCTGTTGTCCTGACGGATTCCAGAAAGAAAAGACCAGCAGTGACGTTAAATATATAGACTGCAGGAATAAAAGTGCAAACTGGGTCTGTGCTTCTCTCAGTGTCTCTCTGATTTAATTATGATAGAAAACATCATGGCAGAACAAAACACCTATTAGTAGAGCTGATATATCAATATATATGAAAAGCAATAATAAATCCATGATATCGATAATAAACTTTCTAAATAAGTAGCTACTGGATATTAAAGCCTACATCTAGCCGATCTCCACAGCTGCTCTGAGTCACTTCACCAGTCATCATTTAGGGTCTATGAAATCAGTTTTATTTTTATGTTTCTGGATGTAGTACAAATGTGTTATTGGTGATAATCAAATGAGACCATTAAAAAAAATGCAACTGATCTTGTAATCAAATTAGTTTTTAATATATTTCTTGGCAAGCAAAGCCCTGCATAACAGGACTGCTGAAATCACAGGGCCCTAATAAATCTGAAAACAGAATTTTGGAAAGAAATTAAACCGCTTTACTGGTTGTATTGCATTGCAAAAAAAATAAAAAATAAAATAAATGGTGTAGAAATAAACTATAATATATTGTCAAGTTTCAGTATGACAAAAATAAAGGTTTATTTGTGAATTCTTGCCTTCACTCACTCGTTTCATCTGTGAGGAACGTCACACTCGTCTATAACGGTAAAATGGATCGTAGTTGATCCGTACGGACCAGTCCCCACGGTTCAGCACACACGTGATTCGCGGACTAACTGCAAAATTTAACCATCATAAAAGTTTGTCATTTGTACCAGTTTACACATTCAATTGATTTAAACCATTCCAACATAAGTGGTGAAAGAGAGCTTAATTTGTGCACACAGCGGCGCATTTCAGACACGGGAACACTGAACTGATTCCTCTTTCACATCTCCTTGCACTTGAACAGGAGCGTACACACCAAATTATGACAAAATACCCATCTCGGCAATCATTTTTGTAAACTCAGTCAGTTATGTGAATGAAAACAGCTGAGAAAGAAATCATATGTGTGTCATTATATTAGATCGGTGCATCGGGTCTTAAAGGGACAGCGGTCTGTAAATACCTGCTGCTGTCTGTCACTAATGTTAATCCAACAACAAAACACCGCTTTAAAGGGGTCATCGGATGCAAAATTCACTTTACAAATTGTTTTGAACATAAATGTGTGTTGGAAGTGTGTACACATCCATCCTATAATGATAAAAATCCACCCAGTGTTTTTTTTTTTTTTAATCCCTATTTTAAAATCCCCTTTCTCAAATCAGGCTGTTCTGAGATTCCTGTCAGAATGACATAGTTCTGTACAGGCCCCTCCCACGATAGTTGATTGACAAGACCGTCTTACCTTAGACCCGCCCTGAGTGAGCTGAGAACTGAAGACGCAGAGGATTAACGTTACTGTCGCTTTGAAGGGAATGCGCCGATCCCGATCTGCCTAAATACGTTTATGTTCATGCGAATCATTTGTGATCCAGCTTCATCTATACAGAAAAAGTGAGTATAAGGGTTTTTTATGAATCTTTGCAAATCACCTTTCCTAATGTGCTAGTTAGCCAGTTTTGCGGCTAAAGTAAACAGTACTGCTCGTCACCCCACAGAAGAGAGGGGCGGGGTCAGCAGAGCTCATTAGCATTTAAAGCAACATGGACTAAAACGGCTTGATGAAAACAGAGCTGATTTTGACAGGGTAAAGGTGTTTTTTACTCTTCCATTGAGAAATTTTAACCAAAGCATGTTATAGACTTTTCATTAAGGCCCTAAATAATCATATCAATTTGTGGAAAATGGGCATCTGATGACCCCTTTAAATCATGCTTGAACTTTCTTAGTCAGGCTAGTAGTTTTTACTGTGGTATTAAAGAAGCACTTAGTGTGCTTTAGAGATGACACATCATAAAAATCTGATTTTTTACATGTTTAAGTGCTATAATCTACCAACCCAGAAAACATGAAAAAGAACAACCCAGTAAATTTTTTTTGGTAAGCCTTTTTCTGCAAGCTTGTGAAAAACGAGCTTGCATCCACAGCACCGACATTGTGTTTTTGCAAGCGACAACGGTGTAGCAGTCCTAACTCCAGGGCAAAAGCTGGAGCAAAGCATGCTAACTGTTCTGTCTCTGTCTACACTGATGAGCACAGAACACTGTTAAGAGTTCCAGCCTCAGAGGAGACAAGAGAGCAGTGGATTTATCAATTTATTTACTGTATTTTACCCTTCACACAGATCTATTATAAACATGCGATTTCTTTCCCAGCTGTTTACATTTACAGACATAACCCACTGTTTTTGTAACTCGTGTGTTTTTAACACAAACGTGTGTGTATTTGACAGTTTAAGTGCAATAAGACATGAAATAGAACTTAGTACTCGCATGCCATGTGACAGCCGCTTTCTGTGAGCATGCTTTGGATGTGCGCTCAGAAAACCCTATATCAGATCTTTAAAATGATATGGTTTTAAAACACATGATTTCAGTGCGATAGATATGATAATCAAAACCAAACAGATGTTTATCATCAGAGTATCTGAGATATGAGCTGTAAAGACACAGCACTATTCGGGAAAAGGGGGCGGGGAACAGCAGCTCATTTGCATTTAAAGATACATGCACTAAAACCGTGTGTTTCTGCTTCCACTCAAAATAGGCATTTTCAAAATTATATAATAAATGATCTGTGGGGTATTTTGAGCTGAAACTTAAGACACATTCTGGGGACACATGCGACTTATATTATGTCTTGTAAAAAGGGGCATAACATGTCTCCTTTAACTAATAAATGACAAGCAAAGTTACATTGATTATAAAATATTTTTTTTTTTTTTTTTTTTTTTGCTGATCCAAAAAGTGATCTGATCTGTGACTCAAAAACCACAATATGATCTGAACCGTGAGTTTTGTGATCCATTGAACCGCTGTGGGCTCTTTGAATACATCACTAGTTAACTGGCACTCCTGCGGGCAACCAGCAGCTTCTTGTCTGCTGCTTCACCACATCAGTGCTTCCACCGTGATTATCAAACTCAATGCTTTATTCAGTCATGGCTACACAAATCATGTGGAATCCATTCTAAGTGCTGTTTAAAATATTTACATTGAAATGCTTATGCTGTTTTCCTCATTTTGGATGAATAGCAACGTCATGAAAACTATAAAATAACACAAGTGGGAGTATGAAAAATGACAAACTGAAAATCATACCATTTTATTGATCGCCAAAACTAAGGTCAGTTATTTCAGTATAGGCCTTTAGTTCAAAACATCCTGACACACTTATATTCAGTCAAGCATGTCTGAACTTCTCAATCTATATTACATATTGGATTTTTAAGTAATATTTCAACTTGTGAAGTTAATTTGCTAATTGTGGTCCAGACAGGCGTACAGCATAGACACTGACAGTGCATAGAAACAGATACGATTACATTCTGTTAGATCACATTTGAAAATATGCAAATGTGGTTGCGCTAAAATTACCATGTGAAAGCGTTTGGATTTGTGCAACACAAACAACTGATGTTTATCCCCATCATGCTTGAAATGATTGCTGTTGAACTATAAGTAAAGCAGAGCTGCCTGTGTTTCTTGTGCTGTAATTTATGCAGTAACATTGGAAACAGGATTAATGGTTTAGTTTTACATGTGTAATTAATAGTATGACAAGAATGCATCTTCACTGAATGTGGTCAGAATCTGTCCCTCGTGTGATAAAGCGAATTAGACTGTTAATGTAAGTGTTCATCACTTCACTGCACATTCACTGCAGCTCCACACAGTCAGATGGAAAGAGTTTGCAGCACAGATTTTCAGTGCGATTCTGGTCTGGGACATTCCTGCTGACATTTCCTCATAGTTTTGCTGTGTGTTTTGGTCATTGTCCTGCTGGAAGTTGAGCAGTTGTGCTCCAGATGTGTTTCTATATGTTGGCTCTGTCTGTTTGGGTCCTGATCATCACAGTGTCACCTGGGTGTCGTTGGGCTAAAATCTGCACCAAACATGCTGCTTTCTTCCAGACCAGACCTCGGCTTTCTTCCAGAGGGTTTCAGGTCTTGTTCCATGGTTTCTAGTAAGTGTGGGTGTGACTTGATGTTTCTCAGAAGTGTCTTGTTTCTCGTGGCTCTCCTCAATCCAAACAGTCCTGCGCCTCCATCACTGGTTTCTTCTTCACTTCTGTGAGGATGATGATGATGATGCTCTTCTGCTGGTTTGTCATTGCATCTGTTTAACATTGTATGTGTGCAATAAATGCATTCATGTGTTATTTGTACATTTAAACAAACTGCATGTTTAATTTTGTTATGGTGAACTGTTTTGGTTGAGGTTTTTCCTCTTGATCAGAGATGCACAAAATATCACCTCAGTGCTTTTTTTGTGGATGGCTACAACATTTGTAAGATTTAGTTGAAACTGATAAAAGCTTCGAGGCGAATTGATCTAATTTTGTGTCAAATAGTGATCTGTGACATTCCATTGAGTTACTGAGAGTTTTGGCCATATTAATGTTTGTAGATTTGTGGTGTAAAAATATATTATTTTGAAGTGAAAAGATTAAATTAGATTCTGGGCCCCCAGAGTCAGCACAGAAAGGCCCTGAGTGGCATTATGTTCCTTGTGTTGTTATTTATTTTAATACTTAATACTGTAATTCATGGGGTTAATATTCAATAATTCCATAAGGCAGATGCAGATTTCAGACACAATGGCTTTTCAATAGGCTGATTTTGTGCAATCGTTCAATGTGCATTGTTGAAATTGACATATCTTCAATTAAAATGACAATTTGAATATGTGAATATACCTGACAAGACTGTTACACTGAATGACATTTTAGTGGTTGTTTTCTGTGAATTATGGTAAAAATGTATGATATTTATTTTTTTGCACAGAAAAAAATTCAAAGCTGTATTACACTTGTTTTGATGTTATTCTTTTTTCGTCTTGGACCCATATCTCAGTGTGTAAATGTTTAGCCAGCAGGGGGCTTTTTGCCCCAGAAGTGGCTTCTATAGCAAACGCTAATTATTTCCTTTAACACAATGGCTGATCCATCCTCATCTTGCACATGCTAAACTTATATCTAAATGTTACAGTTTAATTTACACAGGTCTTAACATGGGCATCTTACCCTAATAAAATGTCCATGCAGATAAAATTTCCCTTGGATTAACTGGAGACATCAGTCAGAGAACTGTTGAGGTAATGTACCTTGAATATAAGGCATCATAAAGCAGCATTTTTTTCCGTTTGCGAAAGACTACAGTCAACTAATTTCCACGTGTACAATATATACATGTTGTTACAGCCCCTGTGTGTAATTACATACAGTTATGGTACACAGTACCCTAAACCAACCTGTATCCCAACCTCAATAACAGCATCTATTCAGTCTGCACAGTTTGCAAAGTGACATGTAGATAAGTAATAATGCATACTAGTTAAAGACACGCAATAAAAAACGCTGAAGTATTGTGTTACTTGAACCTGTTCCTGGCTGGTTGTGAATATGTGGCTTTGGAATGGGTTTGCAGCTGTGAAATACTCGCATTACGTTTTGTAGCGACCAGCCTGCAAGCGTCACAGAAGCGTGGTGTGGTGTTCACACTGTAAGTGCTGTATTGTCCTCGTGTGGATCGACTGTACAGCTGATCGTCTCCCTCACCAGCAGCAGGACGGATCTGGTTTCTTTTCCAAAACAACTAGAACAATACAGCATCCCCTAGAAACCAGCATCATCACACCTACGTAAGCCAATATCTGTCAGGCCCGGCGCTTATCGACGGCACTTAAAGGGGTAGTTCACTCAAAAAGACAAATATAAATAAATGCACCAGATGCTCTTTTACGTACATGTTGACTGAGGCTTTCAGACTTCAGAAACCCACCAAAAGCATGACAGAAGTATCATAACGGTGTAGTCAAGTCATGTGATGCTTCGTTTGTTATTCTCTGAAATCTTCCCATCGTTTGGCGTTAACTGCTGAGACCGGATGACTGAGTCTTGATCATTCTGATTGAAAGAACACATCGTTTAGTTTTGTGAAATGAATCAGTCGTTCCATAGAAAATAACTTTATGTGATGGACATCACTGTTTGGCTTATGAATGTGTCTGGTTGAGCTGATGTAAAGCTTTTAGTGAATAATGGTTTAAATTTCTCTTTCTCACACAGATCTCTTGTATGCGGTGAGTAAATGATGACAGAATTGTAATTCTGAGTGAACTTTAATGCCACTGCTCGCATAAAGTTAATCTCAAATCAAACGACCTAATGTTTTTAATGGATCAGTGGCTTGAAAACGAGTCAAATGTGACTGGCTGATTATGTGTTTAAACATGGACTTGACTTGTTTGATCTGTTCCTGGAGACAGCAAGCCTGTGAAATGCCCTAATTACACCTGTGTGTTTCAGCGTATGATGATATCGTTTATGGACTTCAAAGAGGCAGATTTTGGGGAGCGGTGTGATCTCAATTTCAGCTCTCGTCTCATCTGACGCTCACAGTAGCCAAAGGCTCACACATCAGGCTTGTGTAAGAATGAATCATCTTAGCTTGATGGCCATTCGAACAGCATTACTGCCTGCCTCAGATCTGAACAAACGTTTAATACAAAGCCTCTTTAATTAGTGGTGTTTACTAAATCAGACATAACTCTTACTATCGAGCATACTTGGAGTTGGTGAACTACAGTAAACTGATGCCTCCTTCTATTTATGACCTACTGACACAAAGTACAAATGATTTGCAGCGGTCTTTTCCATTGCAGACGGTTGTTTCAAATTTGATGTTGCTATCACAAAAATTCAGTTTCCAGTGAGATTTTGTTCAGACGCTATACCAAAAATAGCCACTGGGTGACACCCTAATTTTTTGACACATTTTCCTGTCACAATATTATTTCTATTGCAAAATAGTCACCAAATATGAAAGTAAATGAAGAGTTTATTTGCAAAAACGGATAACTCGTATAACGGATATGTTATCATGTTTTTATTGTGTTAGCTGTATTTTTTAACCTAATCAAAATAACCCAACTGCAGTTTGATTGAGATGAATTGGAATGCACAATGAAAAAACATGATTTTTGAAAATGGTTAAAACCGGAGTTATCTGTTTTTGCAAATAAACTCTTCAAATATTTGTAGTAAACATGAGGCCTGACACTGCCTCTAGATGAAGGAGCTAAATAAGGATTTAAAGTACCACTTCTATGGTAAGACAATGTCCGTTTTCAAAATAGTTTTTACAGGATGAATTCTGAGTGTTCATGCTTTCAGATGATATCTAATTTAAGATGATTATTAAAATATGAAATACGTCCCACTCGCAGGATGCTGGCAGGTCACAGGTTAAATGAAGTATTCGCACTTGTCCAGAAGTCGCTCACACTTAACAAACCTCTGTTTTCAGCTGATTTCTTCACTGCTGACTGATCTGAACACGTTTGATTGACCATTCATGCTTTATTAAAGCTCAACACTGCAAAAAACAGTGGGTCTCATTGACTAATAATTGTGTAGAATATTCATATTTATACGCACATTCAAACTTCTCACAAAAACTTTCCGCCTGGTTGACTGTAACACTGTAATGTATATGATGAAATAATTTTAGGATGAAATACACATGGATTCTGATTGGATGTCAACGTTTTTGTTAACTACCCTGAACAAAATCGTTCTGAAAGTGATTCCAGCGATATCGTTTCTCTGTGCCTTTATCGTTATAGCTTTAATATTGAGAGATTTTTAGAACTGTTTCTTTATCATCGTGTTTAGTTATGAACAAGTCTTGTGAAATTGTATGATTGATTTGGAGGGCAGGATTTTTAGCTAATGACTAAAAAATGGGTGAATTTCTCACACAAATCTATGACATCATGAAATATCATTGTCTCATGAGCAAACGTCATTGACGTCAAACCTGGTGTCGCATTTGAACAGAGCTACAGGAAGGTGATTTTCAGTAAATACATGTAATGTAAATGGACAGTTTGAGTGTGATGTGAATATTGATAAAGACTCATTTAGCAGGTTTATGAAGCACACTGAATTCATCTCCAATGAGTGGGGGAAGAAAAAAAAAACCTTTGAAATTAGCAGGAGCTTCTCATGAGGATTTAAGGCAGCAGTAGTAGATTTCACTGCTTTACTGACCGTCTGTTAAAGGTCATCTGACTGTAATGTTTGCTAGTGTGCTACTGATGCAGTTAAGAGAGAGCGGGTAAGATGAGCCGCTTGCTTCAGTTGAGAATGTAGAGCCCTATGATTTCTGCAGAATCCAGTTGTAAAAATGGAATTTACTGTATAACGCGGAATGTCACGGAATTTGCCAAAGTTAATCAAAAGTAGGTCATTACACTTCAATCAGATTGTGATATGGACTGGTATTTATAAACATTAAGCTGCAAAAAGACTATTTAAATGTGAATCCTGTATGTTCTGTGTGTCTCTGTGTGACTGAATGGCGCAGACGCGTGGTTTCGTTTACTACACACACACTGAAGCGTGTGATGCTCGCGGTGATTTCAGCGTCTGAATAAATGAGTGCAGAAATACATGAACAACATCTCTGGAACTGCTCTGAGAGTCACTTCATGAGCATTTACCCTTTCATTTGAGTAAAACTAACACCTTTTCATATACACACAGAAATTTAAAGGGATTAACGGCAACCCGTCAAAATAAAAGTTTGGTTTAACTTGAAGACACTGTGGCAGAAATAAATTACTATTGTTCAGCAGAATGTACATACTACTACTACTAAAATTAAAACTTTTTTTTTTAAATGGAATAATCATACAATATTTATTCAACGTTTTAGTTGTAATTGTAAATTCCCTTTGCTTGCCAAAAAAAAAAAAAAAGCTAAAAATTAATGCTTAAATGTTTTATGCCTTTATTTGATAACTGAAATGTAAATACACAATAAAGAATTTCTGAGGGGGAAAAAAAAATTCATAAGGCTGTTGTAAGAATAAATGAAACTTGTTTTTATTCAAATAATTAGACATGCTAAAACACAGAATTTAGTAACAAAACAAGGTAGGAAAAAAAAAACATTTCATAGGGCCCGATACATGTCATTTTTGTTGAACTTTTTATAATGTTAAATTTTTTTTAGGTTTAATGATTTTAATTAATTAGACTTGCTTTTTGATTAATAACATACAATTAAAATGGAAAAAAACGGAATCTGGAAAAATAAATAAATAAATAAAATAAAACTGATTTCTGGATCAGTTTTTGAGTGTATATTTTACTGTCTTTATAGAAAAGACAATCACATGTATGCTGTTGAAAAAGTGCTCCTCTGGAACTCGAGTGAGATGTTCGGTGTCAGTCAGAGTCTCTGGTATCTGGACCATCTGATTTCAGGACACAACTGATTAGTTATTCAGTAAAAGTTGTAAAAACAGCTGTCTGGCCTGACATCACTAACTGACCGGTAGTGAAATAATAAGCAGGCGGGTTTATATCGAAGGCTGTATATGTGATGGGTGATACACTAGTCAACATTTGAAGTGGATCAAAACCTTTCATCAAAGTTGTCCTAAAACCTAAAAGCATTCTTTTCTTAGGACAGCTTTGAACATTTTTGATCCACTTCAAATGTTGACTGCTGTATATCACTGATAGAACCCATTTTATCTGAATCAATAAAATCCTCCTCACGTTACCTAAAAGTCTTCTCAGAGATACAGACAACACTTGCACAGCTTTAATTCAAATAAAAGTAAAGCTAAATACAATTTAGCTTAAAAAATAAATTAATTAATACTTAAACTGAAGTTAAAACAAAAGCTGAAAAATATAAGAATGGAAGCTAATACAAAATAACGAATACTATAACGGTGTATATAATACACACAGACAGCAGAAACAGATGCGTGATTGGGTTTGCTGTTTGAAGACTAGTTTAAGAACAAATAAACAGGAGCCCTAGTGTCCCCTGCTGAGCCAGATCATGATATGATGATTATTCTGATAATGAATGGAACTGACTACAGCGCTGTCTAGGTTTTACTCATTTAGCAGCAGTCCGGTTTAACTGAGTTTAGCTGCTCGTCCTCATTTCAGTTCTGTTTTCAGCTCAGTTTATTTCAGGAATCTGGCCTCGTGTGTTTGAGCTGGGTGTGTGGCACCAGCAGAGGACAGCAGAGGCACATTACCAACAGAGCTTCAGACTAATAGCACATTAAAGACTGCTTTGTTGTGAGGAAAAACAAAAATGTGGAAAGTTTTGTGTTGTGGATTTTCTGTTGATATGATTATTTGATTTTAACTGTATTTGTTCTGTATTTGGACGATTTTGATATGAGAAAAGCACATTATCAGGTGTATATAATAATAATAATAATAATAATAATAATAATAATAATAATAATAATAATAATAATAACAACCAACAACAACAACAAAACAACAAAAGTAATAGTAGTAGTAGTAGTAATAATAATAATAATAATAATAATAATAATAATAATAATAATAATGTTACTTTTATTGTCAATAGCATATTTATCACTGTATAGTACCAAAAATGTGCTTTAAAATGACAGTATTGTTCATTTAAAATGTAATAGTGGATCCCTAAAGAGTCACTTTTAGGAAAAGTTAGAATAAATCTAACAGATATGGGACACGGTTACTAGTTCACGTGAGATAATAATAATGATTACAATAATAACAGTACAACAGTAACATCTTCGTCTTTGTCATTTGACTAACGTTAGTAAATATGGCTTTTCGTATTTAACATTAGGAGCTCGTACAGAATGCGGTATAATTACTTATTAGTTCACTTTTCGTTGTTTTGGACATTTTCTTCAGCGTTTGGGAGGGGAAGTCTCGCGGGATTTCGCGTGCGTTTGTTAGGGGAAGTCTCGCGGGATTTGGTGTGAGGCGGCGCGCGCTGGACTCGGAGCGATCACAGGCTGCGTGTCAGTGCAGTCGACT
>CM077254.1:29662514-29717514 GCA_039654775.1 Spinibarbus caldwelli | reverse complement strand
TACTAGAATTGTATTAGTTTGAACAAAATGTGTTGTTTATTTATTATGAAACACTAGGTGTTTGTTAATGGCCATGAACGATTGCAAGATATACAGTGTACAGTTGTTTTATATACACTGCCATTCAAAAGTTTGGGATGATTATCCTTGATGAATAAATAGCTAAAAAGAACAGCATTTATTCAAAATAGAAATATTTTCTAACAATACACAACTGTTCAAAAGAATGGGGTCAATTTTTTATTTTTTTTTCTAAGAAATGAATACTTTAATTCAGCAAGGATGTGCTAGATTGATAAAAAAAAAAAGTGACAGTAAAGACCTAAAATATTTCCATTTTTGAATAAATTCTGTTATTTTCAACTTTTTATTCAACCAAACCATACTGAAAAAAAAAATGTTTTCAACATTGATAATAAATCAGCATATTAGAATGATTTCTGAAGGATCATGTGACACTTAAGACTGGAGTAATGATGCTGAAAATTCAGCTTTGATCACAGAAATAAATTACAGTTTAATGCATAATAAAATAGAAAACTCTTATGCAGCCTTGATGAGCAGAAGAGACTTCTTTAAATAAGATTAACAATCTTACTAAGGTCAAACTTCTGAATGGCAGTGTGTATGCTAGGACGAGAAAGAGCAATGACGTGTCTGTATGAAATGTAATGCTGTGTACCTGACATGCGGCAGCATGAGGTAGTGAATGCTTCCCGTGTCCTTCTCCTCCACTGACGCCGGGTCGATCAGATGACGCAGGTTCTGGTACATCAGCTCTGTTATGAACGGGGTGAAGGGAGCCTGAGCACAAGAAACACTCCATTGGTGAACCAACACAGCAATGAAAGCACAACTCTATTCATGTAACCATCGTGACACGAAGCCAAGGTTAATAACGGACATCATACTCATAACCAGGATTTTTTTTGGTTTTCAACACTCTTCAACCTTTCACTCTTGAACATGTCATCTGCTTAAGCAATAACTGAACAATGAGGATTTATGAAGATTAATTTAAACATTAAATACTCAGAATCACTGAAGAGGAAAATAGGCCTCACACCCTGCATATCTATCAAATGATTTTGCCAATTATCTATTAGATCAGTAATTAATTACCAGTAAATGAGCTCTACTGACGCCCTGCCTTCATAGTTATGAAAGCATGATCAGCTCTACAACTATTACACAGCAAAATCAGCTTCTTAATCTGTCATTTTGTCTAGTTTTCCAAAAATAGATAGATAAATAAATAAACATCTTTAAAACAAGATACTTTTACCAAGCATTTTAAGGGAATAGTTCAGGTTACAATAATGACACCATATGACACAAAAGGAGTTTTGCATTTCAACTTAAGGACTGTTTATTTTATATTTATAAAATAAATTATATTTTTTTCCAGTATACAAACCAGTGGTTTTAGTCATATTAATTTTAGTATTGCATCATAATTAATCCACCAGCATTGCTACACTTCTATCATTTCATCACAATCCACTGAGAATGACCACATTTCCTTCTCTTCTCTACATCTGAAGCAGAGAAGGAGCTGCGAGCGCTGGCGTGACTCACCATCAGTCTGCACATGGAGAAGAGCACGCTGAAGAGGGTCTCCAGGGCTCGCATGCAGTCTTCAGTACCACTCTCACCCTGAACACACACAGAGAGAGAGAGAGAGAGGCTAACACCTGCAAGCACATAACACGCAACACACTGCCTCTACAGCGCACTGTCACAACACTGCATCATGTGTGAGCCTGCAGGTCCAGCTCTGTCTTTACACTCGTATTAACAGCAGAATGTAAAGAGACACTCTATGCTGAGACCTGAATATGCATAGACAGGGCAAGATAAACTGAAAAGACAAATAAAGCCCAGATTTAATGTTGATCTAGATTTAATGCAAAGAGTTCATCAATGAGAAGCAGTTTTCTCAATATTAGAGAATGCAATCGGGCTTATGACAAACACCTGGGGCACACCTAACTTTTTTTTTAAAATAAGCATTTCATAAGTGAGCCAAACTGATGAGAAACGATGAGATCTAACAAAATGAGTACAAATTAGCAAATTTGTAGTACTGGAACATTTGAGAAAGCCTCACAAAACATGTCAAATTCTTCATTTTTGAAAATATTATTTCTTTAAACACATTTTGTGCATACATGGTTACAGTCAATTTGCCTAACTCAGCTTTTCCATTTGTATTAATAAACCCTTTCATTATGGTTTATTAATGCCTATGTTTACATAAAATTTACTTAAAATTTAGTTCACAACACCAGAACGTCTTTCATTTCAAGGGGGTTAAATAATTTTGATTAAAATGTTTTACTTTCTCTAATATTCCCTCATAGTTCCTCACTTATTCCATTCATCTTTTTTTCCAAACCGCGTGTCCTATGCAGAGTTGCAGACCTCACACATATTACTCTATAATAGTGTACAATGGAGCTAAAGAGGGCCCATGGGACATTATCTTCTCCCAAATCACCACAAAACACTACAGCACTTTCTGCAGTACTGCATAAAACTGTTCTGCATAACTGTGGAAGAATGGATTTGTTGTGGCGTATGTGCGAGATGGGTCCATCTAAACAGCAGTGACAATAAAGGTGATTAACATTTGTTAAATACACCAAAATTGCAGCTGTAATATTGCACAGTTGCACCGTTCATCAACAAAGCAGAATAACACAGAAGTTGTTATAAAACACACGATCTTATGAATGATGCCACAAGTGACTGTACCAGGAAAACGAAGCAGGAAAAAGCTGGCCAAGCATTGCTTATCTATTGCGTCCTAAAAAGAATTTATGCATTGATAATGGTTTTCTTTATTCCTGTCTGTCTTTTGTTCGTAAATGGACCAAGCATTGATTGAATGGAAATTTTAAAGTGCATTTCGCACAATATGGATGAATGACATTCAGGGATGATATATCTTTCAAAAATAACAGATCTGTGTATTACGGCCTTTATAATGGTTTTCAGTGTGGCTCACTTTTAGCGCAAAGATCACAAGCAAAGCAGTTTCCATAGAAAAACTAGAGGCTAGAACAAATATATTCTTCTTTCTTTCTTTAGATTAATAAATAAATCTGAAACACGATCAGGATATTTCTGACAGGTTTTGTGAGATTGGCCTGATGTTATTGACTGTGTATGACTCATATGTTGCCCACCTTCAGCCGCCTGCGGTTCGTCCGCACATACCAGTTGGTGAGCATATCCACGAACTTGACAAGTTTGGGAACCACCGTATAGAGTCTGTAGGCTGGAAACACAAGCACACAAAAACAGATCTATTTCAGACTGTCCTTGTTGCCAAACCACTTGAAGTGTAGGAGTTACCCATTAATTGGTGTGAGAGTAAATGCTGGTGGCTCACCTCCCATCTCATCTCTGAAGAATTGAATGAGTGACTGAGTGAAAGACTGGATCCATTTATCCATGATGTTGTCGCTCACGCTGGCTGTGTTCTCGTTGTACAGGAACTCGATGGCCTCTTCCTAATGAGAGCAGAGAGCAGACAGACGTGAGTGAGTGAGCTCATACATCATCTCTGCATACTGGAAGAGAAACCGATGTCAAGCACTGAGCACATCTAGACACATCTACTAAATCTAGGTTTGAGGTTTGGAAGAAAGAAAATTATCATGGCCAGTTTAAAATGGTGACCCGGTAAAGGAATATTTTTGTTCTTATTCACTAAAGGTCTTCTCATTTCTAGTTGTCAAACCTCATTTGAGCTTGCATTCAATTCAAATATGACATGTTAAATGCACTGCAGCATGTCTGACCTTGATAATGACAAAATTCATGGTAATGTTTAGGAAAGTAGCACTCAAGACATTCTTTCTAAACATCCACTTTCATCTTTCACAGAGGAAAGTAAGTCAGAGTTGCTGTCAGTATGTAGAAAGAGGATTAAAAAAAACAAAACAAAACAAAAAAAAAAAAAACTTTGCCTCTGCTCACCTTCAGCGGTGCTGATCTCAAGACGCATGAGAGGATGTCACTAGAACTACATCAGGCATCCAAAACTTTCTGATCGATGAGCCCCTATGAGCCTTTACTTTAAGTTTATTACTCTGATACATTAGCTAATGGTAAAATATTGAAAGGTTTTAAAATATGAATTTTACAAAACGCCTTTGCATGCTACCAAGGTTGAATTTATTTGATTAATTTAAAATTACTTTTCTCTTTTAATATATTTTAAAATGTGATTTTTTTTTTTTTTTTCCTGTGATGTCAAAGCCGAACAGAAATCATTCTAATATGCTGATTTGCTGCTCAAGAAACATTTCTAATTATTATCAATGCTGAAAATAGTTAGGGTACAACGGGGCTAAAGGCAAACCTTAAGAAAAAATGTGCTATTCCCTGCACCTAAAATGCATAACTGCAGAAAAAAATAGATATGACTGTATTGAACATTAATGGAGCAACAGATTTTGTGTGAAAATAAATCATACAAGTTGTTTATTTTGTTTAAAAATCTTATAAATGTATGAGGTTTTTTTAAATAATGTCTAAGTTAATATTTGTTCAAAACAATCACTTTAGCAAAGTTTGTACTATTTTCTGATTATTTTGAAAAATAAAAGAATAATTTTTTGTTCAATAAATATACTGTCATTAAAATACATTAATTTAATATATATATATATATATATATATATATATATATATATATATATATATATATATATATATATATATATATATATATTTTTTTTTTTTTTTTTTTTTTTTTTTTTTAAATACAAAAACAAAATCATTTTAAAAAAGTAAAGATTCTGAAAGCACTGAAGGAGATCCCATAATAATTGAATATATATTTACAGTAGTAACAACAAATAATATTTTATTATATGATATGATTAATATCATGTTTTTAAATATGATGGTTTAATTCTAAACATGGTGATTATCTCTAATATGGACACCCAACATAATATATGATATTTACCATCTGAATCTAACCATGTCATGTCAACAAATAGAAAAGTCGGCGATCTATTAATTATCATGTTAATTACTGTGCGCCTTTAGCCCCAACAGCAGGGGCGCTTTTTACCCCAAATACCATACTTTTACATATTCTTTCATTATTTAAAAACTGTTGCTTTAATTATCTTAAACAAAACTGAAAATCGTTAAGAAGACCTTTGTCTCAAAATGTGCATTAATTTTATTGATTCTAATTTGCTACTTAAATCTACAACATTTAAAAAAAAAAAAAAAAAAAAAAAAAAAAAAATTATATATATATTATATATATATCTATATATATTATATATATATATATATATATATATATATATATATATATATATATATATATATATATATATATATATATATATATATATACACATACATACATACATACATACATACATACATTAGATCAAGTAAGCACAGAATCAACTTTGCGCTGTTGCCCATGATCACATCAAGGATCAGACAAATATACAAGTGCATCTTGAAAAGCGGATGCTTTGGAAAGTGCTATGCCACATTTTTGTGCCATCTAGTGGTCTAGAGGAAAATAATATCAAAGGCGCCTTCAGCCCAGTTCATAAGAAAAGCATTTATTTCAAGTCGTTTGTAACAAATGTCTCTACTTACAAAAAAAAAAAAAAGTTCATATGGATGTGGTTTCAATTTGTGAATGTCAGATTTGCTGCTGAGGCCACAAAAACTGAACTAAACTAAAAGTGCAGTGCTGACTGAGCAAAGTCTTGTAGTTGAATAGCTTCAGTGGAACAAAGAGGCTCTGAGGTGTTTCAGGAGATCCGGTCAGATCACGCACCTTCTGCAGTCTCTGGACGTTCTGCACCAGGAAGCGGTAGGCGTTGTACCAGGGTAGAAAGACGTCTTTGAGCACGTCTCGCACCCCTTCTTCTTTGAAGCGCAGGTTCTCAGCACGGACCACAGGGGAGTTGATCAGATACAGTCTGGAGGAACAGAAACGATGAAATCAGAGCTGAAAGATTAGGGATGTAATGATGCACTGCGAGCCGGTTGAAAATCAATATAAATATGAGACGATTCAAATCGGTGAATCGCGATACAATTGACCTATCGTAAGCCCCGCCCCCCTCAGTTACTGTTGCTCCCTTGGACAAACAAACGGAGATGCTCACTCTCTTACAGTGACAGCTGTAAGTGTGAAAACCTTGTTTTTGCACAATTTTGGACACAGAAGGGTCACCATTCAAGTGGGAATTAAATATGGCATGGAGGGATATATAAAACATTTTTAAATAATAAGGTGGGTAACTCGAAGCGAGGGTTTACAGATCACAAGGCAAGCGGATGACAACATGCACGATCAACACTGTTCATGTATCACAGGGTACGATTAAATTAATTTACAGTGGGTACGGAAAGTATTCAGACCCCCTTAAATTTTTCACTCTTTGTTATATTGCAGCCATTTGCTAAAATCATTTAAGTTCATTTTTTTTTCCTCAATGTACACACAGCACCCCATATTGACAGAAAAACACAGAATTGTTGACATTTTTGCAGATTTATTAAAAAAGAAAAACTGAAATATCACATGGTCCTAAGTATTCAGACCCTTTGCTCAGTATTTAGTAGAAGCACCCTTTTGATCTAATACAGCCATGAGTCTTTTTGGGAAAGATGCAACAAGTTTTTCACACCTGGATTTGGGGATCCTCTGCCATTCCTCCTTGCAGATCCTCTCCAGTTCTGTCAGGTTGGATGGTAAACGTTGGTGGACAGCCATTTTTAGGTCTCTCCAGAGATGCTCTGGCTGGGCCATTCAAGAACAGTCACGGAGTTGTTGTGAAGCCACTCCTTCGTTATTTTAACTGTGTGCTTAGGGTCATTGTCTTGTTGGAAGGTAAACCTTCGGCCCAGTCTGAGGTCCTGAGCACTCTGGAGAAGGTTTTCGTCCAGGATATCCCTGTACTTGGCCGCATTCATCTTTCCCTCGATTGCAACCAGTCGTCCTGTCCCTGCAGCTGAAAAACACCCCAACAGCATGATGCTGCAACAACCATGCTTCTCTGTTGGGACTGTATTGGACAGGTGATGAGCAGTGCCTGGATTTCTCCACACATACCGCTTAGAATTAAGGCCAAAAAGTTCTATCTTGGTCTCATCAGACCAGAGAATCTTATTTCTCACCATCTTGGAGTCCTTCATGCGGGCTTTCATGTGTCTTGCACTGAGGAGAGGCTTCCGTCGAGCCACTCTGCCATAAAGCCCCGACTGGTGGAGGGCTGCAGTGATGGTTGACTTTCTACAACTTTCTCCCATCTCCCGACTGCATCTCTGGAGCTCAGCCCCAGTGATCTTTGGGTTGTTCTTTACCTCTCTCACCAAGGCTCTTCTCCCCCGATAGCTCAGTTTGGCCGGACGGCCAGCTCTAGGAAGGGTTCTGGTCGTCCCAAACGTCTTCCATTTAAGGATTATGGAGGCCACTGTGCTCTTAGGAACCTTAAGTGCAGCAGAAATTTTTTTGTAACCTTGGCCAGATCTGTGCCTTGCCACAATTCTGTCTCTGAGCTCTTCAGGCAGTTCCTTTGACCTCATGATTCTCATTTACTCTGACATGCACTGTGAGCTGTAAGGTCTTATATAGACAGGTGTGTGGCTTTCCTAATCAAGTCCAATCAGTATAATCAAACACAGCTGGACTCAAATGAAGGTGTAGAACCATCTCAAGGATGATCAGAAGAAATGGACAGCACCTGAGTTAAATATATGAGTGTCACAGCAAAGGGTCTGAATACTTAGGACCATGTGATATTTCAGTTTTTCTTTTTTAATAAATCTGCAAAAATGTCAACAATGTCATTCTGTGTTTTTCTGTCAATATGGGGTGCTGTGTGTACATTAATGAGGAAAAAAATGAACAAATGATTTTAGCAAATGGCTGCAATATAACAAAGAGTGAAAAATTTAAGGGGGTCTGAATACTTTCCGTACCCACTGTACATTTAACCATTTTAATATGGAGAGGCACTGAAATGCAGAGTTAGTTTTAGCCAGAAATGCCTTGCTGAAGCACAAGATGATATTACCCTTCTGCTTGAACAGATGAAAATTGTAACTCAATGAGTGTATGACAACCAGAAAAGGAAAATTTGTGTCTTTACTGGGACTGGGGTTGAATGCTTACGGACATTTTGCTCTGTTTTGTTTGGGTTTAGGAAATGTAACAAAATAAATTCTATTGCCTATCCTCTCAGGATACCTAGAATCTGTGTTACAAGTACCTCAGGCACATCGTTTTGCCATTTTTGTAGCATAAACACCATCAAATCGATGAGCACTTCAGATCTTCCAGTGTTTCTCTATGGTGCTGAAACCTAAAGATGTCTGAGTTCTGCTCCCCATTCAACTGATACTCGACTGCCATTGGCTCATCTGCGTTTGAGGGGAGGGGCTTGATACTCGACTGCCATTGGCTCATCTGCGTTTGAGGGGAGGGGCTTGATACTCGACTGCCATTGGCTCATCTGCGTTTGAGGGGAGGGGCTTGATATTCGACTGCCATTGGCTCATCTGCGTTTGAGGGGAGGGGCTTACCGATAGGTCAATTGGGGGTAGGAGTTTATATGAATGTATCTCTGAGGGGAACTGACTGTCTTCAGAAAAGTTTAGATTTTCTTATCATCTTGCCTCTGTTTAATGCATTTGTAGTGTTCATAAGGCAGGGCTGCTTTGTTTACAGCGGTAACCAAGGAAACGCTGTATTACTGCTGTTCCATAAGTGCCACCTGCTGGCAGAGAGTGAATCTGCGTCTCATTCAGCTCATCTACCGTTTCGGTTTCATTCACGTGTTTTATGTAATATAGTTTCACAAAACTAGTCAGACCATTCTGATTTTGCTTCAAATTTTGAAATTACACAATCTAATTTAGATTAAAAACTGCTCATGCTGCATGTATGCAGCATCTTTTTTGGATCGTGACTAAAATGTAGTGGTTGCCTCTGATTTTAAATGGAAAAAGCACACACAAAGCCTTTGTTTGTTTAATATGAAGAGGTTTCTTTTATTTGTGTTATTTATTTATTTATTTATTTATTTGATTTGGGGTTTGTTTTAAAATTTAAATTTAGTTTTATTTGACATATTTCAATTTCACAAAGAAATGTTCAGCATTTTGTCCAAACAATAATAAAATAACACTTTTTCATTTATAATGTCTTAAATCTCATTTTGTTAAAAAATTTAGATAAAATTGTATCGTGCAGTCAGTATTGTGACTGTATCGCTGCATGAGTTGAGTGAATCGTTGCATCCATATGAAAGAGCATGAGGAAGATCGATCCTCCGACTGAAGAGCACCTTTACTCGTTCAGAGACAGGGCTCTGATCATATTCCTCCAAACTGTGTGTTCAGACTCTCAAAGAACAAACTCAGGCATCATCATGAACTACACACACAATGATTGTGTGGTCAGGTGTGAGCTCATCTCTATTGTGTCATGATGATGTGAATCCTGGTGAGGTCAGGAGATACAGACAGGACGCTCAGGAAGATGTGTGTGTTGATGCCATTTCTCTGTGATGTAAGTCAGCAGAGGCGAATTTGATTCCCCAAAAACTATGAGCATATTGTCATCAAACTACTGGGTCTGGAAACAGTACAGGTGTGTGGGACAACTGACCTATCGGTAAGCCCCCCCCCCCCCCCCCCCCCCCAGTTACTGTTGCTCACTCGAACAAACAAACGGAGATGTTCACCCTCTTACAGTGAGAGCTGTAAGCATGAAAACCTTGTCACAAAATGTTCTTGATCAATTTTGAACACAGAATGAACACCACTTGTCGAGGAGCATTCAAGTGGGACTTAAATATGCCATGGAGGGATATATAAAAGATTTTAAAATAAATATCGTGGGTAACAAGATTAAAGGTGCACTAAGCAATTTTTGAAAAACGCTTTTTAACCGCCGTGTCGGACCATGTTCCAAAACAAACTTGCAGCCAATCAGCAGTAAGGGGGCATGTCTTGTAATGATACAGCGCTCCATTTGAGTGTACAGGATGGATATTAGCAGACTGACTACAGACAGAGAGAACTGGAAGATAAAAAAAAGAGAAAAATATCGGAGGAACATTAAAACATTAAAAAGAAGGGTTATGATCAGGCAAGAGGTAGGAGCTGTGTAAATATCGGAGCAGTTTTCCAGCGGTGGAGAGAACTCAAGGAGCGGGAAGAGCTCGAATCGGACGCCGAGGTTGCGTTGTTTCTTCTTAATAGGTGAGTAACATTGATTTTGCATTGTTTCACACAACTTATCTGTGTTGGCTTTTGCTTGAATATGCTTGTGTGTCATCTTCACTTGTTTCCGCGATCGTCGTTATGCCAGGGTTGCGTTCGTACATGTGGGGCGGAGATTTCAATACAGGGGCGAGGTCCTGTTGGGCTATGGGCTTTCAAATGTCAACATCGTTTGGCAAAAATCGCTTAGTGCACCTTTAATTTGGAAGTGAGGATTTACATAGATCACAATGCAAGCGGGAGAAGCCTCAAGTTATGGTTGTCACGATTGCTGATGACAACATCCAAGATCAACACTGTTCATGTATCGCAGGGTACGATTAAATTAATTTACATTTAACCAGTTTAATATGGAGAGGCACTGAAATGTAGACCTTCGTTTGTGTGTTTTTGACCTACACCGTACATGGTATGAGAACAGTTTGCTATTTAGGTTTGTACGTTAGCATGGACTCACTGACTTTAAAGCTGCAGTCCGTAACTTTTACCTCTTTGTCGCCCTCTATGTTTGAAAACCTGGAATTGCAGTTTCTTGCGGAATGATCTTCAGTGCGCGGGGTTGTGATCCGGTGTTCCGGCACGGCTCCAGCGCGGATGAATCTAATGTTTTGAGGTGAATGTGTAGTTGTCAGTCACTGCACCGGTGTGGATATTTACTGCCTATGTCTTGGAATATATAACCGAAATCAGAATTTTCACCGTAATTTGCCATCTTAACAAGTAAGTAACAAGTCTGCCACGTTTGTTCTGCCCAACTGAGGAAAAAAACATTACAATAAATCGCGCTACCAACAGTGATTAAATCAAAAGATCAGTTAGCTCATATGACATCTAACTGTGCAAAGTATTATTATTATACTTTGTTCTCAAATTATTAATGTTAACAACATCAGCATTGCGTGACTATAAGTATAGTATTAGCGTGTAGATTTCAATTTCTGTATAGTCTAATATCTAATTGTCATACCATTCAAATTTCATATTAAGAAATTCTTTTAATCCAAAAAGCAAATCAATCTTCCTTCAAACTGGTTCTATTTAAAATACAAAACTTGTGTAATCCCACGTTGGCTATCTGTAATCAGAACCACATTTAAAACTGGAATATAATTTAATTTCCATTCACATGTGTTTCATGAACACATAATCCTTTCTGGATTACAATCCGCCAAAATGATAAGTTTAGTTATTCGAGCTGCTGTGAGAAAAGGCTATAAATGATCCACCACCTGCAGGATCCTCACGTGCCAGAGCCTAGTAGCCGGGTAAACTTCTTCATGTTTACAGATGTGACGTAATGACACAGTGCCATGCTCGAATTTCCCGCGGAAACCTACCCGTGCCACTCAAATTAGAAAACATTATTATAAGATAACCGTTGCGAATCGGGCTAAAGTAAGGCGAGTTTTGAACACTGGCTGGTTATGTACTTTCTCAAATATTGATTTGGGTCATTTTTAACCAAAAAAAAGTTACGGACTGCAACTTTAACATTAGTTCTTTTTAGCCATCATCATGACAGATTCCATTGCCCATCCACTCAGGATAGCTGGAACCAGTGTTACAAGTACCTCAGTCACATCGTTTTTCCATTTTTGTAGCATAAACCCCATCAAAACAATGAAAGCTTTGGATCTTCCATTGTTTCTCTATGGCGCTGAAACCTACAGATGTCTGAGTTTTGCTCCCCATGCAACTGATACTCGACTGCCATTGGCTCATCTGCGTTCAAGGGGAGGGGCTTACCGATAGGTCAGTAACAATAAATATAAGAGTAACTATAAAAGCATGTGATCAGAGTTTGAAGTGTCTTTTGAACAGCCAATCTTCAAGCATTTCATTGGTCATACCTGCAGACTGTTGTTGGTGATGTCTGATGTTTCTACACCAGTTTGTGCACATTTGCTAATAAAATATAACCATTTAATTTATTTTAAACATTACTTCTGAATGTTATTTTCAGATTTTGAATATCTATAGAATATGTGATGTTTCTGTACAGTTCAGTTCATTTGTATCTATTTTTATTACATCACTTAATTGCAATACTGCTTATATTTTATTCACTGTGTAAAATAATAATAGCAATAATAATAATAATAATAATAATAAAAACTGTATATACATTTATTCACTTGGTACTTACAAATCAATCATATGCCATCGCTGCTATACTTTATGCATATATTGCCTATATCTTATGTGAAGGAAGGTGCTGCTGTGCTATCAACACGATGATGGCTGGAGAACCAATCCAACAAAATCAGGACCCATGAAATTCTCAGAGAGTGAAACTCAAAGCGGTTCAAGACAAACGCTGTTTATGTGAGATGATGGTCTTCTCTTTTCATGCTAGTATGCTGTAGATGCTGCAGACTCTATCTACGCAAGATCTGCAAGTTCAAAATGCAAGTGCATCTGTGACTGATCATTTTTGGTACAAAACAATGAAGTGCTGCTCATGTTCTCATTAGACACACAATATTTCAAACGTATCAGGGTAATTAGTCACGTGGGTCAATAACACTTGAACTCTTCTCAGTCCTGGCTTCAGATCAATAGATACTTTTTGCATTTAGCCAATAAATAAAACCCACTAGAGCCTCAGAGCTACAACAATCACTTTTATCATGTCTTTCAGGTTTTTGACAAGATTTTTCTCTTTCATCAGAAGAAGTGTCATTTCATTGTGGATTCAATTGTTGTATTTCGCTGTAGTCTGGTTATAATGTGCGGTGTAGAGTGCAAAGCTCTGCAGGATCACTTTATTTAGACATTATTTCCAGATATTGTGTTTAAAATGTGTTGTTAAAGTGTAGTCACCTAAACTTGACTTTGTAGCAAGTCTTTGCACATTTGACATGGTGACAGCTGAACATTTCAGAAGTGACCAAAATACTGAATCATTGAAACATAGTTTGAAACTAGTGGTCTACGACCTACAGGAAACTTAATGGGCAAATTAATTATTATATTCATACACATACATACATACATATACATACATACATACATACATATATATACATACACATATATATATATATATATATATATATATATATATATATATATATATATATATATATATATATATATATATATATATATATATATAGACACACACACACACACACACACACACAGTTGAGGTCAAAAGTTTACATCCCCCTTTCAGAATCTGCAAAATGCTAATTATTTTACCAAAATAAGAGGGAAACATGTTATTGTTTATTTAGTACTGACCTGAATAAGATATTTCACATAAAAGATGTTTACATATAGTGCACAAGAGAAAATAATAGCTGAATTTATAAAAATGACCCCGTTCAAAAGTTTACATCCCCTTGATTTTTAATACTTTGTTATCTGAATGATCCACAGCTGTTTTTTTGTTTAGTGATAGTTGTTCATGAGTCCCTTGTTTGTCCTGAACAGTTAAACTGCCTGCTTTTCTTCAGAAAAATCCTTCAGATTCTTTGGTTTTTCAGCATTTTTGTGTATTTGAACCCTTTCCAACAATGACTGTATGATTTTGAGATCCATCTTTTCACACTGAGGACAACTGAGGGACTCATATCCAACTATTACAGAAGGTTCAAACGCTCACTGATGCTCCAGAAGGAAAAACCATGCATTAAGAGCCGGGGGTGAAAACTTTTGAACAGAATGACGTGTGCATGTTTCATATTTTGCCTAAATATCATATCATGTTTTCATTTAGTACTGCACTTCTGAAAGTGAAAAGTGAAGTGAAAGTGACGTGACATGTGGCCAAGTATGGTGACCCATACTCGGAATTAGTGCTCTGCATTTAACCCATCCAAAGTGCACACACACAGCAGTGAACACACACACACACCGTGAACACACACCCGGAGCAGTGGGCAGCCATTTTATGCTGCGGCGCCCGGGGAGCAGTTGGGGGTTCGGTGCCTTGCTCAAGGGCACCTCAGTCGTGGTATTGAGGGTGGAGAGAGCACTGTACATTCACTCCCCCCACCTACAATTCCTGCCGGACCTGAGACTCGAACTCGCAACCTTTAGGTTACGAGTCCAAATCTCTAACCATTAGGCCACGACTGCCCTGAGGCTACAGAAGATAATTACATGTTTCCCAGGAGACAAAATAAGTTAAATTTACTTTGATTAATTTTGATCTTCAAATTCAAAAAGTTTTAATTTCAAAATAATATCATATATATTGCAAATATTCAATACATCACCAATCCCTAACACACAACAAACAAAAGCCAAACTAAAAGGGTGTAAAAGTGATGGTCATATCCTATGTGAGAGCGTTTAGTGTGCACGGCTCCATATGGATGGACATAAATATCTTATTATTCATTACCCATATGCCCATGTCACAACCATGCTTGAGGGGGATTTCAAATGGCTCACAGATTAATATTCGTAGATAGTGTGCAGACGGAGAATGTTTTGTGTTCGTGTATGATGTGTGGTCTGCTCACCGGAGCGCATCGGCGCCGTAGTTCTGCACAATCAGGCCGGGGTCAGGGTAATTCTTCTTACGCTTGCTCATTTTCTGTCCGTCGCTACACACACAACACACATGCACACACACATTGGCAGAGATTCCAGGTCAAAGAGCGGTACTATCTTCCTGCCTGAGGACGGAGCCAGTGCAGGCCGAAGTGTGTGCATTACCTCGCCAGAACCAGGCCGTTCACAATCACGTTCTTGAACGGAGGTTTCCCAAACAGAGCGGTCGCGAGCACCAGCAACGTGTAGAACCTACAGCAGAGCGACACATGACACACATGCTGGATTTACTGCACAAACACCGCATGCACACTGACTATAGAGAGGAAAGACATTCGACTGCACTCAGATTCAGATAAACAGGTCCTCAAACACACCACAAAACAATGTACAATAACCCTGATTCATACTGTAAATACAATGCTGCTTCACATCAATTCTAAACTGTGACACTGTCAATCAGACACATTTGGCTTTCTGTGTGTGTGTGTGTGTGTGTGTGTGTGTGTATAAAGTCATTTATTCTCTTTAAATACAGAGCTCAGGGTGTAAAAGTCTTTTCTTTTTTTTTTTTTTTAACCCCAGATGTTAGAGCATAAGGATGTTTTGTATTATTTTTCAATAACCAATTAATAAGTGATCTAAAACTGAGATTATGATGTTTGGTGGATCCATGGCAAATGTGTGGGAATAATAAATGAAGTGTGTAGGATAAGCTGCAGCCCTATGTCTCACAGCTCTGTAAATACATGCATTATTCAACTGATACACTATAAAAAAGGTTGAATCTATGAAGTGCCTGGGTCAAATTTAACCCCAAAATATTAGTAAGATTTTGCCTAAAGAAATTCACCCCTCCCTCCCAGTTTTCATTAATGCAATAGGGAATAAAGAAAAGAAAAATCTCAATGGCATTGCACTAATAGTAATAAATAAAATCATCACAAATCTAAGAGCAATTAATTAACAAACTACTATTAATTTATTTCTACTAATTAATTACTGTATCCTACTATTATGACTATTATTTGCACTGTAGCACTTTTTCCTCACAGTAATGAGAATTTAGTGGGAAATTTGTCTTAAAAATCTTAGAGAAAAAATATCTCAAGAATACACTATTTTATAGATTCTCAATCAAGTTCAGATTTTCTTTATATTGATCCTTTTTTAAGTTTTTTATTCCTAATTTAGTAACTTTTATGTAAAATAAAAATACATTTCATTGCATCATGCATTATTTACTATCTTTAAATTAACACACATATATATATATATATATATATATATATATATATAAATAATATTATATTATATTATATAATAAATAAATATATATATATATATATATATATATATATATATATATATATATATATATATATATATATATATATATATATACACACACACACACACACCAGCTGTCTATAATAATGGCACTGGCCCTCAGTTAATCTGTCAACTATTAGTTTTTTGGTTTTTGGAGTCATATGACCTGCACATGTGAGATCTCTCTGTGAGATCTACTCATATTCAGCTCCATGAATGAACAGTCGAAGGGTTTCTCACCATCCTCTGGTCTGATCGATGCCCTCAGCGATGAAATCGGCCGGGAAGGCGTCCTCAAACTCCCGCCTGTTCTCAAACGGGTAGTGCACCTGGGCATAGGGCATACTGCCGCTCTCGAACCAGCAGTCGAAGACCTCCGAGACCCTCTTGAGCTGCCCCTTCCCACAGCGGGACGGGATGGTCAGGCCATCAATACTGCCACACACACACACACACACACACACACACACACACCCAAGTGAGGCTTCTGCTGCTCTGAGGCTGTGATGGTGAGACGGTCAGGTGTCTCTGTGTCTCACCTCTCCCTGTGAAGATCAGAAACTTTAGCTCCTGTCAGCTCCTCCAGCTCAGCCATGGAGCCCACACACACCACCTAAACACCAATGAAGAACAAACACTCCAGATCATCTGCCTGAACATTCAGGAGACGACCTCCCAAACCACCACGGCTAGACTACAGCGGTGGCTAAAAGTCTTAGGCCACTAGTATTTTCAGCAGCTAAAAATGGTTTTAAGTCAGTTATTTCTATCTTTTGCTGTAGTGTGTCAGTAGGAAATATCAGTTTACATTTCCAAACATTCTGTCAGACTTGTGTCCCCGTGTCTTGTTTCCCTCCCTCCTATGCCCATATTTGGTCCTTCCTGTTCCCATTATGTTCCCTGATTAGTTCATTATGTTCATTCTGTTCCACCTGTGTTTATTAATTACCTAGTGTTCTTAAGCCCTGTGTTTCCTTGTCTTCAGCGTCCGGTATTGTTTGTCTCACCCCCGTGCTACGTGTGTGTTCCTGCCTGCTCAAAGCTCTGCTTTATTTTTTATTAATAAAGACTATATCTTTGGAAATAGCTTTCTTGAAGCTGTCTGTCTCAGTTTGTTCTGTTTCTTCATGTCATTCCAGACAGACTGATGATGATCAGATCAGATCTCTGTGTGGAGCACAAAAATCTTACTGGATTATTACAATTAATGGCAAAATGAATGTTTGGAAATGTAAACTGATATTTCCACTACAGCAACATATAGAAATATCTGATTTTAAACAATTTGTAGCTGGTTAAAATACTAGTGCTCTAATCATTTTGGCCACCACTGTACAACACAACATATGAACTGTCCAAGAACTATCAGACTGTTGGGGAAAATATTTCATTATCCAAAGAGAATAATACTTATACAAGTAATGTTATAAGTACTCATATAACAATAGGCACATTTCACATTTGCACATTTTAGTGCAAACTTAACACCGGCCAAAAAGCAGGACAACCTTGATTTTCTCCAGGTGGGCAGTGAAGTTTCCCATAAAGTGTGTTACTAAAAGTGAGCGGCGAGGCTGGGCCGCTGTCCCCGTTTTCGGCTGGTCTCAGGTAATGTGGCCCAGATAGGGCCGCCTCGGCAGAGAGCAAGAGAGCTGCGCTTTCTGGCCCCGCTCCACTCCGCTCGGGGAGCCGTGGCACTCCAGAGACTCGCTCCTGGAAACAACTCATTATGCTATTTTCAGGAAGCAGGCCGCTGTCCTTCTTTTCCAACAGCTTGCTTCAGCAGGCAGACGCCAACAACCTAATTCTGACTTCCCATAAGTTCAGCTTTTAAGAAAAGCAAGCTAATAAGAGCACTTTAAGACCATTGCCAATGTTTAAGACCGTTATCCTTCTAAGAAGATTCAAATGAGGAATGCATCAAGTTCACACAGATTTTACAAAACACAGCTAATGGCAGTTAGCGTTGGGAGGAACATTCACAATGATTTTAGCTTTCACATCAAATTAAGCAATATTATGAATATCAAGATAACTTTAATTCAATTTATTTATTTATTTTTATTTATTTTTTTAATTGTCCAACTTATTCTTACAAATCAATATTATTTAAATTTTGACTTTTATTTTTATTTTATTTTTTTTATAAAAACAGTCAAAAACATTATAATAAAATATTGGTTGGCAAAAACTATTCTTTATAACTATGTATTTTTTTTAAACCAATAAATAAATAAATAAATAAATCATTCTTCCTTTTGTTAATTTAAAAGCAGTGTGATAAACATGCCTTTCGTTTTTATAATGACTTTTACTCTGATTATTTTTATTTTTGCGTGAAATATCTTGAATCCACAATGGCTAAAAGGCTTCCGATTTTTTTGCCATTCTAAAGCATACAAAAAAGGTGCAAAATGTTATCCAAATGCTGATGACCCTTCACTGACCTCTTCATAGTCGTCGCTGACCCACAGCGGGATGGGCGTCCCCCAGTAGCGGTTTCGGGAGACCGCCCAGTCTCGAGCGTCCCTCAGCCAGTTGCCAAAGCGCTTCTCCCTCACAAACTCAGGAACCCTGGGTACAAAGACAGAGAGAAACACCACTCTTAACTTCATAGAGACCAATGCAGACACGTCCCAAAAAAGCTCTTATTCTTATTAAGCTTGAATGCTTACACATTCAAACTGGCAAGGCTTCCAGTTTTCTCAGTCGCTTTGGCTCAGTTCTCAAATGAAAGTTTTTTTTTTTTTTTTCCCCTCAAAACAATAAGTTCAGATGTCAGAACAATTAGTTTCTTGTTCACATCAGAGTTGAATTTCTTATTGATTTAAGCAAATTTCGTGTGTTTTGGCACGTGTGCAAAAGTGCAATTTTCTAAAATCTGCACAGTAATTAAATGCGCACGGCTTGTTGATTAAAACTGATGAGCTGATTTTCAGTGAACCATTTTAGATGCAAAATGATCCATTCAATTATCAAAATCTATCAGACAAGCATGAAATTCCATAAATATCAGGCATGGAATGGTTGCAATGTCTGCTAAGTTGGCAAATGGCTTGTCATTAGGGTTGCAAAGGAGTGGATAATTTCCTGTAAATTTCCTTAAAGTTTCCAGAATTTTTGGAAAAGTTCGTAAATTTTTTGGAAAGTTTCCAGAAATTCACTGGACAATTTCTGCCCCTCTGCAACCCTACTTTCCATTGTAATGAAATGGGGATCACAATCTTGCCAATCAATCAAGTTCGGAAGCATATATATATAGATTTTGCCCATCATATAAACTAACAATTTTAATGAGGACGAATGTCACAACTCTAAACAGCAGCAGCTGTAGCAGTACTGTATAAATACATTTATAATTGTACAGTACATTTGTGTAACGTGTAAACTGTGAACATTCACTGTTGCTTGTTGTGGAAGAGCAATAGGAAGATATGCAAGAACTTGTGGTGGTGTTGGTGAAAGGGGAAGACAACAGTGTGTAAAAATCAATAAGCAATGGTGAAATTTCAGTTTACATGTAACATTTCTACAAAAATGTACTGTATAAATAAAAATATTTATTTCATTTTTGTGTACTACAGTGTTGACTTTTCCCAATACATTTTTACCTACTGTTGAAATCTGTATCTAAAATGCTCAGTGTGATACACTGACAAAACTGACATTCTTGTATAGCACAGAAAGGAGTCTGTCAACAAAAAAGTAGAAAAAAATATGCATATAACCAATATGAAATAAAATTGCATATAACAAAATGAAATTTGTATAAATATTTCCATGGTAAAAAACAAAAAACATTTTGACCAGTGTGGCTCTCACACAATGACAAAAATGCTTTTTATTTTGGTGGCATTGGCCAAGTAACTGACACAATAACTAGGTTTTGAAGCATGAATTAAATGTTTTGGGTGAGTTACTATCTTTTTCAGACATGCAATAGTGTTCTGATGTTTTAGCAAACAGTTCTGACATTTGCACTTACAGTTTAGAGATTGTTAAGACTGTTTCAAAAAATGTGCCAAAACAATTGAGAAAAACTGTAAAAATGCTTGCGTAAATGATAGAAAACTGTCATAGCAGCACAACACTGCAAGAGTTTTGCATCAATCTCAATGAAATGCCTTGGCTTAAAAAGGACTGTCTAGCTGATTTTGCGCATGATGGTGTTATCATCTGGAGAAGGCAGTCTAGCAGCTGCTTTAAACTACAACCTGACATGTTCATTGTTCAATTTACTTTTGTTATGCCTTTAATACAAGTTGTCCATCATACAAATATTTTTGCTCTACAGACAGAAGAGACACAGATGTGCATCATCTGCATAGCTATGAAAATGAACCCACAGCTCCTTGTAAAGGTAACACTGCTGAAAGGTAATGCAAAAAAGAACAACAAAAGGCCCTATAATAGAACCCTGTGGGACTCCACAAGAAATGGCAAATTTGTTTTGAAGATTGATTACCTATAGCAGAAAAAAAAAAAATATATTTATATTTCTAAATGTCTATTTATCAAGTAGGATTTAGATGAATTTAAATCCATCCCTGAAAAGTCTAACAAGCTTGCAGGTCTGTTAATAAGACTGTGATGATTGACTTTATTAAAGGTAATATTGATATTGGACCAAAATATCAATAGCTCTGGGCCACATACAGTCAACATAAGCAAAACTAATTTCTGTGTTAATTATTCATGAAACCATTCTTACAAAAATTCCACAAAATTTCATTTTTTGCATTCTATGTTTAGCATAATTTACACAGAACTTTGCTTTGCTTTTGTCTGATGAATAAATCCCATTATATTTCCCAGCATTCAAGTGCACATTATTTATAACAAAATCACTGCTGTTTCTCTAGTTTGGTAGGTTACCTCCGGATCACAAACCATTTCACAATAGTTATGTTTAATTAAAATACATTTATGCACACCAAGGATAATATGTATTTCAAAAAAAATCATCAAAATATTGCTACTGATCATCAATCGCACCAAAACTAATCGATTTCATGGCACACTAGTTGGACAGAATTTTCAAATTGTTATTCAGGTCTATATTTCCTGTTATCCTCGTTCTCCTTGGACGAAAAAAAAAAAAAGAAAAAAAAAAACTAACAATTTAAAATAATCCATCCCTCACTAAAGGAAAGTTAAATGTCCTCCTGGGCATCGTCCTGCTGCCCTCCTTATGACACAGCTGAGAAAGAGTCACTGCTTCTGCAGCGAGCTTTCATCAGAACACCACTGACTTCATCAATTCTCATCGGGAGAAGCATTTCTATTTAAGTTCCATCTCAGCACCCACTATATCAATTTAATGATTTTTCTCCTCTCGTATGCTCTCTCATCTCTGAACTAAATGTAGAATTTAAGGGCACTGTGATGGGCTGAATGCACAAGACATCATCCACAGCTCTATAATAAGCAAACAGAAGAAATGCGCATTAGATTGTGAACGAGAGGTCAAATCAGGACAGGCATGATAAACTTCAGTCTATACGGCCTCTTGGGACTGATTTAAAAAATAAAGCATCCTTGGTGAAATAATGGTTAAAGGAATAATTCACCACACATGTTAATTGTATCATCATTTACTCTTCTGTTATCTTCATGATGCACATTTGACTTCGTATGACTTTTAATGCAATCACAACGAACAAAGACTGAAGCTTTCAAGCATAAAAAAGGACAATTACCATTAAAGGAAAATGAAAGTTCTCATGGACTGCAATTTAAGTTGTTATTCACTGATAATCCTACCCTTGAGTGGGCTGTTAACTAGTAATGAGACTGTGAACGAATGGATTCTATGAACGGATTCATTTAACAGATCTGACTGAAAAGAACAAATGAATCCACAAACTCAACATCTCTACCTCTCTTATGAGGGTGCAGAGGAGACGCAGAGCAGATGTCATGATTTTCAGTGAATAATGACTAGTCACATGGATGGCTATTATGCTCTCATGAGATGTTCAGAGCTTTATGATACGTTGGCTTCGAAGCAGCTCCAGCAGTATATGAGTGCAGATTCAGCTCCACAATCTCAAACATCTCAACAGTATCAAACATTGACAAACACAAGACATTAATCTGAACAGTGCAATTACACAAACCACAGAAAACCCTCTAGAGAAAGAGTCGCTGACATTCAGACTCACCCTGACCTAGGGCTGGGCGATATGGCCAAAAAAAATAAATATTATATGATCATTTTAATATAATTATATGATATTTTTCATATCAGTCGATATCAATAATCATGACGATAAATGTCAAATCTTTATTTCTTTCAAGTTTAAAGCCATATTTTTGCTCCAAAGTGAAAGCTGTAGAATACAGACCACTAATTTTCCTTAAGATACATATCTTTATAGAAAAAAATAATTTCTTAATTTCTGCATGTTCTAATGAGTGATATTGTTTCAAATCAAGAAACATTTTTGTGTTGCCTGATAATATTAATAATAATAATATGTCTATATTTTATATACATGTATATATCTATATATGTAATATTTTGTCTCTTAGAAATGAATATTTGATAGTAGTTTGAGTTAGGATGAAGATGTAAATTTTTGTTCATTATCAAAATTAATAACATCTGCAAAAATTATAGCAGCCTCACTTTTACATGGTGAGGAATTTAATTATTCTGACCAAGTATTTATTTATTTTTATTAACCATTGGTCTTCCATAGTAGCATACATTTAAATCATGATGAACACAGTTAAAACCACACTTTTAGCACCTTAATACCATGGTAAAAATATAACTATATGGTTTTTTGGTATTTGTATGAAAACAGTAGTTAGCCTAAACACATTTAGTATAAATGCACACATGCTATAGCTTGATTACAAAAAAATACTATAATTAGGCTATATTCCATTACTCCTATAATAAAATTCAATATGAATATCCCACATTTTTGCCACAATACCATGGTGCAGTTAGTGTTACTACAGTAAATCCATGGTAAATGACGGCGATTTGTAGATTGAAAGTTTTCTGACTGTATCGTTGTGCACAGTGTTTCTCCAGCGCTCTCATCTGACTTTAAACAAGTTTACATTGCTGCGTCATTTGTGTTCTTCGCTGAACTCAAGCGCTTCACACTGGATCTCACAGCACTGTTTAGTGTCGCATGACCGAGACTCATCAGCGAGTAACATCTGTTCTAGCGAGTTTGCAACCGCTGCCGTTTGAACGAAAAAAACGCTCTGTGGTTCAAATGAGTATTGCGGTTTCTTTCCGCTTTTGGTGCATAAACATTAAATCGAACATTTATCGAACTCTTCATAACGTTTTATCGAGGAATATTATATCGCGATAATTATCGTTATCGATTTATCGCCCAACACTACCCTAACCCATAGGATCCGGACACAGAACAGCACAGCCATCTTCACACTGCTAAAATGACACAGAATTGTGTGATTTTATGATGGCGTTTATGTGCACTAAACCACATAAACCCCAAAGCACCTTGCTGAACTCTTCAGCCATTATCTGGAACACAAACATGCCCTTTTCTGCATTTCATGTGCTGTCTAGTGCAGTAGAGAGACTCAGGAGCGGTGTGTGTCTGTGTCCTGCAGGTGATTCATCTGAGAGTCACATTACAGCAGATCGGGCCAGCATATACTGCCAAACACCTGTGCTGTGACCACAGACATCATCTCTGTAGAGCGCTGGGCACATGCCCGCATATACTTAAACATGGCCTGTATAGTTACTGTGTCATGCAGGAGGCTGGAGATTATGCGCATACATTAAAAATGACACTTCTGCAAAAGCACTTTTTTTAAATTGCAAGTGGGAATTTTTAGGATGCGAGAACGACCGCAGCAGAACACAGCTGTCATGTGCATGTGGTGAATTTCCTACCTTCTTCAAAGTTATAAACATATTTCAGTTGTAGTGCCTTCTATAGGCGGAACTGGATGAAACTTGGTGCATATCCTCAAAATATCCTGTTCTGAAAGTGTACCAAGTGTCATGTAGACTAAACTTAGTGTTCATGAGATAAAGGCTAATTAGTCAACGTGAATCTGAAGGTCCTTTCTGCAAAAGATGCGACAGATGGAAACTCTTTGAAATGGTTTTTGTCAGGACGAACTGTAGATGAAACCTGGAAAACATTCAGATCAGGGCAGGAGTGTGTAAAAGTAACGTTTTCAGAAAATGCAAAATGGTGGAAATTATACAGAAACCGAAGACCATGAGATTCAAAACATAAACCTTCAGAGCACATACCTCACATCAGATCCTGCACAAGGGATTTAACAAAGAGTCACTCAAAACAGAACTCAAATGACTTTGAAACTGCATCTGAGAAACAAAGCTCTTGCTATGCACCATATCACACATCATCAACAGACTGAAGGTCCCATTAAAATGCATGAGAAAACAGCAGCCGAACTTCGACGAGAGTTTGTCCAGTCATGCATTACACAAGAGCCATAGACATGCAGGTCACATACAGGTGTAGAGATGACAGATTCACTGTACCAGTAGCATTTGCTGTTGTTGTCCAGAAGCTTCTCCACCATGTGCTCTACCCTCACAAACCAGCTGGGCACTGCTTTATAGATCAGCGGCGTGTCTGACCTGTGAAAGAAAGGCTTTCAATATTTCAAGATGAACTTTTATAATGTTACAGTGCTATCTCCTGTGCCGGTATCATATGGCAGGACTACCAATCAATAGCAGATGGGAAGGGAGTAAGATTGTTTGGAAAGTGAAGTAGAAATCAGTCATTTTGCTCCATAGAGAAACTGTTTCAGTAATAATGAAGAAACCCTTGTGATTAATCATTTTAAAAGTAAAATTATTAAAATCTGTAAATACTGTATTATGAATGCAGGATGGCATTCGTATGATAAATTACTTGAGCTCTTTGAATATCTTCCAAAATACAAAATAAACACTATTGTATTTAATATAAGTAATTAATGACTATGCACATGAAACAACTTGTTGCTGATTCAATTACTTCACTCACAATGCTTCAGTGTTTTCATGAAAGACTAAAGTACAGTCTTTGAGTACTTTTTTTTTTTCTATTTGCATACATTTTTTTTGTTGTTTGTTTGTTTGTGTCTAATGGCAATTTGTAATTTGATTCATTACCTAAATGAACCTATGGAAAAAAACAATGGAGGAAAAATTGTGAGCTGTTTGTTTGTTCGTTGGTAAATAATAATTACTTGTGACCTTCTCTTGCATTTGTTTATATTTTGGGCGTTGTCCAGTAATGACCATGACTAGCACACAGTGTGTTTGGATTAGTCGTGTCTGACCGCTAGCCAATCGGTTTACAGTATATACTTCACTACCAGCATCAACACCAAATCCAATGTATGAGATTAATGCATCCCAACTTTCTACTAGCACCTAAAAAATATTTTGCAAGTAGAATGATTTTTGACTATCTGGCCATTAATGCAATGAACAGCTTTTAACTATTTGTCTTTTCCCTTGATTCAGAGGTTGTATTAAACTAACCAGATAATCAATGAGAACCAGATGAAAGCATTTTTTGTTGGTTGACTTTCACTAAAGTTAGAAGTGAACCAGTCCGGCTCTCTGCTGGTCTGTTGTCTATGTTGTATTTTGCTGGTAGCACACTGACGCTGTGGTCTATGATTACAGATGAGGAGCATGTCTGACCTCTGTGAGCCTCAGCATTAGCATTCTCAATCTCTCCTGATCGACCATCAGTATCTGCTGCGCCTTTACGCTGACAAACCCCTTCAGTATCCCTAATGTTGATCCCCAGCAGCGCCGGGACGGGCAGAGCTCATGAGAGTCGATAGGAGAGTGATTTATTGATGGTGTAAGCGCTACATGAGTTTCTGTTCGTCAGAGGGGTTAATGAGGCTGGAGGTCTGTGTAGCGCCGCTGTGACCTCTGCCGGCTCACTCATGCTCGTGTGAAGTGATGAAACAGCAGGCTAGATATTGAGCACCGTGTGCTAATGTTCCTGCCCCGCGACCCCCTCTCTACAGGCCAGCGTATCGACTGAACTCTGCACCGTCCAGCAGAGGTCACAGAGGTGTGTGCGCCTCCGTTTTGGAAAGCCTTTTGGGTTGGTTGATAAAGAAAAACTAAATTCGGCCTTTGGCAATAGTCATGTTCTCTGAATTTCTGATGGACAGGGGCTGGAAAAAATAATGTGAACACCTTGGAAATACGGAATATTTCTTTATCATGGTGTTTTACCACCATTAGTCTTTAATACAGCTTCCTACCTGACAGTTTAATGTCATCTATTAGAACATTTACCAGCTGCTTCAGAGATGTTGGTGGAGAGCAACTGGTTTTGTCAAGCTCTCTGTGGCCATTTTTTTGTTTGTTTGTTTGTTTGTTTTTTCCAGCAGATCTGAGTTGTTTGAATGCCCACTATCCTTTTTCGCTGATGGAAGTCTTGCCATGCTTTGTCTACGCAGTCACAATCGTAAAGACTGTTGTTCTTAAAACACCAATAAATTGTGCTTTTAAGGTTACAGATGCCAAAATTTGCCATTTTTGGAAGATTTGCCATCTTTCAAGATTTGGCATTTTTGGAAGTCTAACAAGTCAGCCTTTTCACCAAAAGCTTGTACTAAACACTGCTGAACACAACTTATACTGCACTGATACACAACCTAGAGAAACAAAAGACAATGAAAAGATCAATAAAAGATAATCACAATGTTTGTTTTTTCACTGTAGCCGACAGAAATGACATATTTCCGCTATTATAATAATAATGGGTGTTCACGTTATTTTGTCCAACCCCTGTAAATGTTAAGTGAGTTTTTTGAGCAGCAGTAAAAAAATAAAAAAAAAAAAACACGCTGATGGTAGTCGAGTAGATTAAAAAGTAGTAAAATACATTAAAAATTAAGGTTTAAATCAAGTAATTTTTTTCCATTTTTCAACAAATGATAATAATGAACTCACTAACGCAAACAGAACAGAACAGTACATATAGTTTGTTTAGTTGTGTCTAAGCTGCTGTGAGCAGAGTAAACGTGCGGCCACATTTGCGAGATTTCTTTTGCAGGCAAAAAAGCTGTATTAGCTATTGTTAGTAGTGTACTGTAGATACATATGAAGCACAGCTCACACAGAAGTCACTTTCAAACACGGCAAATTCTCATGGCTAACTGAACGCAACACAAACTCTGAAAATCTTTCAGCCTGACACAAAATTTCAGATTGCATGCATTTCAATTACATTTATGCATTTAGCCAACGCTTTTCTCCAAAATTACTTAGAAAACAGAAGCATAAGCAATTCGTCAAATATTCATAATATACAATGCCAGGTTTATTATAGGTTATGAATATTGTTTTGCCTTTGAAAAATGTGCTCAAATTCAATCAAAATGACAGGGTTTTACCTGCAAATATTGTCAGATCAGTGGCACTCACCTCCAGCAGAAAGGGTAGCTGTGCTTGAACGAGCTGGAGCTCACCAGACGCCCGTTCTCCTTCAGCCACTTGATTATGTTTTTGTCTGCATCCTGAAAGCATCGACAGACAGAACAAAGTGTGCATCGAATAAAAGCAGACAGTGTGTGACTATTAAAGAATAAAGCACGTCTGTGGCTGCAGAGCTGGCATCGAGCCCTGCTGCAGATACAGGCCTGGCTTTACAGCTTCATCTGCAGCTCTGGAGTTATAGAAATGTATGAAGCGTTTTGTTTCTTCGGGGCCGGTCACATCCCTGCGCTCATGCAGTTGGCTGCATTTTCATTGACTGCCTTTCAACAAAAGTCATATTAATTCACTTTAATGGAAACGTGTCCAGCGTGTCCTTGTAGCAGAGCGGGCTGAATAGGCTTTCTGTCTCATGCATAATCAATTTTAGGAAACTTTTCTTAACCTGTGAGGCCTTACGAAGGTTATCCATATTCCTCCGGGAGAAAACTTTAACCTGCAAGGTCCTACATGAAACTGCACCAGTGTTTACAAGAGTCAACACTCATTTATCATCACCAGCGTTGCTCTTCGTCCAACTATCAGTAAACCAGCACAATCACCCTGAAGTCCCATGACAACTTTTAAAAGCATTTGAAGCACAAGATCTATTAGTTATGTATGTAATAGCTTAAATAGGCAATTTAAGAAAATGTCTGTATTACGTAATTGTAATTATTGGCAATTATAAAAGTCTGTGTATCTTGTGTATCAAATTGAGATGTAAGCTGTATCCATCAGGCTCCACCAATCAACCCTGTTAGCACACTTTTTTTACTGGCAAAATCAGTAACTAACAATAACCTATTCACTACTCACACTAGCCTCCCACACAGCCTCTTACATGTGTGCTTCTCGTAAACCATTAGTCAATATGCATATAAACAGACTTTTAATTAACAGAGTAGAATAATCATGGCTGATAGTAATTTTACATGCAAGCGTAAAAAAACAAAAACAAAAAAAAAAACCCGGACTCAAGAACAGCTGTTACTTCTTGCCCAGCTGGTTAATGAAAACAAGGATATAATCAAAGGAAAATCTGGAAGTGGGGTAACCTCCAAAATCAAAGGCGATACCTTTTTAAAAGCTCATTATCGTCAAATGTTTCTAAAATGTTTACGTTTCGAGGCAGATTGGGATATTGGCATTTTAGGATAGTTTGTGGCTTGGTCTTAGTGGCTTAGGACTCCTCTTCACTGCTCCTAACCTTTCACACATTTAGGAGCTAGTTTTACTGCTAAAACGCTTTGTGAAACACTCTTAGAGCAAAAATTTAGGACTGACGTGCATTATTTTTAAGATTTTCTCCTAAATCAGTGAGTTGTGAGCTACTTTTAGCCTTAAGATGTTTCGTGAATACGGGCCCTGTATCCTAAAAGGCTTTTCATTTTCACACAAATACTAAAATTAGCTCTCTTGTAAGTCTCATAATTGTTGGAGAAAAAAAAAAAATAAAAAAAATTACCTTCGATTTGATTATTGAATTTCTGCATTTCTTACTTGCCTACTACTGTTAGACCTATCTGAAAACTTAATCTGTTAAAACTTAAAGGTTTACTATTAGCATTTGCTGCGGTATCAGAATCAAAACCTGTGACACTTCATCTAAAATTTTGGTGTCAAATTTATTCAATCTTTGTCATATATTGACTAAATGTAGAGGATATGTTCTTCAAAATACAAAAACAAAACAAAACAAAAAAAAACAAAACTGCGAAAATTATTCATCGCTTTGGATAAAAGCATCTGCTAAATGACTAAATGTAAAATTAGCACTGGAACTGTAAAAATTTGCATGTTATGCACTACAAAATAAAAATAGACTGAGCGTTGAGTGTTGCACGGTTTATATTTATTTGTTGCACCCTACTGTACTGTTCACTGATCTTTTCCTCCAGCTGAAATAATGTCTTCAAAATTTTAATGTATGTGAAAAATATATATATATTTTTTTAATTTATTGTGTCGGTGGCCCTGTTGACAGCACTAGTTTGGGTTGACACGAGAGAGTAAATGATGACAGAATTTATGGGTGAACTATTGTTTTGCATAGCTGACATAGTTTTTCAGACCCCCAAACTGATGGGGTTCAAATCTTAATTAGCAAACCCACTGGTAATTTAAACCAATTCAATATTTCCAAAGTAAATGCATGAACTGTCAGGGAGTCTGTCTCTGCCGGCTCTAATTCAAAGACATGGGTAGACTGTGTGAGCGCTGTGAGAGCACTAATGAGCGCTTAGGCAAAGAGAAACTGACTATGAGTGCCGAAATATAAAATGACTGAGCAGAACTATGATGAAAGTTATTCTCAGGAAACAGAGCTGAGTTTCTCTGGCAGTGCTCTGGCACTGGGCTAAAGCGCTGACATCAGCACTACCATAGTCCCTCTGTCACCCATCACAACTCCACACTGGAGACAAGAAGTTCCCTTAGAGTACATCTTCATTTGTGTGGGGTTCAACTGCTGCTCTGAGTGCTGGACACACACGAGTCTCATCACCTGTACAGTTCACCAACAGAGAAGACTTCGACAGCAGCTCAGCACCACTAGCATCTGTCTTAAAGTCAGCATGAAACTGAAGCTGCAACTTTTGTTTTCTATTATATTTTTGAGTAGCATGTAATAACCTAGATCACTGTCTAATACTTGATGGCTGCTCTGTAAATTCTTCATCATCAGTTAGGAACCTAGGCATACTTTTTGATAGCAATATTTCCTTCGACAAACATGTTTCTAGCATTTGTAAAACTGCAGTTCTTCATCTTAAAAATATATCTAAATTACGACCTATGCTCTCAATGTCAAATGCAGAAACATTAATTCACGTGTTCATGACCTCGAGGCTAGATTATTGTAATGCTTTATTGGGTGGTTGCTCTGCATGTTTAATAAACAAACTCCAGCTGGTTCAAAATGCAGCAGCTAGAGTTCTAGAACCAGGAAGTATAACCATATTAGCCCGGTTCTGTCAACACTGCACTGCCTCCCTATTAAACATCGTATACATTTTAAGTTACATTTTAATTACCTATAAGGCCCTGAATGGTTTGGCACCTCAGTATTTGAGTGAGCTCTTATCACACTATAGTCCTTCACGCCCGCTGCGATCTCAAAACTCTGGCCATTTGATAATACCTAGAATATCAAAATCAACTGCGTTGATTTTGATATTGTTTTCCTATTTAGCGCCCAAACTCTGGAACAATCTACCTAACACTGTTCGGGAAGCTGACACACTCTGTCAGTTTAAATCTAGATTAAAGACCCATCTCTTTAACCTGGCTTACACATAATACACTATCGCATTTCTATAATTCAAATCCGTTAAAGGATTTTTAGGCTGCATTAATTAGGTCAACCGGAACCAGAACACTTCCCAAAACACCCGATGTACTTGTTACATTGTTAGAAGAATGGCATCTATGCTAATATTAGTCTGCTTCTTTCTTATTCCGAAGTCACCGTAGCCACCCAGATCCAGTCCGTATCCAGATCAGATGGTGGATAAGCACCTAGAGATGACCTCTACAGCCCTGAACGTCACACTGTAAAAAATGCAACTGCACATTTTCCAGTTTACGAAACATTGTGAGTCTCAAATACTAAAAAATGCTATTTTCTTGAAACTACATAAAACCCTTGTCAGACCAACAAAATTACCCCAAATGTTGTCCCAACTAGTCAAACACAGTTGTCTGAACAAAGAATTTCATATTGTTGAAATGTTAAGGCTTTGTGAGCTCCCAGCATGCATTGCAGCATGAATAAATCATGCAGTTACTGTTACAGGATTATTGTTTTGCTGTTTGCTGATTTCATTTAAACTTTTTTGTTGTTGTTTTATCATTATTGTTAGTTATTTGTTATACTGTGATGTAAAGAACTCATCTTTTTAACATTTGTTAATTGTCACTGTTCTTGAGATTAGTGTGTCTAGTTTTGAGGTCTAGAGTATGTTCAACCACTTATGTCCATTTTCATCTTAGTCTTGTAAGTTGTCTTACAAACAAAGACAATGTTGTCTACTTATTAGACTAACTTATCCATTAATGTTTGTCATTTCTGTTTTCCAAGAAACAGAAAAAAAAACATCGACAGTAATTGTTGTTTCAGTTGTTTTGACAATAATTTTTCTATTAGTAAATTATGACAATCAGCATTGCCTGAACAAACAAATATACATTGGCTCAACAAAGTATCTTTACTGAGCAGATCTTAAAAACTATTGTTGAGAAAACTCAAATGTCTTACTGCATCAAGTTGCCTTATTTTTTTTAAGTTTTCTCAAGAGTTTATTTTTTACAGTGCAGCGGAGACCAAGACAACTAGATGAGCCCCAGAGACTGATCCCCAGGGAAGACCCTGTCTCCTAGACGGCCATCGGGACAAGACCTCGGGAACCAGATGAGTCCTCTGCACAATCAGACTCTGCTGCAGCCTAGATTTAAACTGCTGATTTTGTCTGGCCAGAGGAGAATGACACTATTTCGACACACTATTTCCCCGTCTGAATACTGTAAAGCTGATGTAAAGCCACCTAGCTTTCTATCAAGCTGATCTAAAGCTGCTTTGACACAATTTGCATTGTTAAAAGCACTATACAAATAACAGTGACTTGACATGAGTGAAATGGCTATTTAACAACAACAAAAAAAAAAAAGGTTGTTGACTGCATTGTGAAAAGAGTGAGTGTTGTTCGGAAAATTGAGCTAAGGAAATGCAGAAAAGCAGCAAGTGACTGTCTTCATGAATGAGTCATTGAATTATTCACAACCAATTTGTTCAAAAAAGAAGATTCATTCAGTAACGCTGTGTGTTGCTTGGAGACATGCATCTGTTTTTCCATGGCTTTGTTTCAAAAACACAATATTGTCTCTAAAACGTAACACAATATTAATCTTTATTGTTTATTTAACCGTTTTTATTTTATTACTGACTGTTCACTAGTCTTCAATAATGTCTAAACTTTATATTATGTAAGACTTAAGCCTCTCGTAGCTAGACCTTCAGACTGATGGCAGAAGGTCTGGGAACCTTGGCTGCTTTGAATGATCAAGGCCCACACAAGTGACCATATGACAGACAGGTAAAGCAATCAATGCTTCGTTTTGTGCCGCACCATTATTTAACGCCCAAAAAAAGCATGTCTTAAAGCAGGTGGTAATTTGCGCTGCTCTTGGTAGATTACGCTGGTCATTATGGAAATGATCTGCTGCGTCTGTGTTCTTTAATCTGCGCATTGTCAGTAAATCAACCACTCCCAGCAGTGCTTTTATGAAATTGTGCTCTAATGCTAAGGCCGCATGTCCACCAAAGCGCTTTTAGCCAGACGAAAACGGCAGGCGCTCTGCTGAAAATGCTCAGCTATGAGCGCTTGAGAGTTCAGCGTTTTTTTCCCGTTGAGAAACACTATGGTTGCTATGATACGGAAAATCCGCTGAAGTAATGGCAAACGCATAGCGGATGAAATGTTTCTCCAAGCATTATTTTTCTTAACAATAATATGGTAGACCGGCAATTTCATATGGTAAAGACATTTATCCTTGGAGACAAGCAATATTATCTTCTCTATTGTTGTTTAGTCGTAGTCCAAGCAGGATGTGGCGGTTTCTCTGTATTAGTCCCGCCCCCTCCTCCACTATGATTGGTTAGCTGACCAAAAAGTGACAGTGATGAGCGCTGCGTTTTATCCAAAGTTGTACATTCTTCAACTCTCAGCGCCAAGGAAAAAACGCCCGAACGCTCAGCACTCAGCGCGGAAAAGACGCTCAGTGCTCAGCATGCTCCTGGCATTTTAAAAGACGCGGAGCTCCCGTTGAGAACAATTGAAAAAAATACGCCAGCCTCAAGAAAAATGCTTTGGTGGACACGCGGCCTAATTTGCCCTGTTTACTAAATCTGGCCCTAAATATTAGACTGTTAGTGTTCCTGTATCCTGCAGCCCTACTCTGTAAGTGTGAGTGTGGTGTGCAGTGGAGCTCACATGAGGAGCTCTATGTGAGCGCTTGAGCCTCTGATGAGGTGGACATTAGACAGCAGCAGCCGTACCTTCACATACTGACCGGCGAAGTGAGTGACCTCTGCAGTGAAGACGCCGGATGAGTCCACGGGGCAGATAGGAGCAGAGTCTCTCTGGATGATGTTATAGTCCATACAGACGCGGTAATCATCCTGCAGACAGAAGAACAAAACACCCGTCACACTGGGATCTGATTCTGAGAACGGCAGAGCATGAGCGTGTCCTGTGTCTCAATTACAGAACATCAGGGGAATGAACCTCTACGCAACGACACACAGGAGAGTCAAACACCCTGCTCAAAACAACCAGAGGAGAGACACTGCTTCCTGAGCTGCTCAACTCTACACTGATAACGACTGACGCTTCTTGGGGTGTTTGTCCGAGTGTTGCTATGCAGTTGTCAGAGTGTTCTTGGGTTGTTTGTCAGTGTCGTTATGCAGTTATTAGGGGTGTTGCTATGCAGTTGATAGGGTGTTCTCGAGGTGTTGGTCAGAGTGATGCTGTGCAGTTCCTAGGATGTTCTTTGGGTGTTTGTCAAGAGTGTTGCTATGCAGTTGTTAGGGTGTTCTCAAGGTGTTTGTCAGAGTGTTGCTGTGCAGTTCCTAGGATGTTCTTTGGGTGTTTGTCAGAGTGTTGCTGTGTGGTTGTTAGGGTGTTCTTGGGTTGTTTGCCAGTGTCGTTATGCAGTTATTAAGGGTGTTGCTATGCAGTTGTTAGGGTGTTCTTGGGGTGTTTGTCAAGAGTGTTGCTATGCAGTTAGGGTGTTCTCAAGGTGTTTGTCAAAGTGTTGCTGTGCAGTTGCTAGGGTGTTCTCAGGGTGTTTGTCAGAGTGTTGCTATGCAGTCTTTGTGGTTTTCTTGAGGTGTTTGTCAGTGTTGCTGTGTGGTTGCTAGGGTGTTCTTGGGGTGTTTGTCAGAGTGTTGTTATGCAGTTACTAGGGTCTTCTTAACAGCTGCTAGGCTGTTTAGGTAGTTTCTACATGGCTGCAAGGGTACTGCTACCAGTTTTTGAAAGACTGTTGCTATTAGTGTTGTCAAAAGACCCGGTACTTCGGTACCAAATCGGAAAACGAAAACGTCACGGTACCAGTTTTTTTCAAGTACCGGTGGTACCGAGTACCCGGTCAACCCGGTTCTTGACGCGTACAGCCCTATGATTTCCACGATGCAGAAAATGCGGACGGAATCTCGGAATCCAGTTATAAAAACAGAATTTACAGTTTAACACGGATTATCACAGAATTTGTCAAAGTTTAGATAAATTAATCAAAAGTAGGTCATTACACTTAAATCAAATCGCCATATGGACTAGTATCTGTAAATATTAAGTCGCAAAAGTCGATTCAGATATGAATCCCCCATATTCTGTGTCTCTGTGTGAATGAATGAATGAATGAATGAATGGCAGAGACGCGCGGTTTTGTTTACTACATACACTGAAGCATGCGTGACTGTGATTTCAGCATCTGCAGTCTCAATGAGGACATAAATACATAAACAACATCTCCAGAACTGTTCTGAGAGGCACTTAGCGAGCATTTTACCATTTCATTTGAGTAAAACCATTATCAATTTAAAGGTATTCACGGCAACTCGTCAAAGAAAAGTTTGTTTTTACTTAAAAGACATTGTGCTAGAAATATATTACTATTATTTAGTAGAATGTATGTGATACTACTACTGCTGTTGAATTACTAAAACTTTATTTAAGAAATAATCTCACAATATTTCTTCCATGTTTTAATTTGAATAGTAAATCCCCTTTATTTACCAAAAAAATAAAATTTGTTTAAATTTCATTAATGAAAAGACAAATTAAATTTGGGTGAAACTTGTTTACTGTTTTTCATACTTTTATTACTCGCAAAAAAACTTGAAACACAATTTTAAATAAGTATAAAGAATGGCAATGATTTTTGTACATTTTCTTTTTGTTTGACTATAAAAATAGTTTGTTTTTTAATTAGCATGTTTTTGTGTTTTTCTTTGGTACCGAAATTGGTACCAAGAACCGTGGATTTTCACTGGTATCGGTACCGAATAAAGAAATTTTGGTACCGTGACAACACTAGTTGCTATGTAGTTTAAAGAGTGTTTTAGGTAATTTCTGAATGACTCCTGGTATGTTGTCATGCAGTTGCTTAGGTGTTCTGGAGGATGCCAAAAAGTTACTATGCAGTTGCAAGAACGTTTTAACAGTTTCTAAGGAGTTTTAGGAATCTTTTAATGTGGCTGCTAAATGTTGCTATGCAGTTGTTATGGTGTTCTTGGGTGATTGCCAGAGAGTTGCTACACAGTTTCAAAGGTGTTTCAGCTAGTTTCTACATAGTTGCTTAGGTACTGATATATAGTTGCTAGGGTGTTTTGGGTGATTGCCAGAGTGTTGCCATGCAGTTTCTAAGGTCCTCTAGGCTGTTGCTATGGTGTTCTTGGAGGTTGCCAAAGTGACATTTTGCAGTTGCTAGGGTGTTCCCAATAGTTGCAAGAGAGTTTCTATTCACTTGTAAGGGTGTTCAGTTTCTAAAGTGTTTTAGATGGTTTCTATTTGACTGCTAAGGTACTACTATGCAGTTACTAAAATATACTCAAAGGTTGCTAGGGTTTCCTATGCACATGCTAGGGTCCTAAAAGTCGCTGTCATGCCATTTAGATGGTTGTTACGGTTTTGCTATACAGTTACTAGGGTGTTCTTGAGCGTTGCCAGAGTGCTGCTATGCTATTGCTTGGGTGTTGCAGGTAGTTTGTGCATGGCTGCTAGGCTATTGCTATGCAGTTGCTAGGGTGTTCTGGGGGATTGCCAAAGCATTGGCATGCAGTTTCTGGGTCTTCTAGGTGTTACCAGGGCATTGCTAATCTGTTGCTAAGGTGTAGTGGGTAGTTTTGGGTGGTTGTTAAGGTACAGCTATCTTGCTAGGGTGTTCTGGGTGGTTGAAATGGCATTTCAGGTGGTTTCTTGGTAAAAGCTATGCAATTGCTAGGGTGTTCTGGATCAATTACTAAAGTGACAACATACATGTCCTGAACAAGAAACATGATTTGAGGAATCATTTATTTGTTTGGTACACAAACGCTGCAGGACGACACTCTCTCAACTTTAATACTGCCTGTTAGAGGTTTGATCAGATCATTAATCTGCAGTAATAGTGATCTATATCACAGATGCTTTAGTGCTGTGAAATCTGAGGACTCCAGGACATTTGGGTGTCCTGTACTGTATGTACTGCTTGCTCTCCCATAATGAATCATTTCAAATCCCTGAGCTCATGTGGCTAACAGCAGGATTGTTCAGTGTTTAGCATCATCCGTTTGTCCTTCTACCTTCACAAGTTCTTCTGTCTCTGGCACAGAGAGGAACCTCAAGGTGATGCTGATGTGAGGCTGGTCTGCATCAAACATTTAGCACGGAGATGAGGACCAGAGTTCACTTTACTCTCATTAGATGGAATGGTGCTTGAGATGCTCACATGCCTTCAGGCTCAAATTTGAAATGAGTTTCTCACCAAAAGCTTCTTCCAGCCACTCTTTTTAATAAAGCACTTCAACTCTGCTTTAAGGCTTATTTGATGCCCCTAAAACTTTCTTCAGTCATTTTCCTGACAGGGACTGTTCAAGGATGTCTTGGATCTGTTTCTTTGGTTCATGCATGTTTTTTTCTTACAAATGAAATAAAACTGAAATGAATGTTTTCACAGCTCTGTTGAGAATGCACCCAGACATGTGAATATACTCATCTCAAATGCAGAGATGGAAAATTTTAAATAATCACGACTTATGTGAAGAACCTGAGGTAATTTATTGGTCATTACTTTTATTATTATTATTATTACTGCTGACTGTAATTCTTCAAACTCAATTTACTGTAGTCATTGTTAAGTATTCTGTGTTGTTTTCAAACAGGGTTTCTGCATGTTTTAGTAATGTAAATGTAGGACTTTAAGATCAAATAAAGAAAATTTAAGAAATAAACTGAATGGATAACAATACATCATCTTATGGCTTGAATATCTCTGCTCTCAACTACTATGAATATGAAACAGCTTTTTTACTGACACTTTTAATCCCACTGAAGAAAAGTCTTGTGCTTCATCAGGATTTTTATCTTGTTTCCCAAGGCAAATGTCTAAAGATTCTTAAATCAAGATACATTTACTTGAGAAGTTATAAGATAAGTCTTGTTTTATGAGAAATTGTTAAATTTTGTGAGTTTTTGATTAAAACAAGAACAAACATCGGCCAGTGGGCTTAGACAAATCAACTTAATGCCAGTGGGCTTAGAGACAAATCAACTTAATTCAAAGGGAAAAAAGTTTTCATTCCCCACTGACAGATATTTGTTACTTTTTAAAGCATAAACTCACTTCATTTTGCTCTTTTTTTTTTTTTTTTTTTTATAAAACAAGACTTCATATGTTCAATTTGCATCTCAAGATAAATTAAAGATAAAATAAACAAAATTAAATTAGTGCGATAGATAGATAGATAGATAGATAGATAGATAGATAGATAGATAGATAGATAGATAGATAGATAGATGGATAGATGGATAGATGGATAGATAGATCTCAAACCACTGCTTTATAAAGCAACATTACCCAAAATCCCTGAAGGACACAATTTAATGGAAGCACAATGTAGATGTGACTTACAGCTCCAAAGTATGGGGCCTGATGGACCACTCCTGTACCGTCATCATCACGCACATAGTTATCCACCACCACCGAGAACGCACCACTCTCCTTACACTGAGAAGAAAAACAAGCGTTCATCAAGACCACATCTGACATCATAAGATGAAGTGCTTTACACAGAAACACTTGTGCGAGTGTCATAACATCCTGACTAATGACGACATTAGAAGAAGCGGATTTGGTGCAGCTTTACACACAGATCCATTTAATTTAACGCTAAAATATTTTTCAGACACATAAGTCTCAGCATTCTATCATTTATGTTCTCCTTAAAGAAATGTGAGAGTTTGAAACGGTCAGCGACTGTGAATCAACCTGCAGTGACGCAGCATTACAATGTTTACCTTGATGAAGTACTCAAACAGAGGCTTGTATTTTTTGCCCTTCAGGGTCTTGCCAGGAAATCTATAAAGACAAAAACACACTTTATGAACAACCACAGAGCGGTTAGAGAACTACTGAAGGAGCTGAAACATAAGACAATAATGCCAAAACTCTCCTTGACCTTTGAGAATATGAACATTTACCAGGGTCTACGACTGATCAATACAGAAGAAACAGGTGGGAATTTAACTCAAACTGTTACTCGAGGTATGAACAGACAGTCTCTGGCGTTTTGTGAGCCAGAGAACACACCCTGTTTCTGAACCACTGTCACATTTAAAATGTAGTCAATTCAGACATCAATTGTTATGTTTCTCCAAAACAGTTTGACTTTCTTCTGTGAAGAATGTTCACGCTGCTCTCATCCATAAAATGAAAGCAGAAGGGGACCGAAGCCTTCAAGTTTAAAAAAAAAGCATGAGACAGGCGCAGTATGTTCTATGGTGATTTGCATGAGGAACACACACTAGATCTTCTTGCTCATTCAACAGAGGTCTGGTTGGGCAAATCACTCTGTTAAGTTGGATCTTTTCAATAAATCATTTAACTGCTTACTTAAACTTGATATAGCTTTGTTTTTGAAACTGGAAGCTTCAGTCCTCATTCGCTGTTAACTGCATGGAAAAGAGCGGCCGACACAGTCTTCACAACAGGCCTCATTCATGAAACACGAGCAGAACAAATTTGTGTGTAAATCGTTCGTAAAGCTGTTCTGACGTAAATTTTCGGATTCATGAAAGTGTTCGTATTTTCAAAACGTTAGTTGGTACGAAACAAATGTACACTTGCTCCCTACCACAAGTAAATGGTGCGTAATACGTTCTGTGTTCTTTTTGCCAAACTGATGACACTGAATTTTGATGCACTGCTATAATAATATTTTACAAGTTTGTTTGCTCTGATTTTTTTTTTTGGAGCTGAGAGTTGATAAACTGTTTAGCTTTGGGTAAAACGCAGTGCTTGTCACTGTCACTTTTTACCTAGCCGTCCAATCAATGTAAGAGGGGCCGGACAAATACCACACTGTAATGGACAGCACATTCCAGGGCCCAGTTTATGGTGGGGCCCCTCTCTGACCACAATAGTGGACAAAGGTTTGCTACATTTTTATTGGATCTTGGTGGACTAACATAAGCAAACTGTCCAACACCATCAGATAAAGATGCCAGGACAACAGCCAGACACCTCTTAAGAGGACAAGAAGAAGACCTTTGGTCCAAAGCCCGGGAAGGACAGGACTTCCTATTGGTCAAAATGCAGTTCCTGCCCTTCACCCACCAACAGACTGATTCCTCAGGTTTTGGCCTGTGACTGTCATAAAAATTCCTTAGGACCTCTGGACACAGCAGCAGTGGATGAAACAAAGAGAGAGATCACAGAGATCCATCCAAATCCGTTCATAACGATGTTCTCAAACCTTAAACTGTTGCACACTACAAAACACACATCTCATACTTATTCAGAGAAATAAGTATTCTCAGTGACAGCGATGTGTAGTGCAACATCTTACACAAACTCAGCTGTTAATGGACAAATGAATGCATGCATGACAGTTCAATCTTCTTCCATCATGTTTGGATTTAATGTGTTCGTAACATTGCCAAAGGTATTCTGGTTGTGGTTTGGTAAGTGAATGATGCATTGGTAAAACTTTAGTGACACTTTTCTAAATGTGTGTTTGGACTATGCAAATAAGTTCCACAGGAGGAAAGAAGGGTGGGCCACACCGTGTCCCCCACTCTGATGGAAATAGTCAATCACAGCCTGGAAACGGAGAAGCGCCAGATTGCAATCTCCTCCTCATCGGAAAGGGATAAAGGTACCTTCCCAAACGACACTCCTTGTTCTGAGTCTCCGGCCCGTAAGGGAAGGAACAGTAACAGACACATCTGTTCTGAGTCTGAGTTCTGCAATGGAAAAGACGTTAACAGATACACTGTTCTGAGTCTCCGGCCTGTTACAGGGAAGGTAGCAACAGAAACAACCCGTTCTGAGTCTCCCATCCAGAGAGACAGTAGTAGATACACCAGATCTGAGTCTCCGGCCTGCAAGGGTGAGACATTAACAGATACACAGTTCCTGAGTCTCCAGCTTTGAAGCAGCAACAGATACGACCACATTCTGAGCCTCCAGCCTGCAAGGAAAGAGATAATCTACATTCAGACTTCATTCAGAGTCTTCATCCAGCGAGACAACAACAGATGCAGCACGTCCTGAGTCTCCATCCTAGAGAGACAAAGCGGATCGACCAAATTCTGAGTCTCTAGCCCAGAGAGGCAGAAGACACACAGATATTTGCAACAAGGTTAAGCTCCGGTGAGCAAACCTTCACTCCAAGGTACCTTCGCTTGCGTGTTCCAGACTAAGGACCTTCTGCACCTACTTCAGGGTCACATCTGCGTGTTTCAGATTTTAGGACCCTTTGGTGCTCCAGGATATCAGCATCCTCCAGCGCTTCGTGTTCAAGGCTGTCGAAACAGATTCCTGCTCCTTTCCCCACTGCATTGTTACCAGCACAACCAGTGGATGAAGTCACTGCCACCGGACTGCTCACTCAACCACAGAGAACGTAACTATCACCTATCCAAACCTCTTCCAGAGACCTTGGCATTGTTGTGTATTATCAGTATATGATTTTTCTAATTGACATTAGATGTTACATAGCTGATTGCAGTTGATAACAAATAATCTTTCAGGTATTTGTTTGATGCATAATAAGGTTCTTCACCTTACTTGTTTCAGAGTAGTGACAGTTTATCTTTCCAGATAACGTAGCTCTGACATAGCAACATCCAACATAATCACTTGCATTTTATGCATCTTATGCACTTTATTCCTTTTTCATTCATGGTATTCATTTAGTAGTTGTTGATTACTCTTGTCTATCTTTTGTTAATAAAATTTATTTTATTACATGTGTCTTCCTTGTGTTGATAATCCAGTAAGGTTCTACAAGTTAGGTATCCCACCAATCTTTCTTATGTGATGTACTCCTATCCACACCTTAAGTGACACGTGATCCAAAAATCATAACGTCACCTGTGACGTGAGTACCCATTACTACACTATTTCGCCCCCTTAGGTTGGCGAAAGCAAAATTCACTACAACACCGACCAATCATTCTACTTGTACAACAACTGAACAACAATAGAGAAGTTAATATTGCTGGTTACTGCATTTTTACATTCAGTAATGTTCTTCAAAATGAGATACTAGTAATACATTACTGCCGTGGATATTCCTAATCATAGCAACTAAAGCGTCTCAGCTGGAAAACCCTGTGCCAATCCTGAGAAAGTATAGCAGAATATTCCACTGCATTCATGGACACGCAATTTGCGTAGCTGTAATCATAGGCGGGGATTATGCTAATTGTGTATGGGCGTGCACGAGCGCCCTATTTATGTATGATTGGAATTCATTAACATACAAGTTTAACTATCAAATTGGAAATTTACAAAGCGTTTGTGAGTTTTCGGGAAGGTCCGTTTTAAGCGCAAATTACTCAGAATTTACTCCTATATTTATGAATGTTTCATGAATGAGGCCCAGTGTCGTCTTTGGTGTTGCACAGATGAAAGGAAGTCATGCAGGTCTGCAACAACATGAGGGTGAGTGAATGCATTGATTTTATGCAAACATCAAGAAGTGCAGTGAAATCAACTCTACTCGTGCTTCTCATTCCAGTCACATCATCTCCTGCTGAAGAACATTAATCAAAAGCAGAGAGATATTAATCGAAAATAGCAGTTCGGCTCAGGACTAATCCCACAATACCTCAGCTTACTGTTATCAGCCCAGCACACCGCACAGTGCTCAGAGAAACGCTCAACACACACACACACACCTCAGGATCTAGGGGACTCACTGCACTATTTTACATTTTAGGTAAAACTGCAGATTTCAGGTGCTTTCCTAGACCTTACCTGTTGTGAGAAAAACTGCAGACACTTATTTTAAGTGGTGTTTAGTTGACTAGGTGGCTACAGCACACTAAAAATATACAAAACCAGAAACAAGCGAGTTGTACTATTTGAGAACAGGAGTGCATCATGAAGCTCAGTGAAAGCAGTCCACTGTCATCCAGCAGGAATCCCTCAGTGGCTGGACAATGACTGGACTTTGGCCACGTCAGAAATCTCATACTCTCAGAGTACGCACTGCTTTTGAATAAGTAATGATTTCACAGCTGTGTAAAAAGCCCGCTCTGAGCGGCCGCGTGTCACCTGAACGACAGACAGGTGTGCGGCTCACAGGATGTGATGTCATCGCGCGCTTCTGTGCTAATCACCGGCGGTAAACTCACTTGTCCAGAATGGTGTACTCAGAGTCAGATTTGAAGAGAGCGACGAGTCTGGCCTCCATCATGATGTACATCTTCTGCGAGCTGTTATCTGAGAGAGACCGAGGAGAGACTCTCATCAGCAGACAGACTTAAGCAAGATAACAGACAACAAGACACAGCATCACAAGAATTAAAACATACTTTCACAAAAACACACACTATATACAGATACACATCAAAGCTGAATTTTCAGCATCATTACTCCAGTCTTCAGTGTCACATGATCCTTCAGAAATCATTCTAATATGCTGATTTGCTGCTCTATTATCAATTATTATTCGCGATCAATTATTAATAATGTTCTCAAATCTGAACATGAATCAAAATTAAATGTCAAACCTTTCATTTTGGTTGAATGATACACATTTCAGCATTTTTGTGTTATACTGTGATGATATATTGTTAAATGTTTGCTCGCTGTGGGGTAAAATGTGCCAGCTGTGTCTGTCGACAGATAACATGTAGTCTAACAGTAACAAGTCTCTCCAGCAGCAGCAGCTCAAAACACATTAAACTGGGACTGAAACCCCCTGAAAGAGGAGCGTTTAAGCAGCTCTGAGTATTGTGACATACACTCAGAGAGAGAGAGAGATGGCGCGAGAGCATCAATAAGAGATGGCAGGCTGTGAAAGCACTGAGCGGAGCATCATTGGTATTCAGTGCGTCTCTCTCCTGCAGCAGACAGAGGAGCTAACGAAAGGCTCACAGCGCCCCCTGTCTGCCGCACACACCGCTCAAACTGGGTCAAGCTTTTACTTAGGATCTTCAGAGGAGAGCTGGATATAAAAAGACCACAAAGAGCTATTTTTACTGAGCAGGCTGGTTTTAAGTCAGCTGATTTGAGGTTTCTGCAGAGCTGCATCGAGGAGAACACACCTGAGATACAGCAGCGTCTGAGACACCAGAAAAGCCAACCTCAGGAGGTCAAGCTCACTGTTGTTTTCACTATTATATCTTATATTCATTTTCTACAAGGTTTGGGACAAGTCTAAATACTAGAGGTGTGAGGGTACACAAACAGGGTGGTTGTTTACGTACTTCGATTTTGACGTCACAGTACAGCGGGGGAAAATCCTAAACATAAAATTGCTTTTATTTTTAAAATTAAACAGTGGTTTACTGAACAAATTGCTCTTTCTTTAAACAAATCAATTATAATTAAAATTGTCCTAGGGATATAAAACTATAACTAACCATAGCCGTTTTACATTACTGTAAGGTTACAATTAACAACTTAAAATTAATTACTATTTATTTTTAAATATAATAATCAACACTCAAAAAAAAAAAAGAAAAATTGCATTCTATAAACTTTACTAACTTTATTAACTAACTTTACTAACTAAATTAATTAACTTTATTAACTTGAAATGCTAAATTAATGAAATGAGATGAGATGTTTATTTCATGTTGAAACTAGTAGTAATTAACAATTTTTAATACTTTGAAAACTTAGTTTCCGAATAGTTGATGGGCATGGTATTTTTTTTCCTACTATGGAAGTCAATGGTGCCCATCAACTATTCAGATACTAACATTTTTCAAAATATCTTCTTTTGTGTTCAACAGAAGACAGAAACTCAAACCGGTTTGGAACAAGAGGAGGGTGAGTAAATGATGACAGAATTTTCATTCTGGAAGTGAACTTATCCTTTAATGATAAAGTTGTTTAATGTATCAAACAGCTAAAAATAAATAAAAATTTGGTTTCACATAACTACAGATAAAATAATCTATCACTCTTAAAAGCAATACTACTAAATCTGTACCTTCACCTAGATGAAGATTAAGTTTTAAAAAGTAAATGAAATGATTCTTGCAGTCTAAAGATGATCATTTGATGTGTCAAATGACTGAAATAAATTATCTAGGGATGCACGGAATGTTCGGCAACCAAAATTGTTAATAAGTGAAAATTGTACCAAACAATGATATGACGTGATCAAATAGAGGCGCGCACTAATGCAGCAAACATGTCTGCAGTGAGGAAGCATTTAAAACTGCGTAAAAACTGTTGAAAAGAATTGCAAACAGCGAGAGACTGTTTAGTGCTGCATCACGTCTCTGATGAGAAAAGGAAGAAATGGCCTCAAAAAATCAGTAAATAAACTGCAGAATGTTATGTTTTCTAACACATGCACGGATTGCATGTATTCTGAGCGCTGCACGAGCTCGTTAGCCAGGGTTCCGAGTCCAAAGCGTGAGGAAAGTCTGCACTGAAACAGTGTTATTCGTCAGCTGCTCAGTAACATTTTCATGCATTTTTACAAGGCACAGTGTGATACGTGCAACAAAAATCTTCCCAAATTCTTAACGAGAATCATTTACAAATCTGCTGTTGTCAACAAAAGGAAGCACTGAGGCCTTCCTGGGGCTTTCCGCCAAAATAAAAGCTCCATCAACATTCATAAATGTTAGCATCATAATTTTACTGTTGTTCTGTAAAATAAAATAAAAAAGTAAGACAATAATAATGATAATAATAATTACAACAGCTATATTAATACATTTATTATAACACTCACACATAGGGCTGGGCGATATATCGAACACGATATTCATGCGCATCTCGTCAGTAAAGCCGGTTCTGTGATTAGTAGTAAATCTCCATCACCTGCTTTCAGATGGAGCGGCATTTAATACACAGAGCTGTACATCGCTGACAAGCTACGCAATATCACGCTCATTATCGCAGATGAATCGCCTTCGATAATGAGTGCGATATTGCGTAGCTTGTCAGTGAACTACGGCTCTGTGTATATCGCACAGCCCTACTCACACATAGTGTTGAAAATATGTAATAGATTTGGATCTGTGGGAAGAATTCTCTTCTGCTCAACAAGGCTGTCTTTATTTGTACAGTAAAATACGCATATCTGATTCAAGAAGGGGGTGTCTGAAAAATTACCAAAAAATTAGTATTTTTTTTACTAACTTATTAATTTTAAGTTAAATTGTGCTTTGTTGGTATAATGTCTGCTAGAATGTTAAAAAAAAACGTTCAGTTCTTTTGTAAATTTTTGTAAAAGTTTTGTAATTGATTTTTCTTTGAAAAGCAATACAAAACAGTAAAAAGCTAAATTTGGGTATTTAATTTATGCAGTGGTGAAAAAAAATTGTCATGGGGGGGGGCACAAAAAAAGTATTCGGTATTCGGCCTGCAGCCAAGAATTTTAATTTCGGTGCATCCTTAAGATGATCATTATTGAATCATTATTGACAGGTGAGCCGCATCTTTGACTAGAGTTGTTCCGATTCCGATACTAGTATCGGAAAATCCACCGATACCACAAAATATTCTGGCATCGGTATCGGCGAGTACTTGGACCCATGTACCGATCCAATATCATTCTATTAAACAAGACTTATAGTTATGCATGCTAGCTTTGCTTAACGCTGCAAATCAGAAATCAATTCTTCTTCGCTGCTCAGAATGCAAACACAGGAAGTTGTTCTGTGTTCCCACAATCAACCACTATTTAGAGCAGCGAAGAAGAAATACTAGCTACTAGCACATTGCCAGTAAACCACAATGTTTGTAAATCTTCACCCTGGGTGACTAAATGATGTCTAATATTAGCCACTGGCTAATAAATAATCAGATTTTACTCGCCAGTGTGTGAGTTGGAGGCTATGTATAAGTTTAGCACAGATATATTGTCACTTGCCGAACACTCTGTTTGAGCTCTTCAGAGTTTCCCTCTCCGTCAAGAGATCTGTGCTATTTTTCAGTTCATCTGAATGGATGGCAGCACACCTGTATTTGAAGTACCATAAGCTCTAGTGTGAAGCGCACAACTCGCCGTCGCTTTGCTTTTCCCCTCACACTCAGAGAGAGAGAGTCTTACATGTAGCGCGTCAATTCTGCATGGTAATATGTAAACAATATTCTTTGTTGTATTTTCCTGTCAAAATAACAGAGTTCCTTTGGAATTCTTCAGCTTAACTGCCGGGTTCTCTGGTAGTAGGCGGAGCTAATGCGCAAACGACAATCTCATTGGCTAGCGCTCACCTATTATCATCCATGTTTTGATTTTAGCAAATCAGTTTGAGCCAATATAGACAAGGTGATTAATATTCATGAATCCAGCAGCTTGTTAATCCTTAGTGCGTTTTATATTGTTCTTAGTATAATTCATATTATGATTATTATCTTATCAGTATTATTGATAGTTTTTTCCCCCATTTTTACAGAAACACTGAATGACCAAAAAAGCACCACCACCAGTCCTAAGTTCAGTCAAAATGACTAATGTGCATTCATACATGGTTACCAAGTTTTAATTCTAATTGCTAAAGTTCTGTCATTAAATAATACTTGATTATCATAATATATTTATAATGCTTGACTAACTGATGTTAAGAGTGTACTTTTAGATATTTAAAAATATGTGCCATTTTCAAAACATTATGTATTATATTTTGTTTACTCTGCCAGACTATCTATCTATCTGGTATCGGAATCGGTATTGGGAAGGGAAAAAGGTATCGGAACAACTCTACCTTTGACCTTGACGTAGATGAAGTCGGGGTTGACGCAGAGGGCCAGGTTGCTGGGCAGGGTCCATGGCGTGGTGGTCCAGGCGAGGAAGCTGGCCGTCTCGTCCTCCAGCAGAGGGAAGGTCACGATCACAGACGGGTCCTGCACGTCCTGAGGAGCACAGGAGAGCAGAGATGAGCCGAGGCTCCGCTGCGGAGGACCGCAGGAACTCAATCACGCACCTTGTAGTTCTGATGGGCCTCGAAGTTGGACAGGGGCGTGTTGCAGGCGGTGGAGAACGGCATGACCTTCACCCCTCTGTAGACCAGACCCTTATCATACAGCTGCTTAAACACCCACCTGAAACACAGCACAGCACCCAGCATGCACCACTCCACTCAGATCCTGATCAGGGCTGTCAAAATGGCTGAAAAACTAAATTCGAATTGTGTACTAAAATATTATCAATATTTGAATTATATTCTAATTTAAAAGGCATAATTTCTGTTAGGGGGAAAAAAGCATTTGGCTTCTCTCCTGAGGCCACAAGAGGGCGCATCGAGCAAAACATTACTAATGCATGTTTATTCAAAGCAATAAAATAACACAACTACCTTTAAAAAAAGTGCATAATGTTTACAAACCATGTATAATTAATTAAGTTGCTTAAACAATTAGAAACAAAACAGCATCATGTATGCATGTATAGTTTAATACAAAGGACCGAAAACCAATCACAAAGAGTGCTTTTTCATTTAAAACATGAGATGCAGTGGGATGGGGAAAAACCACCATAATGTCTCGAGACATGTTTTTTAAAAGTTGAACTTTAACATTAATTTTACGTGGCTTTCTAAACATGCAGCTACGGTGATAGATGTCCCTCTTGAAAATGTGATAAATATGCGTTCTGTGTGAATGGCTTGGTTTCAGTTTTGAAAAGCATTATAATGAAAAAAAAAAAGCATTATAATGCAGTGACACTTACATCGTCATCGCATCTCGTGTGTCACCGATAAAGCTGTCTGACGCACACCTAAAATTCAAATCCAACGTTTTTGCATTCAAATGTGGATTTTTATTTTAAATTCGACGAATACTCGAAATTCGAATTTTTATTTTTTTTTTTGACAGCCCTAATCCTGATTCAGTATCGATTCATTAGGATCTACAGGAAGTCAGGTGCAGTCAATCTTTCTCAAGGAAACAAATCTCACAACTAAAGGTCATTGCACACAGAGTCTGAAATTTTCGCATGTTAAAAAATAAATACAACCTCATGTTGTGTCAGTCACATTTACACACTGCCTCTAAAACTTTCGTCCGTCATAAAAAAATTCGGATCAGGTTCGATTTTCTGCATTTTCGCATCCGTAGCATGCATTTTGATAGGAAAGGATGAGGAATACGAAAAAACGGAAAAACGCACGCGAAAATTTCAGACTCAGTCTGCAATGACCTTAATGCTGTAATAAACTAAACAGTACACCCTGTTAGCTGGTACATAATATTGAAATATGTAAATAATATGTAAACTAAATATTTAAACTGCAGATAAGGCGGCTTTTATAATAATAACTTTTTAATGAACTATTAATTTATTTAATTAAATCATTATATAAATGTATGTATTAGTCAAGTCAAGTCACCATTACTTATATAGCGTCTTTACAATGCAGATTGTGTCAAAGTAGCTTTACAGTATTAAACAGGTAAATAGTGTGTCGTTCAGCAGTTTAATTCTGGCCTGCAATTTGCATGTTTAAAATTTTATATACATTTATATACAAATAAAATGTGTTATGTAAAATTGATTATGCAATAATATTGGGCCATTTCAAAGGTTTACATAATTTTGTTCTCTTTTGTACACTGTAAAAAATTGTAGTGTGAAATTACAGTATATTCTAGGATAATAATCGCATTACTTTCACAGTGGGACCTCTCTTGTATCTAACTGCACTCTCAGAAATGTCTTATAAACAAACATCATCATACTGTGTTTCTACAGTGCATATGTGCTATGAAGGCACCCAGCATGCAATGCAGCATGAATAGATCATGCTTAAAGTTTTTCTAGTTGGTTTTATTTGTGCTACTAAACTTGTATTTTGTTCACTCTTTGCAGTTTGTGTTGTTTGTAATGTTGGTAAACTCCTGTTGACTGTTACAGTGCATTTGTGGTGACAATATTATTCTAGTAAAGAGTTTTCATACAGTGCTTGACAGGGGTCAAGAAGGATTTACAAAATGACTTTTGGATTGATCCCTTCTTGTGAACTCAGAGATCCACTGAATTACAAAGCGACTTTGTCAGAAAAGTGCAGGTAATTCAACTGGACATTTGTACGCGAGTGACAAGAAAACAGCACTGTAAGATCCCTGACTAGCCTCTGTAAAAGATGAAATCAGCTCACGTCCACATGAGAAAGCACTTGTGTCTGAACAGGGCTATAGCTGCATGTGTATTTTAACAGTAGTGAAGGCAGAGATCTCACCACACGGTCTCCATGAACCACGGGTACAGCGTCTTATAGTCGTTTCTGAAGTCAATCCAGCGGCCCATTCGTCTCACCGACGTCTGACAGAATAATAATAATAATAATAATAAACAATAATCAATCACAACAATCATCATAATACTCTAATCTAAACCCATCTGCATCACTTAAGACAGACACACAATGCTGAAGAAACAGGTCTCTATAAAGACTCTATAAAAGTCTCTATATCACATGACTCTCGTGCTGTATGAGTTTCCTGAAGCACACAACAAACTGAAACTGAACCAATACATCTGATCAAATAAACTGCAGGATTAAAATCACAACAACTAGTTAAAAGAGACTCAAGGACTAGTGACATCTGATCTGTTACCAATGGAGAAATTAACTAGCTGTTTTCTGAGACTGTCATACATCTGTTTTTCAATCCATGAGAGGGTTATTCTGTCTATTGATGTGTAAAGGCTCATTCACACCAAGAACAGTAACTATTAAGATAACGATCACTATATCAGCGTCCACACCAGCGGATGATGATGCTCAGTTTATTATAGGCACTCAGCAGTTTTGTCATCTGCCGTTTTAAATGTTTGAGCTCTTTAAAGCAGGACGGTTTCTGATTGGCTGTTTTGTTCATCAGCTGGAAAAAAAAATCACCCTGACAGTGATTCCAATAATATCCTTCCTCTGTATCGCTGTTGTTATTGTTGAGGTGTGGACTTGCCTATTATTTTACAGTTAGAACAATTATTAATAGTGCTGGGCAACAATTAATCGCATCCAAAATGAATTTTTTTTTATTTATTTTTTTTTTATTAAATGTGTGTGTGTGTGCTAGGGATGTCACAATTCTCAATATAATATTGAACCGTTCGGTACGACATCCACAGTTCAATATGCACTCGTTAATTGCTGTTTTTCGGTTTTGCATTTTAATAATATCCGTGTTAAATATACTTAATCATTATTGAAAAACAGATAAACCATATATTGTCGCAGGCAAGTGTTTATTGTCCTTACATTTCATCTTTCAAAGCGTTTAATTTTATATCTTCTTTTTACTCAGCTACAGCGGATAGTGATGTCTTTATCCATATTAGGGATTTCCTGGAACATCATCAGTGTGACTTCTGTGATGCATGTGTGGATTTTCTGCGCAAGGGCGCCCTCTGGCATCCAGTATGAATGAAACACACATTACATACGTTTATAGTGCTCAATAATTACCAATCCGTCTTATTTTGGGTAAAAATCTGAAAAATAATACCTCTCTCAAAAGAAATGTTAAGCAGGCATATAATAATCCACACTTCTTCCAGTGTACAGACGTTTACAGGAGATTTTTTTTTGTTGTTGTTGTTAATTTGTTGCAAAAAACACTCTGATGGGTATTTATTTTTATGGGTATTTTTACGTATTGAACCGTGGACTAACAGTATTGTTGCATCCCTAGTGTGAACTGTGTATATTTATTATGTATATATAAATACACACACATGCAGCAGGGCTCGACATTAACGCTTGTCCGCTTGTCCGGGACAAGTGAATGTTTTGGATGGACAAGTGAAAGAGAAATTTACTTGCCCAATCGGACAAGTAACTTGAAAAAGTCAATAACAGTAATGACTGCCTTTATTTATGATATAGCCTTTGTTATAGGGGCGTGCGATATATATCGTTTGCAGTAATTTCGTAATTGTTGTTTTAACGAGTGTATTGCAAGAATCAAACAAAACACACCTACAGAGTGCACGCATACATTACGTAAAGTCGTCTAGGTTAGACTAGCGCACGTGCGAGTGCGTTCTTTCACTACATGATTCAGTATTACAATGCATGAAGAACGATCAGAAAATTCAAGATATGGGAGCAGAAAATGTATATATTTATATAATTTCATATAGTTTCACTCGAAGATCGAGCGCCGTTTTTTTTTTTTTTTTTTGCTCCAAAAACCATCATGATTACAAATGTGATTTTATGCAGCAGTTCAATAAACAAGAAGTTAACATAAAGAGACTTACGTTTTAGACACCATATTTTCTGTTTCTGCTCTGTTTCACCAACAAAAATAATTCCAAACACAGCCACAGCGCTGTTTTGCGTCTCTGAGCAACATGACGGCGTTTCGGTCCTGAATGAATCAACCGTTTAAATGATTCGGTTCAGTCGCAATGACTCACTTATAAACAGTGACTTGATGCCACCTACTGGTGGTTTTAATTTCACATTTAAAGTATCTTTTCATTTTTTAAATAATTTCAAATATCAGTATTCAACGTTTTATGAATCAAAACATTATTTATTCATTTGTAACTGCAGATTAAATCATTCCATGTCCCTCAGAGCTGCATTAAACAGTGGGTAAATATATCTATTCCACTTCAGATGCAGTTTCTGTGTTTTCTCTACATTGTAAAGATGAATTTTGTTGATACTGATTTCATTTTGTTTGGTAACAGCCCAAATGTCTTATTATACTAATTGTCTGATTAAATTGAACTAATTAAAAAATTAAAAATTTAAGTTTGAAAATTCATATTTAAAAAGAAGTAAATATTAGCATTTTATTTTTAAGTTTAATATAAAATAATTATATTTGTAATTAATACTGCCTTTTTATTTTAAAATATAACAGTGTTATCACACTTTATTATTTTATTTAAAAAGAAAAATCTAACTAAATAAACTAAATGTGTTTTGTATAACTACAATAAATAATTATATTTATAACTTTTTTTTTTTTTTTTAAATTCTCTCCGGGCAAGTAACTTTTATACTCGGACAAGTAAATGACAACCACATGAGAATGCTTAATGTCAAGCCCTGATGCAGTATATATTTTGAAAATAATTACATGTATTTACATGTATATATGAATATTATATATATAATTACTTATAAATATATTTAATATATGAACATAACATATTTTTCTTAAATACATACATGTGTGTGTATTTATATATACATAATAAATATACACAGCACACACACATATATTATGTACACAAAAACTTTTATTTTGGATGTGATTAATCGTTGCACAGCACTAATTATTAAATAAGGTGTACAGTAACAGCTGCGCCCTCTCTCTCTTGGACTGAATGAGTATCATCAGAGTCTCTTCCATGATGACCAATCAGTCTTGTGTGTTTAAGTTCACCGCCACAGGAAGAGCTTTAGTGTAACTGCACTTTTTTAAATGAGAGAGGATTTTTTCTCTGTGTTGTACATGACTAATGTTGTTATTAGAGCTTCTCTTGTATTGAACCAGACACTCTTTTTTAGCTGTACTAATTGAATGTTACTCACACACACACACACGTACCTCCCACTCGTTAGCGTATCTCATGACGATGCTCCTGCACTGCTTGTTGTACTCCGCGATGCCCATCTTAGCCACATCCTCCGGTCCTCTGATATTCAGCGTTTTATCAATCTCATATTCCTGAAGAACAACAACATGCTCTTTATGAGAAAACATGTAAGCTTTTCTAAATGACTTTTTAGGGTTGAAAAAGCGTTATTTCTTCAATCTTTATTTGACCCTCTATCTCTAGCACATTCTATTCTAATTCTATTCCTTTTTAGACTTGCACTCTATTAATTTTCTAACTAGCTTCTCTATTCTTTTTGCTCTCTACTAAATGTAATGTAAATGTAAAAGCGCATTAGTTTGAAGCTGAATCTGATGAAGGAAGTCATCAGGCGAGTGATTCTCACCACGGGCAGGCCGTGACAGTCCCAGCCGAACCTGCGCTCCACGTGGAAGCCGTTCTGATGAGCAAACCTGGTTACGATGTCCTTGATGGTTCCTGCTAGGATGTGTCCGTAGTGAGGCAGGCCGGTGGCGAAGGGCGGCCCGTCGTAGAACGTGTACCTGACACACAAACACACATCAGCCGAGATGCCAAAACTCAACTCAACACATGCAAATAAACCTGAACTAAAACTGAAACGGAGTAGTAGTATATTTAATGCCATGTCATCTTAGGCTATTTTCATGGCAAAAACAATTAAAAAAAAAAAAAAAAAATACAAGTATAACAAATACAATAAAAACCAGAAACAAACAAACACAAGTTATATTACACAAGATTTTTTACATTAACATATGACCAAAATTCTAAAACTTTTTCTGGCAAAATTATACTATATAACTCTTTAAGTGAGTTCATTTCATAAGAGTTTTCTACATACATTAAAAGCGGGACAGTCCAATAAAATATGAAAACTTAAACTAAAATAAAACAAAGATCACCCTAAAAAGTCTTATATATATATATATATATATATTTATTTTTCAAACAATATAAAACTAATTAAAAACAAAAAAAGATTAAAAAAGTGCATAAAATTATTAAAAAATGAACAAATTTAAATGAAAAAAAGAAAATATACAAATAAAACTCAATCCGAGCCATCTTCAAGAATCGGCAAAAACACATTTCTTCCATCTTTATTTAACCCTCTAACTCTAGCATGCTCTATTCTAATTCTATTTTATCTGTTTGTTTTCTTTTTTCTTTTTCTTTTTTTTTTATAACAAAGACCTCTAACGCTAGCTTTCTATTCTATCTGTTTTCTTTTTATCTATTATATAATTAACAAAAAAACCTTGCTGTGTGTACTGTGTTAGGCTAACTGAGACTTGTTATAGCACTTGCGTATCATTGCTCTTTTCTTGATTTTGATTGCTTCTATTGTCCTCATTTGTAAGTCGCTTCGGATAAAAGCGTCTGCTAAATGACTAAATGTAATGTAAATAAAAGCTTAACCAAAATATTACTATTAATTATAAGAGTATTTAACCCTCTATGGTATGCATTATGTTCTAACCAAAAAAAATTTTTTTTCAAATAAGTTTTTATTACATGAAATAGCTTCAATCATACAAATCAAACAGCTATGAAAATGGTGAAAAAACTAGTTTTTCGATAGAATTATGATTTAAATGCAAGTTTTT